>JAHFWL010000137.1:0-306483 GCA_021292165.1 Shinisaurus crocodilurus
CCAGATGTTGCACCCGGTGCGGCCGGCCCCCCCTGCACCCCCCACGCTACGCCTCTGGTTGGAAGGGGCCTACAAGGCCATTGAGTCCAGATTGGGAGAGCTCACCACCCCCCTAGGATGATAAAGGGACTGGAAACAAGGCCCTATGAGGAGAGACTGAAAGAACTGGGCATGTTTAGCCTTCAGAAGAGGAGACTGAGGGGAGATATGATCGCACTCTTCCAGTATTTGAAGGGATGTCACACAGAGGAGGGCAAAGATCTCTTCTCGATCATCCCAGTTTGCAGGACACGGAATAATGGGCTCAAGTTACAGGAACCCAGATTCCACCTAAACATCAGGAAAAATTTCCTGACTGTCAGAGCAATAAGACAATGGAATCAACTACCTAGGGAGGTGGTGGGCTCTCCCACTCTGGAGGCATTCAAGGTGCAGCTGGACAGACATCTGTCAGGGATGCTTTGACCTGGATTCCTGCTTTGAGCAGGGGGTTGGACTCGATGGCCTTGTAGGCCCCTTCCAACTCTACTATTCTATGATTCTATGATTCTATGACATAACACTTCTTAAGGGCTCAATCATAAAAGAAAAAAAGAAAATGCACATGCATTCATGAAAAATTATACGTTTAATAACCGTAACTGTTTAAGATTTTTTAAGTATGACTTGTAAATATTTATTTTTTTAAAATGTTAATTATGCAACTCTTGGCCCCCTTCAGCAGCACCTGGCTTCCCCCTCCCCCCTGTCTTCCTCTGTGCCCACAGAAGACCTGGCACTCAGGCGGGCCACTTTTTTCTCCCATTCTCCATACTATGGTGTAATAGAAACAATGGTTGGCTTGAGTTTATACAGTAATACCTTGGATTGCAGGTAACTTGGTTTGAGAGCGTTTTGCAAGACAAGCAAATTTTTAAATATTTATTTATTTATTTTTTTACTTGATATACAAGCGACGTCTTGCAATACAAGTACTGTAGTACGGCTTAAATTAAAAATCCCTGTACAATTTTTTTTTGGGGGGGTTTCGTTTTGATATAAGAGTGTTTTGGATTACAAGCACGTTTCCGGAACGAATTATGCTCTCA
Source organism: Shinisaurus crocodilurus (assembly GCA_021292165.1). Taxonomy (NCBI): domain Eukaryota; kingdom Metazoa; phylum Chordata; class Lepidosauria; order Squamata; family Shinisauridae; genus Shinisaurus; species Shinisaurus crocodilurus. The sequence goes on from JAHFWL010000137.1 coordinate 1,089, forward strand.
ATCCAAGGCATGACTGTACTTACTTTAGAAATTTAGACTGCATTTGAGGTACAGACATCATTTTTCACAATACGTGATATGTTAACGGAATCTTACCGGGACAGGAAGGCAGCACACAAATGGTCCATCACGACCGCCGCCGCCGGCTGCTCCCATTTGTTCATCTGCTCCGGTGGCTGCATGACCGGCTGTGGCTCTGCAGAGTGAAATGGAGAAGTTGGACATTTATACTGAAGACATTAAGTACACAGAAGTGGAGAACATCAGGTCCATGGATCAGTGAGGTTTATGTCCCGCCTGCTGCAGTGTGATCCCAAGCACCGATTTTCAGTGCAGAAACTGAGCACAACAGTGTACATGATGAACTGTTGGTGACACTTTGTCCTTCTAATATTTGTTTTACTTTTTTTGTAATAGGAATGGCATGGCAGGATGGCCTCACTGTAACCAGTGGTACGCAGTAACAGACACAATTAGTACAGGAGCGGTTTCATAACTGAAGCAGATTCTATTTCTTTTGACCTTGTTTCAGCGTTATATGTACCACTGAATTAAATGCAGAGTGGGAAATGCAGTCTATCCAGTAACACATGGTGCATTTCCACAATGTGTCATCATGCAATGTTCCATCTGATTGTGGAAGGAGCTCACCTGCACCCACCTCCTCCACCCACCTGCTCCTCATCTGGAACCTCCATTCTTGGGGCACCTGAGCAGTTGGTTGTGGTGCTAAAAGTGTTCAAACAGAGGAGAGAAAGAATTGTTACAGGTGCAAATAACCCTCTACACGTACTATTGTTTACATACAGCACATATATCATCGCAATTGCAAGTACGAAAATTACAAAATCCGCATAGCTGACTTTGCATCTGGCCCTGCTTGCAGTTCTCCCATTGTTAAAGAAAAGGAGTGCCTGCTGCAAGGTCAACACCACATCGCTTGAGGTTACTTCAGTGATGGAGAACGGATTTGCAATACAGACAGTACAAATTTCAAAGGTCAAATACACTATTGACTGCTTCTGCATTGATACTCCAACACTCTGGAGGAAATAAAAGTTATAACATAGAGTTTCAGGTGTGGGTGACGCCAGAGGTGTCGGTTGCTCACCTCTGTCATCTTCCTGTGAGGGCTCCCTCTCAGCTCCTCTTTCTCATCCTGGGATGCCTGGTTCCTAAGTGCTAGAGAAAATGGCAGGAAAAAAAGGTTACTGCCATGGCTGTACAGGAGAACACCCATTACAAAACTATGTGGGGTTAAAAATCAAGAAAATTTAGGAAAGTATTAGAGATATGTGCATGGTTGGGCTATTAATGATTATGCCAAGAACAGTATTGGTAACAGTAACAGCAATGTATTGACATTGGACATACAAATAGAAATTGTGGAGAAAGCCAACCTAAGCCCCCTTCCTGACACACACACACTCACCAAGGTGGGGGGAAGGAGACCCAGGGGGGGGGGAGACAGCCAGTCTCCACAGAGACCAAAGGGGACAAACAACATCTGCATAGAATCACCCCAGGGGGGAAGACAGGAAGCATCGCCAGGTTCGTCAATGCTCTCGTATATCAGCCCCATCTACATAAGACTTGAATACCTCGCCAGAGCAGACACTTCGGCACCCCTAAGAAAGGACCATTCAACACCACAGGATGAGACCATTAAGCAAGTGGCTTCAAAGGGACCCCACCCCACAGGGGGAAGGCGTCACCCCACCTGACCCAAAAGGCCGCCCCTCAGGGAGGGTGGCAACCCACCTGATTGGCAACCCACCTGATTACGGAGGGAGGGGCTACCTGAAACACCAAGGTATAAAACACCCTGCACAAGGGAACTGAGTTGTTGGACCTGATCAGCAATCTTGCCCCATGCTTGGGGTAAGGGAACGAAGGGATCGGCAACCCCGGGTAGCAGCACCCGGCGTGCTCCAGCTAGCTGAAATCACTGGCCGCTTGGGTTGACCGGACCCCCGGGAAACCAAGCTGAAATCACTGGCCGCTTGGGTTGACCGGACCCCCGGGAAACCAAGCTGAAATCACTCACAAGCCGCTAGGGTAGACCGGACCTCCTCCGGGAACCCAGCTAGCCGCTTGGGTAGACCGGACCTCCGCCGGGAACCCAGCTAGCAGCATGCGGTTGACCGGGCCTCTGCTGGAGCCCGAGCTGAACTAACTAGCTGAGAGCCCTGAAATCACGGTGTCCTTGAGACTTCTTGCTTGCTACTTTGTACCGTACTGATAAGCTGTATTGCTGGCGTGTGTCTGGGTTTGTGAAGGTGATTTTGTAAATAAACTTGTTTTATAAAAGATACTTTTGTGGCTATAAGTTATCCCTTTGTTCTGGGCTAAGGGTGATAGTCGCTGGGGACCTCGGAGAAGGCCCGCCCTAGGACTCGCTACCCCCTTAGCACTGAACCCGCGCAGAAGACCAGGTTGTCGGTCTTCCACTGAAATCATCTTTGTTACTCTTTCCATGAGCACAATGTATAGATAATGTGTATCCAGCGCAGCATTTAATCCCCACATGCACCCTCTGGGGAGAGCTACCTCCTTGCCGCTCAAGTGCTTGGAAGAAGGTCGCTTTGATGACCTTGAACTTAGCTCAGCACTGTGTGGGTGGCGTTCCCGGGTACTCAGAAGCAGAAAGCCTTCTAGCGACCCTCCTGAAGGTGTGGATTGTTGGCAGAGAGGAGCTACAAATCGCCCTCTCTACCGACTCACATTCCAGGAAGAGTCGCAGAAGCATTTCCACTTCTGGGACCTGCTACTATGCCACCCTCCGTGGTGCGATTTTGTACCGGAAAAAATATTTGGAGACAGAGGCTGCTGTACAGAATGTAATGTGCTTCCCGATTAGCACCCTCTGCCACGAGTATGAGTGCACTTGCGTTCCTGCGCTTATGTAAATGAAAGGCGATGGAATAGGTTTACAAGGTTGCAGAAGTAGTTAAACCCGCTTGTCCACCCCTTTCCTGTGTGCCCGAGGGCAGCGTCAGTGTCAGAGTTGAACCCATCTTGCAGACGCAGGTGGCTCGGTGGCACCGGACAGTTACAGCAGGGACACATGTCACGGTGCTTTCTCACTGGTATAAGACAAGGTCACCCCCACCCCAAGACCTGATTACAAAGAAATGGAAGCCCTTTTCCCTGCCATGCTCACCGGGTGAAACAGAAGCAGCGGGGGCTTGACAATTGAAAAGTCAGCAGGCATATCCCTTCCTTTTTCTTCTGTGAGTAAGACAGAAACAGAAAACAATATATTGTAGTTATTGATTTATTAACCGTACAAAATCAGGTAAATGTTAGGTGAGTAAATGTTTTTTTAAAAAAACCCAACAACATGAAAACAGTATGTTGTGCATATTTTGGGTGCGGGTGCCTAACTGTAGTGCAGGGTTGGACATCTGGTGGCCTTCCAGATGCTGTTGGAGCACAACTCCCATCAGCCCTCCACTGGCTGTGCTGGCTCGGGCTGATGGGAGTTGCAGTCCAACAACACCCTGAGGGCCACAGATTGCCCACCCCTGCCTTAATGGATGCATACGGGCGACTAAGTGCAGGTGGTGGGGTTTCCAGTGGTTCCTGCGTCGTGCTTTTCCTCAGGAGGGCTCTGGACCGCCAACATACGGGCCTGTGGCTTATGCTGGCTCAGCTTGTCTGGGCATGGAAAGCTACGCAGGGTCAAGCCTGGTTATTATTTGGATGGGAGACCCTTCCTCTAGTTTCCTGCATTGAGTGGGGGGTTGGACTCGATAACCTTGTAGGCTCCTTCCAACTCTATGATCTATGAAATCTATGAAACCATAGATGTGCCCTGGTGACTTGACCACTTTAGGAACTGAGTAGGGACAAAGTAGATCATGCGCACATTCCAGAGGTCCCATGCCTGCTGATTAAAGGGCAGGAACCATTCCTCATCCAGATCATTAGAAGGCTTCAGCAGGAAACCTAGAACTCAGTGTGCCCTGTTGTAGATGAGCCTGTTTAATCTACTTTACAGGAATGGGTAAAATGGAGATGTCTGGAGCCAAAGTGCTAGGGAAATACTACATAAAATGGTGGTGAAACTGACCCTCTCAGATCAGGTTCTGCAAAGATTATTTGAAACAGCTGTCAGCTGTGCAAAGACTACCTTGGAAAGTACTGTGAGGTGCTGATTAACACTGCTATTTCACAGATGGAAGAACTGAGGTTAAGAAAGTTACTTGCCACCCAGTGAGTAGGATTTTGAACTCAGTTCTCCAAGCTCTTCTCTAGTCACAGGGCTCCATTGGCCCTCAACAACACCTACGCTCTGTAAAGGCAACGTAGGTGGCTTTATTAATTGTAGAAAGAGACTCGGGTCTCGTCGGGGGTCCCAGGCAAATTACACAAAGCAGGCAAGTATAGCTCAAGTTCGAAGGCAGCAGCCATGAGTCCAAAGGGACAGCAGCATGGAACAGGGTCCAAAAAAGGTGGATGCCCAAGTTCCAGGGCAGGCAGACAAAGATCAGAGGGGCCCGAGGCAGGTGACATGGTCCACGATAAGGGAGTTTGTCTGCCTGGCTAGCCACGAGCCAAGCCCTCGACAGGCCCACAAGACTGGCTCCCCAGGTCCCTGATCCTGCTGGGCTGAACAGCTGTGCTTTCCCCTCCAGCCACCACCAGGGGGCGGGGCTCTGGTGCAGCAAGCCTCAGACCGGCCAGCCCTGGCGACCATTAGGGGCTGTGCGGGAGGCACCTGGGCCTTGCTGCCCGATTCCCATGTTGAGCTCAACTTCCAGTTTTACATAAGACATTTAACCATACACCCCTGCCCTCCCCCCCCCCCGCATCACCGAGAGCCAAAGCATTCAAGTGGGGGAGAGACGATGACTCATCGCTTGTGGAGGCATTCAAGGTGTGCTGGACAGGGATGCTTTGACCTGGACTCTTGCATTGAGCAGGGGGTTGGACTCGATGGCCTTGTAGGCCCCTTCCAACTCTATGATCTATGATTCTATGGTGTAAGACTGGATATTCCTGGGAAGTGGGGGAAAGAGGCCTGGAGCAGCAGTGGCCCTTACAATGCCTAGTGAGGCCCTCCGTGGAGAGGAGATTGAGGCACCACAGCGTGCTAATGAGGCAAATGCACTTTCCCGACGTGCTTGTGTTATGAAAAGGGTGCATCGCTGCTGCTGCTGCTGCTGCTGTCCAGGCAGAGTGAGCAATTAGCTACTTATTGAATGTAATCAATAAGCTAATACTAACTCAACACAAACCCAATTTGAGGACATGCAAAATCATTTGCAAGTCACTTTTCAATGTCTGTCCTAATTAGCAATCCTGGCTGCCTGCAAGTCACATGGGAGCAGCAGAGAAACTAAACCAGACGGGAACCACCTTTCTCTGGTTCAGATCTACATGACAGATTTGCTCCATGGTTTTGAAGCCCACTCCTTTCTTCAGGAGAGATGAAAATGGGCAACTTGCTTCTTCTGGCTGGATTCTCCGCGCCCACCCAGGGCAGCCTCTTGCTTGTGGGGAATTCGTCATTGGACAACGGTCCATTTGACACGCTGCTCTGCAACAATCCTGGCTCTGTGGCAAAGTCTGATTGCAATAAATACGTTTTCAAATGTGCATGATACACACTTTACACTCTGAGGTGTTCACGTAGAACATTTTGGTCCACCACAAAATGCATAAAGCAGCCCACATCCACTACGAGCATGGCTGGTTATTCTGCAACTTGCAAGCCACCCCCCGGGCCAAATTGGACTTGACATGAAGGGACAGGATGTCCATGACTGGAGCTCTCAAAGTTGTTTTATTGTAAACTGCCCCTCTCGATTTGGATTAGGACAGCAGTGCAGGAGGAGGGCGTTAGCACTCCCCCATAGTGTTCTTCCACTGAAAATTGTCCGCCTGAATCAGCTGCTGTTTGCCCCATTGGAAAAACATCGGCACACAGGGCTGCTACGCACATGGGTTTTGCCTCTGGGGACAAACAGCAGCATTGGGGAGTGGATGACTGGGCTGCTGAGCAGGGAAATGGCACGGGAGAAAGAATCAAGCCCCCCTTTCCCCTGAGCCACAGTCCCTATCCAGATTACCCCCCACCCCCACCCCCGCTGCTGATTTTTGTAAAGCAGTGTTCTCCAACCTTGGGTCCCCAGACGTTTTTGGCCTACGACTCCCAGCATGCCCCAGCCAGCGAAGGCATTGGGAGTTCCACCACATGTCACTTGAACAGTGGAATAACAGACTGAAGCCTCTGTGTAGGGCAAAGGCATGAAAAAAGCAATTCGGTCAAAGGAAGCAGGACAATGGAGCAGACAAGATGGGTGTGATCAGAGATGAATCTGGTGCCTGTGACGGTGATGGAAAGGAGCCTGACTTGGGAACACACGTTCACTTGGACTTGGACGGACCCTGATTCAGCACTTCGGAAAACAGCCTCCTTCCTCCTGGAATGACTCTGAGTCAGTCCACTGTGATGCTCTTCCAGGTGTCCCGCTTCCCATTGACTCTCATGGGAAATCCAAGAACAGTTATGTTTTTTCTGTTAGTAAAAAATGGATGATAGTTGCAGGCACACTAGCCCCTTGGGAGGGGATTACACCTGCTCAGTGTCAGAAAAATAAGTGCTGGTGTTTTATTTACTTATTTATTATATTTTTGATTTGCCCATCTGGCCAGTCATCCAGCCACTCTGAGCGATGTACAGTCCAATAAAATACAAGAACAAAACAGAGTGTAAAACACAATTAAAAACAGTACAAAATTTAAAAATCTTAACCCACCCCATATTCCCGCCTGAAAAACCACGTTTTTAATGCACGGCGGAAGCTAAGCAAGGAAGGGGCATGGCGGAGGTCACTGGGGAGAGAGTTCCATAAATTGGGGGCTGCCACAGAAAAGGCCCTCTTCCTAGTCCCCACCAGCCTGGGGATTATTTATTTATTTGATTCTACCCTTTCTACCAAGAAAAATGGCACTCAAGGCAGCTTATAATCATAAATAAAACTTACTTAAAACAATAATAAAAAATGCATTAAAACACAATAAAATACAGGAATGACAGAATAAAAACAGCATCCAGCCCAACAGACCTGCTTACGTGCCAAAGGCCTGCTTGAATACAGAGGGATTGGACTGCCAGCAGCTGGACAGCAGAGAGACTGCCAACCAAGCCTCCCCCAGCAGGGAGTTCCACAGCCCAAGAGCAGCAGCTGAGAATCCCTTTGCATGTTGCCACCCGGCACACCTCTGAAGGTGGCCATATTAAAAGAAGGGCCTCTCCCAAAGATCTGAAGACCTGATCAGGCTTGCATGGGAGAAGACGGTCTTTCAGGTAGCCTAGTCCCAAGCCATATCAGGCTTTAAAGATCAAAATCAGCACTTTGAATTGTGCCCAGAAACAGATCAATAGGCTGTGAAGCTGCTATAACAAGGGGGAGTCAAGTGCTCCCTTCAATCAAAGCCAGTCAACAGTCTAGCCACAGCATTCTGGACCAGCTGAATATTTGAAAACTGTTTGAATATTACTTGCTAACAGGAGTCAGGAAGGCATACTAGGATATTGTTTGAGCCACAAGGTGTACTACTGGGATAGTTTGAGCCACAAGGCATTCTTGGTTTGTTTACAAGAGTAACTTGGATTGTTTGAGCCACAAGGCATACTGTCGCACCTAGCCCAACCCTGCTGTGGGCCCTGTGGCTTTAGAGTCAGAATCTGATTCAGACTTAGAGCAGGACGACTGGGAACCCAGGTCCGGTGTGGGAAGCTCGGGACCTGGGAGCTCAGCTCTGCCCAGCTCCCCGTCAGATTGCAGGCCAAAGGAGGATTACGCTTCCTATCAGTCACAGCTATAGGAATCAGCCTTGAAGAAGGCCTCTGATTTACAACTTGGGAATGTGAGAATCGTGGAGGAGGAAGACTCCGCAGGGGGGCAGGACTCAGGGATGTCATCCACGTTACGGCACCAACTGAAAATGGTGGAATAGAGATGCACAGAGATTCAGGCGTTGTGATAGTTTACGGGCCAGACTCCCCTGTCAGGAGAGGTCATCAGAAGGGGAGCTTCAGCAGCCCCTCCCCTGTATTTAAGCCAGTGCTCAGACAGAAGAGCCTTTGCTGAGAACATCTTCTTAATTGCTCAGAATACTTTCTTGCCCGGACTTATTGGGAATCTTGGACTCTCATCTGCCTTGAATCTTGTATTGTTAAGATTCTGAAGTGCAATATATAGCTGGGACTCTGTATGAATTCTAGTCTTGAAACTGTCTCTTGAACAAAGCAATGTGCTGATAGCCTCTGCCTAGGGCACTTGATTTATTGCGGATTATAAACACTGTAAACTCTGCCATGGACTCTGGAAAGCTGATCTGTGTAACCTGATCTACTGCAATAAGAGCTTTGTTGTTATCTGTGATCTGTGTTAATTTGCCAAAGAGTGTCAGAAAGAGGAATCTGACAGTTTGTTCTCGGCCCTCTTCACTATTGCTGGCCCCCACCAAGAAGATGGAAGCAACTGTGCAGAGCGACCCTGGAGGAAGTAGCCACAGCTTTGACTCAGGAAAACCAGACCCTGCATGACCAGTGAGAGAAAGAAAGCCGATCCTGACACATACTTGGTTTGTTTAAGCCACAAGGCATACTAGGAAATCATTTGCACCACAAGGCATACTTGATTGCTTTCAGCCACAAGGCTTATTTGACTTGATCAAGCCAGATGGCATACTAGGATATTGTTTGAGCCACAAAGCATACTTGGTTTGTTTCAACCATAAGGCAGACACTTAGTCAGTTTGACTTTGAGTCAGAATGCCTATATTGTGGGACCCACATGGAGCACTGGATATTGTGGCTGGGTTGCTGGCAAATGAACGATGGGCTGATGAACCTGGAAAGAAATGTTCCAGGAACTAGAGGTGCATGAGGTCACACGTATCTCTAGCCAGGGGTATGTTTCCTGACTCTCTGTATGGGCAGCATTGATGGAGCCCCTCACAACCGATGCCTCAACAGTCAGCCAATGAAAGATCCCCCTTTGCAGTTCAACTGAGCAATTCTGCCTACGCTCACCACCACCACCACCACCACCACCCTTGATGTCATGTCACAGTACAGAAAAATGAAACACAAATCAACTAGAACTTGTTTCCAGCTCCTTTGCCTCTACAAAAAGAGTCCCCTTTGTGGTGGAACTGAGCAGAGCAAAAATTGACATTGCATTTCAAAAAGGAAACACAAACCAACTAGAAGATGATTCTGGCTCCATTTCTTGTACAAAAAGAGCCTCCATGCAGTGGCTCTGAGCAGTCCTCTGGAAAGGGGGCTCTTTTTGTGTAGGAAATGGAGCCAGGAAGGTGAGGTGCTTAAATTTCATTTGAGCCACAAGGGATATTGCTTGGATTGTTCGAAGGACTGGTTGGTGCACCTGGAAAATCTGTCAACACTGTAAATTAGTAGGAAAGCTCACTGAGGTGGCAAGGCAATGAGCATGGCCAGCAGAAGAAAAGCCGGCGTGAGACCTCTCACAGTTCACATACAGAGCGCCCTCTGAAATGAACCTGAACAGAGCAATGAAGCCAGAGTCATCTGCACACACCATGCCCGTCAACAGTCTGAGCCACAAGCCACAAATACATCAAATACTTGGATGTATTTGAGCCACAGGGCTTACTTGAGCGCCAACCTGGGCTGTTTGAGCCACTTTGATAGTTGGCGTAATAGCCCAGGTTTGACTTTCAGCCTGAAGGTGTAATAGTCTTGGACTGAGTGCGACTTGGATTAATTTCAGCCCAGAGACACCCTCAGATCCAGAAGGCATTGCTCTTTGTCAATTTACTGCCAGGGGATGAGGTAGGGGTGTACCACACAGGAGTACCTGAGGCCCCATGCGTCCATTTCTAGGGGGTGCAGTGGTGGACAGCTGTGGTAGTGGGGAGCACTGATGGCTGGCAGCAAATGATGCTGCTTGCTGCACCGAGGGAGCAGGCAGGTGGGACCAGGTAGGTGGTGTCTGGAAGACTCACTGAGTGAGGAGGCAGGCTTGAAAGAAGCAGCAGCCGGCAGCCTCAGTAACACGGGAGCTGCCGCCGAACGGTGCCACCGCAAAGGAGCACTTTGGGCCGAGGAGGCTGGCTGCAGGCGGCAGCAATAAACATCCCCCCCCCCCAGTCTCAGCTTCACTCCAGCACAGAGGATGCCGCAAACCAACCCCACGGCAAAGAGGGCACTTCGCAAGGAGGAAGCCGCAGCGGCAGCCCCTCGCAGCCAGCCCCGCACCCGCCGCCACCGTCCACTGACTCCACTGGGCAGGACGTGGGCAGTGGCGTGCCAGTGAGCTGTGGAGCATGGGCTGATGAGGGCGGGAAACTCTGCTGTGCCAGGGGCCACCGTCAAGCTGCCGCAGGGCGGCGGCTGGTGCTCCTGGAGCCCTTCCTGGAGGTGGCAGGAAGGGGCTGCACGTTTCTTTGGTTTTATTTATGTATTTAACCTCCTTCCAGACCACTTGACACCCCAGGATTTCCAAGCCGTTCACATAAAAATACATAGGATACAATTTTTTTTTAAAAAAAAACCCTATATAGAAACAGTGTAAAATAAATACCTTAAAAACATTAGAACAAAAGCAGTGAAACAGAGCAGTGTCATAATCAGCTACAAGTCAGGGGAAGCCTGAGTGAGCAAATGCACTTCCAAGAGGCGTTTGAAAGCTTGCCGCCGTTTCTGGCTCTCAAGCTGCACACGGGAGAGTGTTCCAGAGGGAGGGTGCCACTGCCAAGCAGACCTGCGGACGTGCTGCTCCCTGGCGACACCCCGTTGGTCATGGAGCAACTGAGGAGGCCACCGTGTGCCACCCCAGGGCGGAAGGAACTTTTCTAGCTTCAACAGCAACACGAGGTGGAAGAGTCGGAGGAGGCCCCAGAGAAGACGCAGGTGCCACTTCCCAGGCCACACGAGGCACAACACTCCCTACGTGTGTAGTTAGGCGATTATTTAGAATTTTAAGAAGAAGAATGTGAAACACGGAAAGACAGGTTGAACAAGAACTGGATTTCAAATAATCACTTTTCCTATGGGGAATGGCATGATGGGTTGAACTGCCCGCCTGCCTCCCATAACGTCAAGAGAAAGCAAAGCAGCAAGACACACAGAGCTCAAAGGGGCAAATGCATACAGGGTGTGTGTGTGTGTGTGTGTGTGCGCGTGCGCGTAAGGGCGTGCAAGGGCAGAGTCTCAAGAAGGCACAAGAAATGAAGCTTACAGTCACTGCTGTTCAGGGAACAGAAAATGACATTCTTTACACTGGAATTACAAAGGACAGAATTTCATTAGAAATGATGATGATGATGATGATGATGATGATGATGATGATACATCTTAATTAATAATGTAAAGTCATAATGAATAATACTGACTCCATCCCAATACTTCTGTTTCACAAGTTATAACTGGGAATTTCAGAAATGGGAGCATTTCAAGCCCCTGCTGCGGCCCCGTGGAGCAGGGTTTCATAGATTTCATAGATCATAGAGTTGGAAGGAGCCTACAAGGCCATCAAGTCCCAAAACCCCCTGCTCAATGCAGGAAACTAGAGGAGGGGTCTCCCATCCAAGTAATAACCAGGCCTGACCCTGCTTAGCTTTCCACACTCAGACAAGCTGAGCTGAGCCAGCATAAGCCACATGCAGCCCAGAGGCAGCAGGTATGGTAGCCTCCCTGCCCAGTGCCCAACAGAGACTTGGAAACTGTTGGGGATTGCTAAAAGAGCTGGGAGAGGATATTAAAAGTTATTATCTCTCCCCGTTCGCGTTTGCGAGTACAGCAGAGCTTACCCCGACTACAGCGGGAAAACGTGGATGTGTGGAGCTGCTGGTTAGAGCAGTCACAGCATTTGGTAATTGCAGGCTGTCCCTTTGTGTGGACAGACTGGATCTTCACCTGGTTTCCCCCTTTATACTGCCAATAAGACAAACAGTCTTTTGGAGGTCAAAAACAGAGTTCACTCACTCAGATCTTGCAGATTGGATACAGGCAGGCTTAAGAAAGTATTTACAGCTGTGCAGGAATCATCTGGTAGCTGATGTGTTCTGAACTTGGGAAAAGTTCAGAACTGCTTCTCCAGCTACATCTTCACAACATGCTGCACTTACAAGTTCACGGCTCAGACTGTTTCCCAGGGCAGGAAGAGAAGGCACTGGCTACGCCCAGTCTGGGTAATATTCACAGGGCATCTGCTCTAGGATACAGAGACTCTGTGGTCCCAATTACCATATGTTATGCACCCATATATATTTCTGTTGCTCACCCCCAACAGAAACCTCCCCCCCTCCGCAGCCTTCTCTTGACAGCTCAGAGAAAGGGATCGGTCTGGAGAAACCCAAGCCACGGGGGATCTTTGGCCAAGAAGGTGGTGTTTGGGGGGATTCCCCCCTTCTCAGCAAGATCCTCAACTTTTCAAGCCCCCCCCCCCACTTTAGTGTCTACAGTGGAGCCACTTTTGCACTTTCCCCCAACCCTCTAAGGGCTGGGGAAAGGCTAAAAGTGCATCCTCCCCTTTTAAAGGGAAACTGAATGGACAGTTCACTGACAGGTGGCTGTCAAACTCTGGGTCCCCTTAAAATGGGCAGTTTGAGTGGGAATCAGGTGGATTTGCACTGGGACATACCCCAGAGTATGCCCAGTACAAATCACTGAGATCCCCCTCAAAATCAAGTAAAAAGAGACTCGGTTTCTCTTTAAAAAGTCCACAGGGCCCCAGCAGAGGCTGGAAATGCTCCCATTAGCGTTATTTGCTTTAATGGGAGTAAAAATTAAAAAAAAATTGTGCATACATTTCTGGGCACACAATAATAATAATAATAATAATAATAATAATAATAATAATAATGGGCAGCCCAAGCAGTGGCACTTTGAAGGGGGAGCTGCCGGCTGCCCAAACGGAGGAGATGGAAGAAGCTGGCTGTCAAGCTGGCTTTCCCAATCTCCCCCACAAAAATAAAAAATTACATGGATAAAACAGCTGTGGTGAGCTGAAAATGGCTCAGCTTTGCAGAAAGAAGGGAGAGGGGACTTTTTCCTCCCACGGTGTCCCTGGGATACCACCGAGGATGGTTGGTTGTCGTATCATGGAAACCCAGCGTGGGTTACCCACCATGGGTAGTTTTTTCCAAACTACCCAAGACAAGAACCCAAATTTTCAGGTTGCCCCCTTTAGTGCCCACGGGGGAGCCACTTGTGCGCTTTCCCCTGACCCCCTAGGGCTGGGGAAAGGCTAAACGTGTGTCCTCCCCCTTTTAAAGGGCAACCGAGTTTGACAGCTCCTGTCAAAACTCAAGGTGCTTTTAAAATGTGGGGTTTGAGTGGGAATTGTGTGGATTTGTACTGAGATATACCTCTGAGTATGTCCCAGTCCAAATCCCTGAGATTCCCCTCAAAACCCCCATTTTAAAGAGACCCAGAATTTGACAGCCACCTGTCAGTGAACTGCCAACTCAATTTCCCTTTAAAAAAGGGGGGGATGCACTTTTAGCCTTTCCCCACCCCCTACAGGGTTGGGGGAAACTGCAAAAGTGTCTCCCCCATGGGCACTAAAGGGGGGCAACTTGAAAAGTTGAGGATCTTGCTGAGAAGGGGGAAATCCTCCCCAAACACCCCCTTCTCAGCAGAAGATCCCTCCTGGCTTGGGTTTCTCCTTACATTTCACCTTGTGCAACCTGTCATGAGAGAAGTCTTTCAAGCCTCTACTGGGCACTTTGCAAGAAAGGTACCTGCTGCCCCTGGGTAGTGGGGACCCCTGTAAAAGGGCCCCAGAAGAGGCGTGAAATGCTCCCATTAGCGCTTCTGTGAATGAATGTATTTGCGCTAATGGGAGTAAAAATATATATATTTTTGTGTGCACATTTTTGCATACACACACACACACACACACACACACACACACACACACACACACACTACTGGACAGCCCCCAGTGGTCCCTCCAAGGTGCCACTGTGGCATTTTGAAGGGGGAGCTATTGTCTCCCAAAATGGAGATGGGGAAGCTGGCTGTCAAGCCATCTTTCCTGATCTGTGGGGGGAAATTTAAAGGGAAAAAGCAGCCGAGGTGAATCGAAAACGGGCTCGACTTCACGGCTGCAAGGGAGAGGGGACTCATTCCTCCCATGGTGCCCTCTGGGATACCACCTGGAGGACCAAGGGGGAGTGAGTGAGTGAGTGAAGCACCCACGCTAGGCCTGATCATCTGTCGCAAGCAACACATTGCGGCAATTCACCACAGTGGGTTGTCCTTGCGTGCAAACCCTCCCAGTGTGTCCCTGCCATGGGTAGTTATCATCACCACCCTGAAATCAGAGGAGCTGGTCTTCCTTTGTGCCTGACATTTCTGTATCTGACAGTTGCCCATTCAGGCCACGATGAAAGTATTCAAGGTCTTCTGAACTTTATCCAGATTTTCATTCTTTGCTCGCACTTGCTGTTATCTGTTCTGAGGTGCTTTCTTGCTTTGAACTTTTCCAATGAGAGAAGCAACAAAACTTTTTATTTCTATTGTTTTGGCATATGCTGCTCTCATGGCTGGGATCCCAATGCCGAAGGAACCATATGGCTGGGATTGTGCTGTGCTGTGCTGTGTTGTGTTTTTTTTGGAGAGAGCATGCACACAAATAAAGAGCAGCAGGAGTGAGCTGGAAAAAAATATGGTCCGTAATTAAATACTCCCATCGCTGATAACTGCGGAGTGAATTGCTAAGCCGGCAAGAGCTCATTGCATTGGCAAGAGAGCTATTTATGTCTGTCTCTTGGAAAGAGAAGTGAGCAGTCTCGCCCTGTTCTAGCACCGGGGTCGTTTCTTCCCTCAAGTCCATTGTACAGAGCCACTATTATTGCTAATGGAAGAACCATGCACACAGGGAAGGACAAATGGCCCCTCTAATAGCACGTGAATCTTTCATATGATGGAAAATAAGCAGGTGAGCCTGCAGGGAGCTGTTGCTGCTAAGTGCTGGATGGGTGGAAGTAATTTGTTCATGTAGCAAATGTGCGAGTTGGAAGCCGTTGTTATCTGTGCGTCTCTCGATTCCCTGGTGGAACATGGCTAATTCTGGGTAAAAAAACAAAACCTCCCCACGAGCTCAAAGCAGAAAAAAAGAAAAGAAAATGAGTGTCAGAATAAATCCACTGTGTGTGTTTATTAGCAATGGAAGGCAGATGCCTGCTTTGTCTATTGCATTATTAAAGCCTACCTTTGTAAAACAAGAGGTCTTTTTCCTTCTGCAGATGATAGGCAGAGGGTGGGACTGAAGGTGCACGTGCAACTCCTATGCTGCAGCCTCCTCCCTCCATGTAAGGTTGCCCTGTGATGTGTGGGAATTTCGGGAATGATTCCAGTGCGTTTGGTGTGCGTGAAACACACTCACTCTACAGGAATTGACCCTAATGTGGATTTCCACCTGGCACTTGCTGTCTGCTTGTGGCATGCATATCCTGGTCTGCACTGCAGGGGCTGAGTAGAGCAGGGTGTGTGTGTTGGGGAGGAGGTGTGGACCTGTGAGGGGGCGGCCCAGCATTCCATGCAGGAGGTCGTCCTTTGGGTCACATGAGTTTGTGCCACAAATTCTGTGGCCAAACCTCTCCATGGCCTCCCAGTGGGTTTATGGGGCCTGGGGGGGTAGATGTGGCATTGGGGATCTGCGGCACCTCCTACAAGAACCCACGGGTGACTTCTGGGTTCCGGTGAGCGATGTGGCAGGGCCAGGGTGTCCTCCCCCTTTTGTTGGTTGGGTGCATGATTCAAATGAAGGGGAAGGGAGGTTCCTTTCCACTGAGAAAGCCCTCGCTCAGGAGCGATTGGCTTCTGGTCTGCATGCAGAACCCAGGTGCTTGTTTCTGGGAAAGAGAGCGCGGGAGAAGCTCAGGTTAGGCAGGGGAAAGAAATACTATGAGAACCATCAGGAGTGGCTGTTTCCTCTCTCTCTCTCTCTCTCTCTCTCTCCCCCCCACATGGCATCTCCTCTGTCAGTCCCACTAGCTCTGCTCACCATCCTTATGTACAAATCATGTTCCTGCACCCCGCCCTCCCCACAAATCTCTTGGTGGGGTCTGTGAAGAGAGCTGAGTTTAAAGACCAGGAGGCATCAGTCGGCTCGGCAAGGACTAGCTGCTAATGAGCTCTCAGAGGGTTTCCTACCTTCACCTTTCTCCATCCTTGTATCTTATTTATGATGGCAGCTTGCTGGTGGTGCCAGTGTTAAGGGCCTCTTAGCTGTCACTGGGCTTCCTCTTCTTTTCAGGAAGAGAAATTAGCAGTAGTAATTGCCCGGTGAAACAAAGAGCACCCTCCTGTCATCTAACAGCTCTTTCAGCCCATTAGCAGAAGTGCTGGGCGGGGAAAAGGTGCTTGTTTTGAGGTGGAAATGTTTTTATGCCCAATAGAAATGGGTATCCCTCTATCATCACCCCATGAGAGAGACTTCTTCCCTCCTTTTCCACCATGATCTCAGATATAACCCTGGGTTCTAGAATTATGAGAGAGGAAGAACTTCTCCCTATCCACTTTCTCCATGTCATGCATAATTTTATAAACCTCTGTCATGTCTCATCTTTTTTCTAAGCTCAAAAGCACCGGACATTGTAACCTTTCCTCACAGAAGAGTTGCTCCAGCTCCTTCATCATTTTGGGTGCCCTCTTGTTGCACTTTCCCCAGCTCTACAATATACTTTTTGAGGTGTCATAACCAGAAATGTACACAGTAGTCCAAATGTGGTCACACCCATAGACTTGTATAAGGGCATTACACTATTGGCAGTTTGATTTTAAATTCTTTTCCTAATGATCCCCACATGGAATTTGCTTTTCCCACAGCAGCAGCACACTGGGTTGACATTTTCATCGAGCTGCCCACCTTGACCCCAGCAAGGTCCTAGATTTCAACCTCCTAGTAACTTGTTTGGCTTCCAAGACCCCGGGACTACATTTCCCCATGTCATTGGTGCTGATGTGAACCAAGACCACTGACAAATGCATGATAACCACAACGTTCACACCAGGATGCAGTTCACTGTGCAGTCTACATACCTATCTATGTCTCTAATGACTGATCTCACTACCACAAGCCCCCCATCTCCAGGAGGCATATCCTCAGGGTCGTAAGGCTGTTTGTCCTCCAAAGAATGTGAGGGATCATTTCCCTCTTCCTCCCCAAGACCTTTATTCGCTGTGCCTACAGAGGCGCTGTCCCCCTTGGATTGGGGCACAGCTATCACATCCCTAAAGGTCTTGTCCACAAACCTAACCGCCTCTCTTAGCTTGTCCAGGTCAGCATCCTTGGCTTCAAGGGAATGAACTTGCTTCCTGAGGGCCAGGAGCTAATTGTACCCAGGACCGGTGCAGGGCAGTTTGGCGCCCTAGGCGAAATTATATTTAGCGCCCCCCCCTCTCGTGCCGTGGGGGGGCTCTGGAGCAAAGCAGCCCTGCAAACCCCCCCCCGCGCCGCCACCACCTACCTACCTACCTTCCCCCCGCCCTGGCTGCCGCCGCCTCCGAGGAGGAAGTGACGCGACAGGACCCCCGCGCTCTGATTTTTGCCGGGGAAACCAGGGCAACAGGGCTGTTTAAGCCCTGTTGCCCTGGTTCCTCCCGCCAAAACAACGGGGGCGGGGCTCCTGAAGCGCCGCGGAGAAGGTGGGGGGGGAGGCGCAGGGGGCGGGGGGGAGGCGCGGGGGAGGTGCGGCGGCGGCTTTGGCGGGCGGGCGGGGGGGAGGCCCGGCGGGGGTGGTGCAGCGGCGGCAGCGAAGAGGAGTGCAGCGTTTCTGCGCCCTCTTCAGCCACGTGCCCTAGGCAACCGCCTAGTTTGCCTAGCGGTAGTGCCGGCCCTGATTGTACCAAACACCCACCCACAACTTCTCTCCAGCAGGCAGACACGTGACACTGGTTGGATAGCCCCTACAGCCCTGCTGGCCTTCTAACCTCATATCATAGCTGGATTTCAATTCTTATTTTGCTTGCTAACCTAAAAAACAAAAATGTTTAGTATTAGAAAGCAGGGAAGGGGTGACCTTCCTGTCTTCTTTGCCCTGTTGCTAACCTCACCTGGGTGCTTAACTCATATGTGTGCATCACGCATTTTACCTTGATATTTTCTCCCTGGAGCTGTTCCTCACACTCAGTGAGCTGGAATACTTTGCAAGCCTGTCCTACTTTCATATCCCTGGCTAACTTCCCCCAGCTGCTGCAGGCAGCAATCAATTAGATTGGAAGGCCTTGTGTAAAAACCAAGGAGGGGTGTGGCCCAACTACTGGTCTGCACTAGCCTCCAGTGGGTGGAAAACTAGGTAAGCTGAGCCCCTGGGAATGAAGTTTTTTTTTTTTATCAGGGGAGTGGACAATAAGCCAGCTTATGAAACATAACAGATGCTGGCTTTCCTAACCCCCAGGTCTGCTAGCAGGAACTGGTGGTGGTTTGTGATGGGGCAGGAGAGGAACTGGAGGCCCCAGTTATGCTCTAGGGAAACTCCATGGTTCTATTAGGAGGGGGAAATGCCTTTTAAGCACGCTATGACAAAGGACAGAAAAGCAGGCACATCTGTCCCCACCCCCTGCCACCATTTAGGATTGATTTGTAGCTCCCTTCCCTGCCTGCTGGCATCAGAGTCAAAGAGGGCTTTGGAGCTTCTCTCCTCGCAGGAATGTGCCAGCTGAAACACGAAGATGGTTCCTGTTTAGACTGTCCAAACTAGGCTTGGCCAGGCTGCATCAGGATGAAGCCTGATGCTTCTCCTTTAGGTAAGGTGACCATATGTACTGGTTTTACCAGTACAGTACTGGTTTTGGGGACCTTGTCCTGGTTAGTCGTGAGATGTAACCAGTACAGTTTAGGACTACAAAATCAAAAATTATTAATTTATCAAAAGATTGAGTACTTCAAATCAATCCTTGATAAACCAGCCTAAATCAATTTTATTAATTTATCCTAGTTTTAGTTTTATTTTACACGACGGTTCTCGTCGTTGGATCTCGGGCAATACTTGGCATTCAGCACACGCACTCTCACTATATTGTGGCCGCGGCGACTCTTCGATAATACTCCCGCGCAGTACATACAGCCCAACCGTGGGAACTCAATGATGATGTCATCACACAGAGCCCGCCAAAATCGGCCAATTCAGTGTTAGCTTCAGACTATAAAAGGCCCTCCGCAGCACAAGACAGGCACCAGTGATCTGGCATCTTCGGACTGTGACACTGGCCCTCAGAGCTCCACGCTCTCTCGGTTACTCGAGCTTTTCGCTCCACTGTTTTCATGGCGCACCTCACTGCTTCGCCAGGACTAGGCTGACCATACGTACCGTTTTAAAAGGGACAATCCCGTTTTTTTTCATATTTCCTGACTGTCCCTTCTTTTTAATATAAATGTCAATTTTGTCCCATTTTTAGTAAACTATAGTTTTTAATTTTTTGTAAAAAACTGAACACGGCTTGTTTATTTCTCATAAGACTCTGCACGTTAAGAAACCTCGGGGGGGGGGGGGTTGAGCCAAGCCCCATGTGGAGCTGCTCCCGTGCTCTCCTTAGCCCTTAGACAGGGCGACTACTGACGTAGTCTAGAGCGCCGTGTGAGCCACGCCGAAGAAAGGGAACTTCACGGCGATGGGCCAGAGCCCGGAGCCATTGTCGTCTTGCTGCGGGGTAGCATCCCCCTGCGCAAGCCTGAAGGGGTAGAAATCAGACAGGGGCACAGCGCCCTTCGCCCGCAGCCGGAGCCAGCTGCCGAGCGCCAGCAGCACCATCCAGCCAGACAGGCCCTGCATTTCTCTGGCAGGCGCTGAACCCCAGGCAAGCAGGCGAGATGGCGGAGCTGACACACGGGTGGGTGGCAAGAGGCAGCGCGGAGACGGGCCAGGCCGGGCAGCAGCGCACCGGGTGGGAGCATGAAGACCCGGGCAGGCACCGAAGGGACACAGACCCCCCGCATACTCTGCAGCAGGATCATGCCAGGACACGAGACGGGGGTCTGCCGGTGCTGGCGATGGCAGAGGCAGCTGAGAGGAGACCTACATGCACACTGAGCCTCTCTGCATGGCGGCGAGGGAGGGGACAGCGGCTCATTCACACAGGTCAGGGCATACATATTTAGGCTTGTGTAATCAAGCCTCGCCGGGCAGAACGAGGCCAAAATTGGCCCCGCTCATGCCCGGCGAGACCTTACCTTGTTCTTTGGGGCGGCTCGCCCTCTCCGCGGCGAGCTGCCCGCGCGGCCCGTTCCGTCCCGTTGTGTCACTTCCGGGACCGGAAATGACGTGACAGAACCCTGTGCAGGCGCGCTGGACCCCTGTGGTGCGTTCTTGTCGCATCATTTCCGGTCTCAGAAGTGACGGACGGGGCCTGAGAAGGCTCAGAAAATCGAGTCGGGTTGGCGCCCCCGCGGAAGATCGGGTCGGGGGCGTGACCCGGCCTTGGAGACATGCCTATACATATTCATGCCCTGGTCAGCCAATTAGGACAGGACCTGAAGGAGGCGGGCTGTGGAGGTTAGGGGCGGGCTTAGGAGGATCAGGCTTTTCTTAAAGCGCTAAGAAGACTGGATGGGAAGAGCGAAGCCATGCAGCTCGCACTAAGGAGGAGGCGCAGTGTGTGGCAGGCGGCCGGACGAGCAGGTGAGCTCAGGGCACATCGGATTGCAGGCAAAACTAAGACACGCTTGTCGCTAGTGCAGCCATTCTCAACCTCTGGATGTGTCGGACTACAACTCCCAACATCCCCAACCAGCCAGCTGGCTGGGGGGTGCTGGGAGTTGTAGTCCCACATGTCTGGAGGGCACTAGGTTGGAGAAGGCTGTAGTAAGGAGTTAGTTAGCCCTATTGAAGCCAGTGGGAGTCACTTTCCAGTACAAACCCCTATCAGATCCCTCTGCAAGCCACGGAGTGCTCTTTCTTTCTGGATTAATACACTGACTAGGTTCAGACAACATGATAACCCACACTCAGGGCTGAGTAAGGGTTGTCGTTGAACCGTGGGTTGTCGTTGAACCCAGCTGAGATAAGAAACCATGGTGAACAAGGCAAGGACCTTGAGCGGGTGGTGGCCAACCAGCTCCAGAGTCCAGGCACTCTTGGATGAGACTGATTATCTGGATCCATTTCAGTCGGGGTTCAGGCCTGGTTTTGGCACAGAAACAGCTTTGGTCGCCCTGTATGATGACCTATGTCGGGAGAGAGACAGGGGGAGTGCGACCCTGTTGATACTGCTGGATCTCTCGGCGGCTTTCGATACCATCAACCATGGTATCCTTCTGGAGCGGCTGTCTGAGTTGGGGGTGGGGGGCACTGCATTGCAGTGGTTCCACTCCTACTTGGATGGATGGCTCCAGAGGGTGGTGCTTGGGGAATGTTGCTCGGCCCCATGGACTCTCCAGTATGGGGTTCCTCAGGGGTCGGTCTTATCCCCCATGCTATTTAACATCTACATGAAACCACTGAGTGGGGTCATCCAGAGTTTTGGAGTGCGTTGCCATCAGTACGCTGATGACACACAGCTCTATTTCTCCTTTTCATCTTCAGCAGGTGAGGCTGTGGATGTGCTGAACCGGTGCCTGGCTGCGACAATGGACTGGATGAGGGCTAACAAACTGAGGCTCAATCCAGACAAGACTGAGATGCTGTTAGTGGGTGGTTCCTTTGACCGGATGGAGGGTGTTCAGCCTGTTCTGGATGGGGTTGCACTCCCCTTGAAGGAGAAGGTTCGTAGCTTGGGGGTGCTCCTGGAGCCATCTTTGTCACTTGAGGCTCAGTGGCAAGGAGTACTTTCTACCAGCTCCGGCTGGTGGCCCAGCTATGCCCCTATCTGGACAGGGATAACCTGGTCTCAGTAATCTATGCTCTGGTGATCTCTAAACTAGACTACTGCAATGGACTCTACATGGGGCTGCCTTTGAAGACTGTTCGGAAGCTGCAGCTTGTGCAAAATGCAGCAGCCAGGCTTATTGTGGGGACCGGAAGGTCCGAGCACATTACACCGGTTCTGGCCCGTTTGCACTGGCTGCCAATATGCTTCCGAGTGGAATTCAAGGTGCTGGTTCTAACCTATAAAGCCCTACACAGCTTAGGACCACAATACCTGACGGAACGTCTCGTCTCTCCCAACCGCAATCTACCCGGACACTACAATCAACATCTGGGGCCCTCCTCCAACTGCCACCTCCAAGAGAGGTTCGGTTGGTAGCAACAAGGAGGAGGGCCTTCTCAGTGGTAGCCTCCCAATTATGGAATAAGCTCCCCACTGAGACCCGCCTGGCGCCAACCGTACTATCTTCTCGGCGCCAGGTTAAGACTTCCCTCTATGCCAAGGCATTCAATAGTTAAGAGCTCAAAATAGCACGGGGGGGGGGATTGTCATCTGTAGACTTAGTTTTATAGACTTTTGGATTGTATTTTAAACTGTGCTTTTTAATTTGGTTTTTAATCTTTTTAACTATTTTGTATGTTTTTATTGTTGTTTTATGTACTGCCCAGAGAGCTTCGGCTGTGGGGCAGTATAAAAATTAAATAAATAAATAAATAAATACCGTAAATGTCCTGGTTTTAAATTTGAAAAAAATGGTCACCTTACCTTTAGGCAACACAGGGGTGGTGGTGTGCGTTGTGCGGCGTGGATAGGTGAAGGCAGGAATTAGTGTCTGAAAGGTACAGCAAGACTTTTAAAATTGTTGCCCCTTGTGTGCGTGTGCGTAGCACTTGGTAGCAAAATGCCTTGGGTCCAAGCCACCCCCTGAATCCTTTCCCCTTCCCTGCCTGTTCTCTTCCCTGCCACAGATGCAGACATTCAGCAGAAGAAAGAGCAAAAGAGATCACTCCTGGATGAATGCACAAAAGCAGCATTAGAATCTGTCACAACAGCAATTTTCTTTGCAGTCAGATCTAAGCAGAATGATTTAAACAGGCTTTCACTTGCTCTTTCTTTCTCTATTTTAGAAGAAATGGGGAAGAATTATCTAACTGAAACTCATCCCAGAAGACTGCATTCACGATCTTGTTTCCCCAACACAAATCTTGCAGTGATGCAACCACCTGATCCAAGTGTTTTCTGAAATGGGAACTGTTTTATTCATGAGCTGCGGCTGGCCCACCTCTCTGAGATAAAATGCTGCCCCCCCCAACCCACTCGAGATCTTTGACAGCAATCAGGAAGAGCGAGAGTCCATTGTGCCAAGGCATCCTGCCTTCTCAAGGAAGGCTCTGTGTGATGGTGGTGGGTTTGCTCAAAAAGCAACTCCAGAGCTGTAGCTGGAGGAGCAAGAGACATATCCTGGCTCATCTCTGGTGAAAAACAGGCAAGTAATATTCCCCAAGATAATTCCAGTGTACACACCACTACGGAACATGGGCAAAGGGTCCGGAGGTTAAGCGACATGTCTGAGGTCAATCAAAAAGCATGAAGAAAAGCTGTGAATCTATCACTGGACTCCAGATGCCAGTCAAAAACTGGCACCAAAGGTGCTTCCCAAGTTCTTTTCAGAAAGCCCAAGGGCCGGCCCAAAACATTTTGACACTCAAGCTGGAAAAGCCAGCAGAATTCACCAAGCGTCATGCTCATGTTCCGGTTGAGGCCAGTCCAGAACTGGATGAGATCTCCTCAGAGGACCCCATTGCTGACCCTAGCACCCATAAGTATTGTCCGGCTTGAGGCTGGCTGGCTTTGCTTCTGGGAGCGCTGCTAAAAGTACAGCTGAGATAAGATTAGAAGCTGTGCTGCTTCAGAGGAGAAAAGCGTGGTCAGACGGTCAAGGGATTCTAGCCGGGTATGTCAATCTAAAGTCTAAGGGTCGAGCAGAAGCATCCTCAGGGTCAGTCCGAAGTCAAGTCTAAGAGCCTGGGGTTCAAGGCAAGGTTCAGGACAGGAGCAGGGTTAGGAATCAGGAACAAGAGCCAAGGAGGACGTTGTTTCCCGATACCCAGGCTTCGGTGAGTGAGCGTTGTTATACTGCCTGCTGCCTGGGCACACCCGTCCCGCAGCTGGAGCTCTTTAGCAGCAGGCTGATTATAAAAGCCTCACAAGGCTGACGTCCTGGCTTGCAGCCAGACACTGCGTTGGGGGGCCTGCATTTGTTCCTGCCGTCTCATCTTTCTTCGCTGTCGAGGACTCGGGGCCTGCACCACCTCCACCTCTGATTCTGACTCCTGCCGGGCCGGGGAACTCCCACGGGTCATGCCAGGGGGGCCTGCCAGCTCTTTAGCTGCCCGCTCGGCCCCGTCTGGAGCAGCAGTGTCTGAACTCTGCTCCTGAGGAGTGCCCAGGGCCCCGGGTGAGTCACACTCGTCCTCAGAGGAGGATTCCTGGAGGGGGGTCATGACAAGTATCAGTGGGAGTAAGTGGAGATGGAAACACCACCTAGCTAGGAACGTGCCCCACTTGGGGAGGCTGAGAATTTTGGAGATCCAATACACCCTTCACTGGTCCCACCCTCACAACTATACACCTCCCAGAATCACACCGGAGAGCCCAAGGGCTGAGACGGTGGCAGATCCGAGACCAGAAGGCACATGGGTGCCTTCCCTGAGCTCTGGAAGAAGGAAGACGGAACCAACACATGTCCTGGATCAGGTCTTGGTTGATGCTCCAGGGAGGGATGTTAAAGCCACGAAGTTGCTGCCTAGCAGTTGCGAATACATCGCTGCATAGAATCATAGAATCATAGAAAAGTAGAGTTGGAGGGGGCCTACAAGGCCATCGAGTCCAACCCCCTGCTCAATGCAGGAATCTAGGTCAAAGCATCCCTGACAGATGTCTGTCCAGCTGCACCTTGAATGCCTCCAGAGTGGGAGAGCCCACGACCTCCCTAGGTAGTTGATTCCATTGTCTTATTGCTGAGTCCACATGACTGCGCAGCTGGCTAGCTCCCCTGCTTGTTGGTAAACCTTGCCCCGTTACCTGCTGGAAGCAGCGGTGAGGAATGGGGCACCAACGTGCACACTAATTCACCTGAGGCACACACTGCACCTGGATTTCTCCTGCACAAGTCCATTGAAATGGTTGGGTCTGCAAACTGTATGCACTGGTCAGGCATAGAGTATTTTGCCTGGAAGAAGCTCGTGTGTTAACCACGTGTGCTGCTGCACTTCAAATGAAAATAGATGTGGATGAATTTTCTTGGTTTTGCCCAGAGAATAGAACATAGCTTTGTCATTGACAGGTAATTGAAAACTCAGTGTGAAAACACAATAGCCTCTTGGTACCTTGATGGAATGATTCTATCCTCAAGAGTTATGCCTGCTGAGTGGGACAGGATTGCTATTAATTCCCCCTGAGGAAAAACACCCTGATCAGCCTAGAGCAGTGGTCCCCAACCTTTTTCGAGTCGCGACCCCCTTTTGTAATGGCAAAGTAACCGGGGACCCCTCACCACATTTGCATAAATTTGCATTTTGGTGGGGTAAAGAAAACACATGAAAAATAGATTTTTCAGAATATAATTTAATTTAACCTAATATTCATTAAAGGTGGTAAAGCCAAATTTAAGGTAATCCTCTGAATATTTCCGTTTTTTCTCCATGGATACAGATTTCCGAAAATATAAATAAAAAATCTTTTTTGAGGAAAAACAATTTCTTTTTGTATTTCTATTGTTGTACTTGCTCACCTGCCCTTCCTCTCTTTGGACTCTGGATGTTAGTGGAAATAGGGCCCAACAGGGAGCAGGCAAGTGAGCGGATTTATTTGACTAGCAGCCAGCTTTGTATCAGAAAGGAGAAGACATGTTTATTTGTTTATTTATTTATTTTATTTGTTATATTTATACCCCACCTTTTTTCCTGCAAGGAACCCAAGGGGGCTTACATAATCCTCCTCCTCCTCTCCACTTTATCCTCACAACAACCCTGTGTGGTAGGTTAGGCTGAGAGTAAATGACTGGCTCAAAGTAACCCAGTGAGTTTCATGGCCAAGTGGGGACTAGAACCCGGATCTCCTGAGTCCCAGTCCAACACTCTCACCACTACGCCACACTGGCTCTCTGTTCTGCTGGAGACAGCTAAAAATAGTTCTGCAATAGCCACAGAAGCAAGTGAAATGAAATTCATTCACACAGTCTCTCTCACTCTCTCTCTCTCTCTCACACACACACACACTTCATTTTCACTCAGAAGAAGCCATAGTTCAGTGAAACTCTTCTCAATGAGTGTGTCAAAAAATACCATAACGTGAGCTCTCCAAGTGCTGTTAAGTACCTTCTCCCAACAGAATTATAGCCAGCAGCACGCCTCACTGCTTTGCATTGGGGCTGCCAAAATCTCGAAGGGCTAAGGAGGAAGTAAGCACACTTGCCTTTGTGCAAATAATCAAGTCGCCCAGGTCGTCCACGTGCTGCCGCTCTCCCTCCCCCAGCCGGCTGCGTCTGAGAAGGAAGGGCTGGGTGGAATGCCCCCCACCCTCCCCTCACCCCTGGACGCTGCCGCGACCACCTCCCCTTTCCAGCCCAACAACAGCTCAATCTGCCCCCTCCTCCAACTCGTTCTTACAGAGATCTTCAACAGCAGCAGCAGCAGCAGCAGCAGCAGGAGGAGGAAGAAGCGCGTGTTGGCGGCAACTGCAGGCAGCGTCATCTCCTCTCTCTCTCTCTCTCTCTCTCTCTCACTCTCACACACACACCAGCATGAGGAGGAGGAGGTGAGATGTTGGCGGCAACTGCAGGCAGCGACTCACTCACTCACTCACTCACTCCAGCACAAGGAGGAGAAGCACGAGGCAAAGGAGGTGCTTGGCGGCAACTGCAGGCAGCGGCTCCTTCTCAAGGCTCACGTGCCTGTTACCCATAAAGCACCAGTGTAGGCGCGCGCGCGCGCGCGCTCTCCTTCTCCAGCAATTGGATTGCAAGCGCCTGGTGCTGTAGGAAAATACCTCCCCCTCCCTCCTTCCAGTATAGCTGGCGACCCCCCAGAAAGCATGTCGCGACCCCCTTGGGGGTCCCGACCCCCAGGTTGGAGAACGTTGGCCTAGAGCAGTGCTCTCCAACCTTGGGTCCCCAGATGTTTTTGGCCTACAATTCCCAGCATGCCCCAGCCAGCTACGCTATGCCTCTACGCCAGCATGCCCCAGCCGGAACACTGGCCCAGAGGCATGTTTGTATTGCTTTGAATCCCACCAGCATAAGGGGAAGAGTTGCTGAAGTTGGAAGAATGGCAGGAGTGGCTGTCAGGCTTAGTCTGAATCATGTGCTTATTCAGGGTTTGGTCCCAAACTCAAAGGTGGTATAACTGAAGAGGCAGCACATGCTAACACTTCCACTGAGTTGGTGGAGAGCCCCAGAAACAACTGACTGCTCCCACAGTCAAAGTGCAGGATACGATTCTGACGAGACGAACTCCATCCAGTCACAGCATAGCAGAGCACCACAAATATATATGATTTGGCAAAGGAATACAGGTCACATATAATTTTCTTTTTGTAATTTTATCCTGGAAGACAATCTTACTCGGTCACGAGTGATCGCCTACTACTACTACTACAGGTCACATATATCAAGCTGTGTGGCACTGGGCTATACCACATATCCATGTGTCTAGAGAAATGGAGTTAACATGGGAACTCTTGAAAGAGAACTCTGATGACGAGCCAAACAAGGAGGCAATAATACTCATCCAGTGCAAGCAACATTTGCATCAGATCACACAGCCCTCGGTACCCCAGAAACGGAAGGAATTTCCAGTCCTGAAATGGAAGGATTATGATGCATCCTGATGCAAGCATGGGCAGAGACATCAGTAAAGACATACTAGAGGAGATGTGTTCAGGCACAATGGATTAAGTGTGCACTGTCCCCTTTAGTGTAATCCAGTCTCCTAACTCTCTCTTCTGCCTCTTCCCTTATGCAAGGAAAGAAACATGCTGCAGTCCTTGGTTAAGAGCCGCATCAGGGAGCTGTATATAAACTTTTAAATAAACCAATTAAATTTCCAAGACCTGTGTGGAGCCTGAATTCAATAGTCAAGATTCAACAGGCAACACAAAGAAGATAGGGGTGCTGTCTGTCACGAGTCTGCCTTCTGTCTGTTCCTCGGGCTGTGCGGTTAGTGTTGCTGCTTCTCCCTTTCTGCATGCAGGATTATCACTGGCAAAAGGTAGGTTTTGCCCCCTTTCATATATATTTATCTTTCCCTTGGACTTGAACCTACGGCGGAGGCGGCAGGCGGGGCAGGAGTGCGCCGGAGGCGAGGAAGGAGCGCAGCGTTTCTGCGCCCTCTTCCGCCACGCGCCCTAGGCAGCCGCCTGGGTCTGCCTAGCGGTAGCGCCGGCCCTGCCAGGGGTGAGCAGGCAGCAGCTCTGCTGCCTGAGGGCCTCCTTGACATTTCAGTGTTAAGGAGTTTGTTCTGAGTCGTACCTCACGGTTTAGCAATGGGAAAGGTGGCATACCTGACTCAGCAAAATCTTATAGAAGAACAGGGCAGAAAATGTGAACGGTTCTCTTAGGGCACAATTCAGCTCATCCCGCCAAAACAACGCCGGCGGCACTCCGGAAACGACGCGAAGGTAGGTAGGTGGCTGAAGGGACAGACCTGACACCGCAGTCACATCATTTGGACAATAGCACAGCCATTTATAAGCTACATTTCCTCAATGTAGATACATGTTTGTATGCATGCATAAACAAACAAATGTCACAGAGCCCACAGGGAAGAGAGTTTGGGTGGTGGTGGGGAAGTGTCTTGGCTTTTAGATGCAGCCACTAAACCAGGTGGCTGCTATGCTCATAATCCTATGCGCACCTGGCAGCAACAGAAGGAACAGAAGTTTATGTAGGAACACCAACCAACCTAAGCCTCATTTACAATCACAGCCCATTGGCCTGAACATAAAAGGTCACGTCTGCAAAACAACAGGAGTGAGATCACTTTCAGCTGTAGCCCTGGCTCCAGCCCTTGTTGCTAGATAACTGCAAAACAAAACTGGGAAGTGGGGAAGAAATGCATTCCATTTCCTCTTCTCTGCCCTCTAATTGCAGCATGTGGAGAAAGCCTGACACGAGTATACATGTACACGCACACCCCAGTCTCCGTCCTCCAGGGGAGGGGGGCGAGAAGGGGGGATTGGGTTACAGGGAAGCGTCCCTCCAAGAATTCCAGCAAAGGAGGATCTCGCTTGTAATCCACAAAACCCAGGAAAGGAGCATCAAGACCATCAACCTGACAGGGCAGTCTCAAAGAGCTGTAAAGTATCCAATATGTCACCTCCTTCCCGGGCAGGAATAAGCCCACCTGACACGAAGGGGCAGGCAATAAGCCCCACCTGACCTAAGGGGCGGGAGAGCGGGAAACCCAGGGGTAGAAAACCCCTCTCCCCTCCCTCTGTTGGTTGTTGGGAACCCAGGGTGCTTTGAGCACGAACCACCCTCCAGCAGCGGCTGGAGTAAGCTGTTTCTTTCCCCGGATCGGACAGACCCGGAGCTAGGCTGAAACTGACTAACGTGATGTCTCTGATCTAAGGTAACTGACTAATCCAAATGCGCTAGCCTGAGCCGGGTCATTGATAAACTTAAAGGTCACGTCAGGTCTTATTGACGTTGTAGTAATTCCTAGAAAGCTGTTAGTTCCTATCCATATCTTGTGTAAACAAATAAAAGCCTTATTTGGTAGTTTAAAGGCGGAGTTTCCTTTTGTGCGTTTAGAAACCTCCTAGGTGATTCCTCTTGCTTGTACGGGCTGTAACGCGGCACTGGTTAACCCGCTAAGCGCCGAACTCACGCAAAGGACCCAGGTGCTGGTCCTTCACACAGCTGCTTCTCCATCTCTTAACATGGAATTTGAAACTGGCTACTAGATATCACTTCACACTCTCTTACGTTGATCTGCATTCTGCTTTTAATTTTTCTTCACAATCTGTTTTTATTTTTACCAGTCTGAATAATTTTGCTGTCATCTGCAAACCTAGCCACCTTATTGCTTATCTGTAACTCCAGATCATTCATCAACAAATTAAAAAGCACCAGTCCCAATACAGATCCTTGGGGACCCCATTTCTTTCTTACACTTTTATGGTGAGAACTCTCCAGTTATCCCCTCTGCTTCCTCCTCTTAAACCATTTCCCAATCCATAAGAACAACACTCTTAACACTCAAGAGCCTTTTGAAAGGCCAGGAATACAAGGTCCACTCTGTTACCCCTATCCATATGCTCACCATAATTCCTGAAGAACAGGTTACTGAGACAGAACTTACCTCTGCCTGAGCCATGCTGGTACTTCTTCAATGCTTTCCACCAATATACCAAGAACAGACACTAAAAGGTCTGTAATTTCCTGGAGCTCCTGAATCGCTTTTTAAAAATTGTTGTTACATTGGCCATTCTCCAGTCCTCTGGTACAGTGGCTGATCTTAGGGGCAAATTACATATTTTTGTTAGAAGATGAGCAATTTCACATCTGAGTTCTTTAAGTACACTTGGGTGGAATACTGCCTGTTCCTGGTGATTTGTTAATTTTTAATTTGTCAATTAGGCCTAGAGCATCATCTCTTGTCATCACTATTTGCCTCAGTTCTGTCAGTTCAGACCCTAAATCTACTGCATTGAAGACAGATATAAAGAACAAATGCTGCTTTTCCATGCTTTCTCTATCCTCTTTTAGGATACCTTTAACCCTCTTGTTGTCTAATACTCCAACTGTATCATTACACAGTTTCCTGCTTCTGATATTTTTAGGGTGCAATCCTGCACACACTTACCTGGGAGTAAATCCCATTGAACCTCTGAGTACACATGCATAGGATTGCACTGTTAAAGCATTTGTTATTGTTGGTCTTAAATGCTTTTTAGCAATATGATCCTCCAACTTTTATTTGCTGCCCTTATTGTTTGCTTACATCCCCCATCCCCCCATTTGTGTTTCTTTTTGTTCTCATTTGGGCAAGACTTCTTTTTTTGAAGGAAGCTTTCTTGCCTGTAACAGCTTCCTTGACTCTGCTTGTTTAATTTAGGGTATCTAGAAATGTTGCCTCTTGGTCATGACAAGAACGTGCATTTGCCCAGTCTATGTAATAGTAATTAAAGTCACCCATTATTACATCACTATCTCTTTTGGATGCCTCCCTGATTTCATACCCCATCTCAAGTTCATGCTGAGCATTTTGGTCAGGAGTGAAATCTTATGTTCCCAGTAGTAAATTACTTTTGGGGTCTGGTATTGCAACACATAGTGATTCTGTGGAGTCTGCCCCGTTCTGAGATTTCTAGTTTGGATGGGCTTAAAGTTAGCCTGGGACCTAAGGGTAAGGATTGCAGCTTGAGATTGATAGGCAAATGGTCAAGGAACACCTGATTACTATGAATGAGTTTAAATCTCCAGGGCCTGATGAGCTGCATCCTAGAGTAATAAAGGAACTGGCAGAAGAACTCTCAGAACCACTGTCTATTATCTTTGAGAAATCATGGAGGACAGGTGAAGTGCCAGACGACTGGAGGAGGGCAAATGTTATTCCCATCTTCAAAAAGGGCAAGAAGGAGGAACCTGGGAACTATGGACCAGTCAGTTTGACATCAATCCCTGAGAAAATTTTGGAGCAGATTATAAAAAATCAGTCTGTAAGCACCTTGAAAACAATGCAGTGATTACTAGAAGCCAGCATGGATTTGTCAAGAACAAATCCTGCCAGACTAATCTGTTCTCATTTTTTGATTGGGTAACCTCCCTTGTGGACTGTGGTTATGCTGTGGACATAATATATCTGGACTTCAGCAAAGCTTTCGACAAAGTGCCTCATGATATCCTGATTAGCAAGCTAGCTAAAAGTGGGCTGGATGAAACAACTATTAGGTGGATCCACAGCTGGCTACAGAATCGGACTCAAAGAGTGCTTATCAATGGTTCCTTCTCAAACTGGGGAGAGGTAATGAGTGGGGTACCACAGGGCTCGGTCCTGGGCCCAGTGCTCTTCAACATTTTATTAATGACTTGGATCAGGAGGTGCAGGGAATGCTTATCAAATTTGCAGATGACACAAAGTTGGGTGGAACAGCTAATACTCTGGAAGACAGAAACAAAATTCAAAGTGACCTCGATAGGCTGGAGCGCTGGGCCGAAAACAACAGAATGAAATTTAATAGGGATAAATGCCAAGTGCTGCACCTAGGGAGAGGAAACCAAATGCAGAGTTACAGAATGGGGGACACTTGGCTCAACAATACTACAAGTGAGAAGGATCTTGGAATTGTGGTAGATCACAAACTGAATATGAGCCAGCAATGCGATGTGGCTGCAAAGAAGGCAAATGCTATTTTGGGCTGCATTAATAGAAGTATAGCTTCCAAATTGTGGGAAGTACTAGTTCCTCCCTACTCAGCACTGGTTAGGCCTCATCTTGAGTACTACATCCAGTTCTGGGCACCACACTTTAAGAAGGATGTAGACAAACTGGAGAGGTTTCAGAGGCGGGCAACAAGGATGATAAAGGGACTGGAAACAAGGCCCTATGAGGAGAGACTGAAAGAATTGGGCATGTTTAGCCTTCAGAAGAGAAGACTGAGGGGAGATAGGATAGCACTCTTCCAGTACTTGAAGGGTTGTCACACAGAAGAGGGCCAGGATCTTTTCTCGATCATCCCAATTTGCAGGACATGGAATAATGGGCTCAAGTTACAGGAACCCAGATTCCACCCAGGGCCGGTGCTACCATTAGGCGAACTAGGCAACTGCCTAGGGCGCCGGGCTAAAGGGGGCGCCAGAAACGCCTTGGGGAAAAAAATACAGCGCGTATTTTACCAAGTTTGTTTTACCAATCATGTCCTATGGCAGGGAAGGGGAGGCGAAAGAGGCACGCCCCTCCCTCCCTCCACCTCAGGGTTTGGTCTCCAAGCTGGCGCCGCTGAAGCTTAAGACAGGCTCACCTGCAAACACCTCCTTCGCCTTCCCTCCCTCTGGCGCGCGCCTCAGGTTCCTCAGCTCAACGTCCCCTGAAAGCAGTTATTTCCAGCAACCAGGGAGGGAGGGAAAGGTATTTTAAGCTAGCTGGGGCTCCAATGTTTTAATTATTTACCATGCTGTTTCTGTGTTTTGGTTTTAAATGCTTTTAGGATGCAATCCTACGCATGTTTAGAGGGGGGTGGAGTCCTACAACTCCCAGCATTCCCCAGCCAGCCATGCACAATCCTACGCACGTTGAGGCAGAAAAAAGCCCCACAACTCCCAGCATTCCAGCAGCCAGCCATACTGGCTGGGTGGGGAATGCTGCGAGTTGCGGGGCTTTTTTCTGCCTCAACGTGTTTAGGATTGTGCCCTGAGCTGTTGATGTTTGCTTTACTGTACTTTGAATATTGTTGTCTGCCTTGAGCACTAGGCTGGTAAAGGGAAAGACAGGATAATATACATTATTCTGATAAAGAAATATTGCAACAAAGTGATAGAGAGAGGAGGGGAAGCAGCAAGTTTCGTAAAGCCCCTCCTAAATTTGAACCAGATGATCCACGGGCTCTCTCTGGACCTGGATTCCTGCATGGAGCAGGGGGTTGGACTTGATGGCCTTGTAGGCCCCTTCCAACTCTACTTTTCTATGATTCTATGACCTCTGCTGTGCCCAACTAATGATTGGGCACAACAGGGGTCTGAAGACACCTCCTCCGTCCGCCCTCTTCTCCCCTCTTCCTTCCCCCTCGCCCAGGAGAACGAGCCTCCTCTCCTCACTGCCTGCTGGAACGATCGCCCTGTGATCAAGCTGGCAGGTGGTGGTGGTGGTGAGGCGCTGCCTCCCCAAACCCCTGTGGGGCTTGGGAAGGCAGCACAGTGGACACCAGCAGCAGGCGGTGACAGTGGGGAAGAGGAGATCGCTCCAACAACCTGGCTGGAGCGATCTCCTCTTCCCTGCCGGCCCGCCGTCATTGCGCTCCCTCTGGTGGCTTAGCGTGTTGTCCGAACACAGCGGGGCCCCACTGCAGGGTGGCTATGAAGCCACCCCATGAAGCCATGGCCTGTTCACTTAACTCTCTGTGGCTTGCTGCATCGTCCGAAGCTGGACAACATGACCCATGGGGCAGGGGGAAGCCCCACAACAAGTGAGCCACTTGGCAAGAGTGGCATAATCCCCATGCTGCTCTTGCCAAGCAGAAGCAGCTTCTTCTGGTGAGCGCCGATGACAGCCACCCGCAAAGTACGGGCGGCTATAATCAGCTTCCCCGCCACTGTGCACCACCCACTCGAGACTCAAATGGCCACCGAGCAGCCGTCACGTCGAGCAAAGGTGGGGGATGAGCTGTGTTGTGCTGGGCTTGTTTGAGAGGGAACGCAGCACAACTGGGCAGCTCACCCCGTCCCCTTTCAGCAGCTGTCATTCTGCTCTGCTCCCCTCAGTGCTCCCACCGTGTTCCCTGGGATACCACTGCGGGGACTGGGGGGGCAGAGGGGGGAGGAGGTGCTTCTGGACCTATCATTAGTCGGGCACAGCAAGGCCCCCAGGCTAACTTGGAGCTCCTGGGCTTAAAGTGTCACGTGTGCCCTGCTGAGCCCCGGGGAGTGCTGCCCACTTTCTCCTGCAGCCCAGCTCATCAGCCATCACCTGGGCAGCAAGGAAAAGTTCCCTGTCCCCGTGCTGCTAATAGCAACCTTTTGGTGGTGTGTGTTGGGGGGGAGGTAAAGCCTCTGTCCTGTTGGAATAGCTGTGACAGGGGATCATACCAAAAAGGGGTCCGCTAAGGGTTAATGTATTCTTGGAGTTTAGCAACCTCACTCAAATGACAGAGCTAATTCACAGCTCTGTATGCATCAGAGAGTCTTGGGTGCAAACAGGGTCATAAGGAGTTGTCTAGCAGCCAGGTGGAGCCAAATAAGTTTCCTTTTTACCCTTAGTTCCTTCTATATAAAGGCCAGAGGAAAGGGAAGTGAGGTCTTGTCTTACAGACAGAGAGAGTTTTCCCTTCCTCGAAAGGGAAAGAGAAAGAATTCCTTTGATGTTTAGTGTTAGAATAGTTCCTTTGTTTGCTAGTGTTAGGATGACTCTTAAGACTTGATTTACAATTCTTTTCTGGCGCCAGCAAGGACATGTTGATTCGAGGAGGAGATGTTGATTCAAACGAAAGGTTTCCCTAACAAGGGGACCTGGCCAGCAATTAACATAATTTACAGCCGGGAACTGACCAGATAAGAGGACACCTGAAAATGCAAAGACCATAAATCAGCCAGATAGATGAGCAGATACTGACATCAGAAAGAGTGCCAGTACGCATGTGCAAATTCTGTGTAAATGCTATCTAACTCAAAAATGTATTTAAGTGCGGCAGCGGGTGGGGGTGGGGGCTTTGTTCTGGGCTCTGCTTCGCTTTGCTCTGCTCCTCTCTCTCTCTCTCTCTCTCTGCTCTGCTTTGTGGGTGAAGCCATGCAGCGCTGCATTAAAAAGAGCTCTTAACCATTTATCCGTGTCTGGCTGATCAATTGATCCCGTGGGCTAGGCAACGAACATTGGAGAACTTTCCCCCTTACCACAGGAGGAAGGTTGTGTGTCTGTATTTATGTCTCTCAGGCTGGGTTCACACGACATGGTTACAAAGCCACAGTGGCTTAGCGCGCGTTGTCCGAACCCAGGAAGGGTTGGTCAGGGTGGCTTAAGTTTGGTTCGTAACCATGCTGCTAAGCCATGGCTTGTTCTAGGTTTTGCTTAACCACTTGGATGAGGAGGTACAGGGAATGCTTATCAAATTTGCAGATGACACAAAGTTGGGTGGAACAGCTAATACTCTGGAAGACAGAAACAAAATTCAAAGTGACCTCGATAGGCTGGAGCGCTGGGCCGAAAACAACAGAATGAAATTTAATAGGGATAAATGCCAAGTGCTGCACCTAGGGAGAGGAAACCAAATGCAGAGTTACAGAATGGGGGACACTAGCCTCAACAATACTACCATTGAGAAGGATCTTGGAATTGTGGTAGATCACAAACTGAATATGAGCCAGCAATGCGATGTGGCTGCAAAGAAGGCAAATGCTATTTTGGGCTGCATTAATAGAAGTATAGCTTCCAAATCGCGGGAAGTGATAATTCCCCTTTACTCAGCACTGGTTAGGCCTCATCTTGAGTACTGCGTCCAGTTCTGGGCACCACACTTTAAGAAGGACATAGACAAACTGGAGAGGGTTCAGAGGAGGGCAACACGGATGATAAAGGGACTGGAAACAAGGCCCTATGAGGAGAGACTGAAAGAACTGGGCATGTTTAGCCTTCAGAAGAGGAGACTGAGGGGAGATATGATCGCACTCTTCCAGTACTTGAAGGGATGTCACACAGAGGAGGGCCAGGATCTCTTCTCGATCATCCCAGTTTGCAGGACACGGAATAATGGGCTCAAGTTACAGGAAGCCAGATCCCACCTAAACATCAGGAAAAATTTCCTGACTGTCAGAGCAATAAGACAATGGAATCAACTACCTAGGGAGGTGGTGGGCTCTCCCACTCTGGAGGCATTCAAGGTGCAGCTGGACAGACATCTGTCAGAGATGCTTTGACCTAGATTCCTGCATTGAGCAGGGGGTTGGACTCGATGGCCTTGTAGGCCCCTTCCAACTCTACTTTTCTATAATTCTATGATTCATGCCTCTAGGCGTTTGGCTAGCAAGCAGCATGGCAAGAGAGGCTAAAAACGCCATGCCACTCCTGTTCTTGTGCGAGAACTCAGTTCCCAGGTTCTGCCTAGCAACAGATTGCACTGCGTCTGCCTCAGCCCACCCTCCTTGGCCATTTCTCCCTAGTAACTACGGTAATTGCTCCACAGCAGCCCACACCCACCGTCATTCCTTGCAGGCTACACCTCCCTACTCCTGGCGCCTGCTCCTTCCCTGCTTCGCTTCTTGGCAAAGTGTTTTCCTTTCCCTGCTTTTCTCCAGCTACGTGTTTCCACTCCTGCCTTGAAGGAGCTTGTTTTCCTGCTAAATGTAGCTGTGGTTCTGGCTCTGCCTCTCCCCGCCACGTGTTGTTTTCCCACTCATCTGTTCAGGGTGCAGGAGCCCCGAGACAAGCCTGTGCCTTTCGCCACGACTGACAGGTGAAGCGTTCTTAGCTCACCGAAGTTCAGTTCAAGCCCAGGCTCGTCTCCACCCAGGACTGGTGCAGGGCAGTTTGGCGCCCTAGGCTAAATTATATTTAGCACCCCCCTCTCGTGCTGTGGGGGGGGCTCCAGAAAGCAGCCCTGCTCTGCAACGTCCCGCCGCCGCCGCCGCCACCGCCGCCACCACCGGACCCCCCCGCACGCTGCCGCTGCCGCCCCCCACCTACCTTCCCACGCCTCCTCTGAAAAGGGACCCCCGCGCTATGTTCTTGGCCGGGAGAAACCAGAGCAACAGGGCTGTTTAAGCCCTGTTGCCCTGGTTCCTCCCGTCAAAACAGAGCACGGGCGGGGCTCCGGAAACAGCGCGGAGAAGGTAGGTGTAGGGGGGGAGGCGGCGTGGAGGCGAAGCGAGGCGAGGTGGGGGGGAGGTGGCGCGGGGGGAGGTGGCGCAGAGGCGAGGCAAGGTGGGGGGGAGGCGGCGCGGAGGCGAGGCAAGGTGGGGGGGAGGCAGCGCGGAGGCGAGGCAAGGTGGGGGGGAGGCGCCCAGGCTCGGCCCCACCACTACTCCGGGCGCAATCCCCCGCACTGACCTGGCTTTCTCGGTGAGGCGGGCGGGCGGGCGGGCGGGCAGGGCAGGAGCGCGCCGGCAGCGAAGAGGAGCGCAGCGTTTCTGCACCCTCTTCCGCTACGCACCCTAGGCAACAGCCTAGTTGGCCTAGCAGTAGCGCCGGCCCTGTCTCCGCCGCCACCCTTTCTGTGAAGGATCACCAACAGGATCCTTTGCGTGAGTTCGGCGCTTAACGGGTTAATCGGCAATGAGTTACAGCCCGTACGAGCGCTAGCTTAACGGGTTAATCGGCAATGAGTTACAGCCCGTACCCGCGAGGCTTTCGCACACAAGAGGAAACCGCAGCCCTTTAAATGACCAAATAAGGCTTTTATTTGTTTATACAATAACACAGAACGGAACTAACAGCTCTTCAGGAATACTATACTGTCAACACAACCTTAGTTGACCCCCGCCTTACCCAATGAACAGGCTCCCAGACTAGCGGACGGAATCTAGTCAATTACCTCAGACCAAAGACTATACGCCTAGTCAGTTTCAGCCTGGCTCCGGGTCGGCGATCCGTGGATGAGAATGGCGTACTCGGACTGCTTGGTTTGAGGTGGATCTGGCCCCGAAGTACCCGTGGTTCCCAACAACCCTCTACCGGAAGGGAGAGGGGTTTTCTACCTCCGGAGTTCCCGCTCTCCCCGCCCTCCAGGTCAGGTGGGGGCTTATGCCTGCCCCTTCGTTTCAGGTGGGCTTATTCCTGCCCGGGAAGAAGGTGACGTACTGGTACTTTGCAGCTCTTTGAGACTGCCCTGATAGTTTGATGGTCCTTGATGGTCCTTCCTGGCCTTTTGTGGATCTCCACCGAGACCCTCCTTTGTTGGGGCTGACGACCTGTCTGGTTGCTTCTCCGGTGATCTCATCCCTCCTCCCTTGCCCCCTCCCTTAGGGGAAAATTGTGTGTGTGTGAGTGCAGACTTGTGTTTGGGCTTTCTCCACACCCTCCCATTTGGAGAAAGATGGCATTGGGGTCCACCACCCCAATCCCCATCTAACTGTCTCCTACTGAGAAAGCCCGGGACAACCCGTCTGCCACGATGTTGTCCTTACCCTTGATGTGCTCCACTGAAAAATCAAAATCCTGATTCCTGCAGGGCTAAACTCCACCGCAACAGCTTCTGGTTGGACCCCTTCACCCTATCCAGCCAGCACAAGGGGGAATGGTCGGTTTGTAACAGGAACCGGCGGCCCCACAGATAGGGGCGAAGCTTGGTCACTGCCCATACTATCGCCAGGCATTCCTTCTCGACAGTGGCCAAGTTCCGCTCCCTAGGCAAAAGTTTTTTGCTTTAAAAGGCGACAGGGCACAGCCCTTGCCCTGGCCGCTCCTGCAGCAGGACGGCCCCCATCCCTGCTTCCGAGGCATCCGTCTGCAGGACAAAAGGGGCTTCGAAATCTGGTGCTTGCAGCACTGGGGCTGCCATCAAGCAGGCTTTCAATCCCTCGAACGCTGCTTGGCAAGCGGCGGACCACTGGACCTTAACGGGTTGCCGCTTCTTGCACAGATCTGTCAGGGGGGCGGCTAGCTGGCTAAAATGGGGCACAAACTTACGATAATAGCCAGCCAGCCCTAAAAAAGCCTGAACCTGTTTCTTTGTCTGGGGTTGGGGCCAGGTGCGAACCGACTCTATCTTGGCTTCCAGGGGTTTGACACTACCTCCCCCCACCTTATGCCCAAGGTACTCCACCTCCCCCCGCCCGACCTGACACTTTTTTGCCTTCACAGTCAGCCCGGCGTCCCGAATCCTTTCAAATACCTGGCGGACATGCTGCAAGTGTTGCTCCCAGGTGGAGCTAAAAATGGCTATATCGTCAAGATATGCACAGGCGAACTCCCCCAGCCCATTCAGCATCCCATTCACTAGCCTCTGGAAGGTAGCCGGACCGTTCCGGACACCGAAGGGAAGGGTGGTGAACTGAAACAGCCCCAGGTGGGTCACGAACGCGGACTTCAAGGCAGCATCCGAATCAAGCGGGACCTGCCAGTAACCTTTCGTCAGGTCCAGGGTAGTGATGTACTTAGCCCCCCCCAAGTCGTTACAACAGCACATCCATGTTGGGGATGGGATATGGGTCAGGGACAGTTACTTTGTTTATCTTTCGGTAATCCACGCAGAATCGGACCCCCCCATCTTTCTTGGCCACTAACACTATAGGGGAGGACCAGGGGCTTGAGCTGGGAACAATGACGCCAAGGTCCAGCATGGCCTGGACCTCCTCGGCGATAACCTGGGCATGGGGCCCCACCGCCCGGTAGGGTAGGGACTGTATAGGGGGGCTGTTCCCTGTGTCAATGGTGTGTTGTGTGAGTGTGTGGTGCATCCCGGACGGTCGGAGAACATAGGCTGAAAGTCCTCCAAGACCTGGATAATCTGCTGCCGTTGCAGTTCCGACAGGGAGGGGGCCAGGTGGATCTCATCCATTCCTCCCCCTTCCCCCCATTTGGCCAACAAATCCCCATCCGAGGTTCCCTGTTCCACACATTCCTGCACTCCTCCCACCTTCGTCCCCCGTTCCACATACAATTTTAACATATTTACATGAAATACTTTTTGCCTCCCCGGCTGTCCAGGGAAAGCCACTTGATAGTTCACCTCCCCCGGCCTTCCAATCACGGTCCCCGGACCCTCCCATTTCAAGCATAATTTGTCCGTTTTTTGGGGACGCAGTCTCCCACTTCAAAAGTCCGTGGCACAGCCGTCCGGTTGTACCATGCGCTCTGCCGCTGTTGTGCCGCTCCGAGATGCTGTTGTGCCGTCTCCCGCACCTCCCGAAGGACAGTTTGGAGGTGCTGCATGAAAGTATGCACAGGCATGGAAGATTCCGCAGCAACCCCCTCCCATTCCGCCCGTAGCAGAGCCAAAGGTCCCCTGAGCTCCCTTCCAAACATCAGTTCATTGGGGGAGAATCCCAGGCTCTCTTGGGGGGAGTCCCGGTAGGCGAACAACAGGTAGGGGAGAGCTTGATCCCAAGTCCCGGGGTGCTTAGCCGCATAAGCCCTGATCATTTTTTCAAGAGTCTGATTGAAACGTTCCACCAGCCCATTGGTCTCGTGATGATATGGCACCGAAGTCAGATGCTCCACACCCCCCAGTTCCCACATTTTTTTAAACAGTTTGGACACGAATCCTGTGCCGCAGTCCGAAACCACCGTGTGGGGCATTCCTAGGCGGGCGAAAAGAGAGAGGAGAGTCTTAGCCAGGCTGGTGGCGGAGATGGAGGCTAGAGCAAAAGCCTCGGCATAGCGAGTGGCAAAGTCAACAACAATCAATATAAACTTCTTCCCCGTCTTGGTGGGGGGATTCAAGGGTCCCACGATATCCAACCCTATCCTTTCAAAAGGGGTGCCCACAATGGGTAGGGGTTGAAGGGGGGCTTTCGGATGGTCCTGGTTATGCCCCACCCGCTGGCAGGACCGGCAGTACTCCCGTACTTCATTCGCCACCATGGGCCAATAAAACCCCTCTGTCACCCTGGCTAATGTCCGTTTCTGTCCCAAGTGACCTCCCCACGCTACATCGTGGGCCAACTGCAGCACAGCCTGGCGGTACCTTGCTGGCACAACTAATTGTCTTTTCCTTGGTTGGGGACCCGGCTCAGTCTTTGGGCAGAATTCTCGGTAAAGGGCTCCTGCCTCCCACAAAAACTGTTCTGACTGGTCCCCTGCCCCGGACACTTGACCGGCCCGGTCCAGGCATCCTTGGAGGGATGGGTCGCGCTGCTGCTCCTCCTGAAACACCTTTTGAGCCCCAAAATCTCTGGCCATTGGCGCGAACCCCCCTTGGTCCTCCTCCCACACCGAAGCCGAGGGGAGCGGCGGAGAACCGCTGGCTGCCGGGGTCACATTACCGCGACCTGGATGGGGGACCGGGGAACTGGGAGGCTGCGGGGCAGAGGCTTGCTTGGCCTGACGTCGTGTCACCACCCCCACCTTGACTTGGGCAGCCCGGAACGCAATGTCGTTCCCAATGATGATTCCCCATTCCTGTTGTCCATGTACTATAACATCCACCTCCCCTTCCCACCCCTTGTACCTGACCCAGACCCGGGCGAGGGGAACAGCTATGTTGGGGGAGTTATAGGGCTTTATGGCGCAGGTGCGTCCCTTTAACAGCTGTCTCTTCTTTACCTTACTCCGAGGTAAAGCAGTTATGTCCGCCCCGGTGTCCCTATACCCCACATGGGAAACATTGTTCACAGAGATGGACTCACAGAATTTGTTCTGGCTCCAACGCAGCTGCTCCGGTGAGGCAATGCACATCAGGGATGCCTGCGAGATGGCCCCAAGGGAATGCTGTCCTCCGCTCCTCAGGGACCGCGCCGCCTCCTCAATTTCTTCCTCCAGGGACGAGCTGGACTGCTGATCCTCCTCGTGCTCCTCTGGTTCGCGGAACTCTGGAGCGAGCATCCTTCCCACCTTGCCTGGGGATGCCTTGGAGTTTCGGTTCTTCGCGAGGAGCTTGGGGCAACTCCTCTTGAGGTGCCCCGGTTCCATGCAGTAAAAACAGCCACTGGTGCTGGGGCTTTCCTTGGGTTTGCTTGGGGCCCCCTCCCGAGGTTTGGGGTTGCCCTTTTCTGCGTTCCCTTTAGACCCGCCACGATTGGGGTGGCCCCCCTTTGCTCCTTTGGGCTGCTGATATAGTCCCATTTG
This sequence comes from Shinisaurus crocodilurus, assembly GCA_021292165.1. NCBI lineage: Eukaryota > Metazoa > Chordata > Lepidosauria > Squamata > Shinisauridae > Shinisaurus > Shinisaurus crocodilurus. The sequence goes on from JAHFWL010000137.1 coordinate 43,338, forward strand.
GTCGGCCAGCTTGCCCATTTCCCGACAGTTTGGGGGGTCCCGATCCCTCACCGCCGTAGCCAAGTCCTCCGGAATAGTGGCACAAAATTGCTCTTGAGTTCCCGCACCTCCGCCAAAGTGGTTTTCCCGGTGGCCCCGATCCATGCGTCCCAAACCTGCCCCAGGTGCGCCATCCAGGAGGCATACGTGTCCCCTAGGGTAGGCTGTCCGTAACGAAATTTACGGCGACAATGTTCGGCGGTGAGGGCAAACCTCTCTCTCACTGCCTCCTTGAATGCCCCATAGTCCAAGGGGGCAGTTTGGGTGTGAATACCCAGGAGATCAGCCAGCTCCCCGCTGACCTGAGTCCTTAGGGCAGACATTCTTAGATTGTCCGGCACCTTCTGCTCCAGGCAGGCAGCCTCGAACAGGGTGAAAAAGATCAACACATCCTGCCCGGACTGGTAGGTGGGAAATTGTTTCCTGTCCCATTTAGGGGTCGGGGTATTCCCACTCTGGGGTGTAAGGGGTCCCCCTTGTCCGGTACCCGCGGTCAGCCTGGCCAACTCCAGCTGCATCTGCAGCGCCGCTTGCTGATGCTGGACCATTTCCTGTTGATGCCGCATCAACTCCCTGGTCTGTTGCCAATTAAGTTGGGGAAAGAGGGCATCTAACCCTCCTCCCCCCATGGCTCCACCAGTAACCCTTCCGTCGAGGTCCTCCTCCAACTCGGGGTCCCTCCTCTCACTTCTCCTGACACTACTTGTAAGGCTGGGGCTACCACACTGCTTGGGTTCCTGCCCTACCAGCACAGAGGAGGGGGCTCCCCCCCTTCCTGTCTTGCAGTCTTCGGCCACACTACCCACTCCATTGTGGAGATCTGGCTCCCTTCTCTGATTGGGGTCTCTGGGCTGCTCCCTAGCTCTAGCTGTTCCTGGCTCAGGCTATTCATTTCTTTGGTCTGAGTGCTTTCCAGCAATCCGCTAGCCTGCCCTAGACCCTGTTACTCAGTTCCGACTGTTAAATGTGGTTTCCAATTATCCCACCGCTGCAACCATGTGAAGGATCACCAACAGGATCCTTTGCGTGAGTTCGGCGCTTAATGGGTTAATCGGCAATGAGTTACAGCCCGTACGAGCGCTAGCGACCACCCGCGAGGCTTTCGCACACAAGAGGAAACCGCAGCCCTTTAAATGACCAAATAAGGCTTTTATTTGTTTATACAATAACACAGAACGGAACTAACAGCTCTTCAGGAATACTATACTGTCAACACAACCTTAGTTGACCCCCGCCTTACCCAATGAACAGGCTCCCAGACTAGCGGACTGAATCTAGTCAATTACCTCAGACCAAAGACTATACGCCTAGTCAGTTTCAGCCTGGCTCCGGGTCGGCGATCCGTGGATGAGAATGGCGTACTCGGACTGCTTGGTTTGAGGTGGATCTGGCCCCGAAGTACCCGTGGTTCCCAACAACCCTCTACCGGAAGGGAGAGGGGTTTTCTACCTCCGGAGTTCCCGCTCTCCCCGCCCTCCAGGTCAGGTGGGGGCTTATGCCTGCCCCTTCGTTTCAGGTGGGCTTATTCCTGCCCGGGAAGAAGGTGACGTACTGGTACTTTGCAGCTCTTTGAGACTGCCCTGATAGTTTGATGGTCCTTGATGGTCCTTCCTGGACTTTTGTGGATCTCCACCGAGACCCTCCTTTGTTGGGGCTGACGACCTGTCTGGTTGCTTCTCCGGTGATCTCATCCCTCCTCCCTCGCCCCCTCCCTTAGGGGAAAATTGTGTGTGTGTGAGTGCAGACTTGTGTTTGGGCTTTCTCCACCCTTTCCCTATCTGCTTCCAGCATAAACAGGGCAAGCCACTGTCGAGGATCCCATTGTCCCTTTGATGAGCTTAACGCATCAACACTGCAGTTTTGTATTAGCCCCCCCCCCCAATGTGGTAGCCTGCGCACAAGCCCTAGAACCACAACATCCCAATTAGTGCTTTCCCAGAGATAGCCCATTCCCACCAGTCGCCTCTTTGACTGGTTATCATGAATCATAGAGGCGGGTGTGTCAGAATGGCTCACTGTCTCCTGGTGACACAAAACTAAGGTTGGGTGGGGTGGGGGTGGTAGAAGAGGAAACCAAGCAAACTCGTAGCTGAGGGTGGAACGGCCACTTACAGAATGGGAAGAGGCTAATTGGCCCCAGGCCAGTGGAGAGTGCCAAGGAGCCAGCTGCTGAAAAGTGCTCAGTGTTCTCCAACCTTGGGTCCCCAGATGTTTTTGGCCTACAACTCCCAGCATGCCCCAGCCAGAACACTGTGCTAAACCTTGACATGCAGCTGCTCGCCATGATGGTCATATCTTTTATAAAGGTGATGAAGGTGCTGTTGGAGTCGGGAGATTTATAATCCAATCTGTGTGCTAACAGATGCCTGGAATTCCACACACAGACCTTAACAGCTCTCACCCCCCTGCGCAGCGTGCAGCGTCAGATCCAGCCTCGCCAGCCCAGCCTGCCCTTGTCATGACACTTGCTTCCAGCTTCCCCGTTAATCCATGGAGTCAGGAAACACTCTGGAACACCGCAGGTTCTAATTCTACCTGTTTATTTACTTATCAAGTAAAGTTCTACAGAGTATACATTTCCTAGTTACAGTCCATGTGCAGAGTATAAATGCATAGCAAGCATTAAGTCCAGTGGAGTAAGTTGAGCTTCACCTCAGCAAAGACGTTACATTGTTGCAGGAACAAAGGAAAAGAACAAGAGAATGCAGTAAGGAAGAAGAAATCCTTCTCCTTAAAATGGCTTCTGACTGAACAAGTTAACACGTCATCAGAACATACAAACCATGTGACTAGCTCATTCCTTTCCCAGAGATCAGACTCTCAAGCCTGAGAATAGACATTCTGTGTAGACACTACAGACCTGTTTACAGAGCCATGCTGTACCTTTCATGTGTAAACAATTGTGCTGCAGCTGGTAAAATTACATATCACAACAGGTGATGTGTCTTAATTGCCCACCATTCCATGCCACCCCAAAATACTTTGCATTACAACAGGGAACACTATATCGTTGCTGGTACCTAAACTCAGTACCAGCAATCCTTTGTCGAAAGCTTTGCTGAAGTCCAGATATATAATGTCCACAGCATTCCCACAGTCCACAAGGGAGGTTACCCGATCAAAAAATGAGATCAGATTACGTAGTCTGACAGGATTTGTTCTTGACAAATCCATGCTGGCTTCTAGTAATCACTGCATTGTTTTCAAGGTGCTTGCAGACTGACTTCTTTATAATCTGCTCCAAAATCTTCCCGGGGATTGATGTCAGACTGACTGGCCTATGGTTCCCAGGTTCCTCCTTCTTGCCTCCTGAGTAATGCCCAGCTGGGTCAAAAAGGACTCCTTTCCTCCCTCTCCAACATAATTTTGGAGACTTCTTTGACTTTCCATTCATCTGGAGATGCTGGAAAGGAATCAGCCAGCTCACCTTTTTTTTTTAAATTATTATAATTATAATTATAATTATAATTATAATAATTATTAATATTATTAATATTATTTATTCAATTTATATCTCGCCTATATACTATTACTCTAGGTGGCATACAAAATAACAATCAATTAAACAAATAAACATGCAGTAAAAACATCTGTTAAACATAAAAACAGCATAAAAATTCCATTAAAATTCTATAAAAACAATAAAATTCCATAGAAATATGATAGAATATTATAAAAGGAAGGCCTGCTGAAATAACAAAGTCTTGAGTGCCTGCTTAAAGACAGTCAAAGAAGTCAGCAGGCGTATTTCAACTGGCAGGCCGTTCCACAGTTGAGGGGCAGCAAAAGAGAAGGACCTCCGAGGAGTAGCTGCCAGTCTCACATTAGGCAGCTGCAGCAGACGGCCCTCCGAAGACCTTAAGTGGCGGGGTGGAAGATAGGGGAGGACGTGCTCCCTAAGGTACCTGGAACCTAGACCATGTAGGGCTTTAAAGGTAAGAACCAGCACTTTATACTTTGCCCGGAAGCAAATTGGCTGCCAGTGTAAAGATATTAAGAGCAGTGTTATATGGTCTCCACGGGGTGTCCTGGAGACCAACCTGGCTGCCATATTTTGTACTAGTTGAAGCTTCCGAACCAAGTATAGAGGCAGCCCCAAGTAAAGCGCATTACAGAAATCAAGCCTAGAGGTTACCGGTGCGTTACTAAGTCCACGTATTCTAGGAATGGGCGTAGCTGGCGAATCAGCCAAAGCTAGTAACAGGCACCTTTCACTGTTGCCTCCACCTGAGATGCCAGGAGTAGGGTCGGGTCAAGAAGTACCCCCAAGCTACGAACCTGTTCCTTCAAGGGGAGTGCTACCCCATCTAGAACTGGTTGACAAACCTCAATTCCTGAATTAGGACCCTTCACGACGAGCACCTCAGTCTTGCCTGGATTCAACTTCAGTTTGTTCTCCCTCATCCAGCCCATTACCGACCTCAGGCAGTCATTCAGAGGAGTCATACCTTCCTTGGAAAATGAAGTTAGGGAGAAGTAGATTTGGGTGTCATCAGCATACTGGTAACACCCAGCCCCAAATCTCCTGATGATCTCTCCCAGCGGTTTCATATAAATGTTAAACAGCATCGGGGACAGAATGGAGCCCTGAGGAATTCCATACAGTAGCTCCTTTTTTGAGGAGTATTTATCCCCGAGCATCACCTTCTGAAACCGTCCCGAAAGGAAGGAGCGGAACCACTGCAAAGCAATGCCCCCAACTCCCAACTCCCTCAGGCGGAATAATAAGATACCATGGTCGATGGTATCAAATGCCACTGAGAGGTCCAAAAGAATAAGTAGGGATGCACTCCCCCTATCGATTCCCAGGCGAAGATCATCCACCAAGGTGACCATGGCAGTCTCAACTCCGTATCCCACTCTGAAGCCAGTTTGAAATGGGTCCAGATAATCGGTTTCATCCAAGACAGCTTGGAGTTGAATGGCCACTGCCTTCTCAATTACCTTGCCCAAGAACTCACTGGCCTATAATTATTAAAATCCAGGGGATCAAAGGAGGGCTTTTTCAAAAATGGTCTAATAATAGCTTCTTTCAAGCATGTAGGGAGAATGCCCTCTTTTAGAGAGGCGTTAATAATATTCAACAAAAGTTGTTTCACTGTCTCCCCTCCCTGGGCTATAAACCAGGATGGGCAAGGATCAAGAGGGCAACCTGGGCAAGTAGTCTTATTCACCAAACGAAGAAGCTTGTCCACGTCATCAGGACTAGGAGTCACCAACTGAAAGTGATCCAATTTAATCAGGCAAGAAGAGTTGTTGGACACCCCACTGTTGACTTGTGTATCCACAACTGTGTCTAGGTTGGCACGAATCCGAGAAATTTTATCCACAAAAAACTCATTAGAAGCCTCACAGCGAGCCACTGAAGGTTATTTATTATTTATTTAATATATTTATTTACTGCCCATCAGCCAAAAGGCTCCCTGGGCGGTTTACAAGAAAAACAGGATAAAAACAATCTTAAAACTGGCAGGCCATTCCACGGGTTCTAAAATCTGATTCAGAATAGGGGGAGCCTGGCTCAGCTCCCTAACCACTCTGAACAGCTCAGCTGGACACGAGTTCGCAGTCGCAATACGTGCAGAGCAGAAAGCTCTCTTCGCTGCATGTATCGCCACTCCATGGCTCTGCAAATGATCTTTATGGAGTGTTTTGTCAGCTTCGAGTCGAGTTCTCCGCCATCGGTGCTCTAGTCGTCTTCCTCTCCGCTTCAGCTTCCTCAGTTCTTTAGAAAACCACAGAGCTCGTTTAGAAGTGGGTCGGAGAGGACGTCTAGGAGCGAACGTGTCGATGACCCTAGCCAGGTCTTCATTCCATTTGGAGACTAAGGACTCGACAGGATCGCTGGCAGCGCCATCCAAGAAACCCCCTAAGGCATTCTGGAATCGCTTTGGATCCATCAGCCTTCTGGGGTGTATCATTTTAACTGGTCCACCACCCCTGCAGAGGCGGCCAGCAGCCATAATGCCAGTCCTGACCAGATGGTGATCCGTCCAAGACAGCAGAGAGACCACTGGGACCTCTACCCACGGATCATTCTCCTGGTCAGAACAAAAGATCAAATCAAGTATGTGACCAGCTTGATGCGTTGGCTCTCTGACCACTTGGGACAGGCCCATGGTTGTCATAGTTGTCATGAACTCCTGAGCCGCACCTGACAAGCCAGTCACAAGGGGGATGTTGAAGTCACCCAGGACCAAAAGCCGGGCCGACTCCAACACCAGCCCTGAGACCAGCTCTGTCAGCTCAGTTAGGGACTCTGTCAGGCAGCGGTGTGGCCGGCAAGCCAACAGAATCCTCAATTTATCCCTGGTCCCAAGTTCAACATAAACACACTCAATGTGAGTCAGCTCCTTCACAGGGAATCTGGTCAGGGAGATGCTATCTTGATGGACTACTGCCGCACCACCTCCCCGACCCGACCGTTTCCTCTTGCCTGCTCTACTACTGAGTACCCGGCTGGAAGAAGCTGCGCCCATACAGGCCCACTTGCCTCCCCCAGCCAGGTCTCTGTAATGCACATCAGGTCGGCTTCCTTTTCCATTATTAAGTCATGGATAATTTCGGTTTTATTACGAACCGACCTAGAGTTGCAAAGGCCTCCCACCTGCACAATATTCACCAGGCTCAACTGCAAAACAGCACAGAGAAGCTGTGTGGGCTCTGAGCACATCAGGAGATGCTGCTGAATAATCCCCAGAAAATTATTCTGTAAGTGGTACAAGAATTCAAAAATTTAGCAGTGTCTTAAGAGAGCACTTTTCCAACAGATGAACATTTCCTTTAAGTCTCATCAGCTTGTAATAGATTAAAGGCAAACAGGCATTCATCAAAGGGAGAATTGTACTCCATTGTTCAACCAAATTGGCTTGAGACAGATCTCACAGATTTAGCTTGTCATAAAGGCAGCAGCGTTCCAGAATCATGCATGTATGCCTTTCGTAGAGCAAAATGCCCCTGTGATCAAGGCCGTCACGTATTCCATCAGAAAGGATACGCGTTAACAGGAATAATGGTTTAATCCTAGCCAGACAGTAATAGAGCCGACAGCTCCTTGTTTGCCCCCTGTGCAAGCTCTTCCCGCATCGTATTGTAGGCACTATTATAAGTTATATAACCAGCCAGCTGCATTGGTCTGGATTCACAAAGTACTTCTTGTTATTACAATGAATATGAGAGTTGGAAGTGAGCTTGCACACGCACACACGACAAATCCCCTGGCCTGCAGCAGGAATCCAACTGTGGAGGCAACTCAATAAGTCGAGTCTACTCCAGCATTTGGGATGGGAAGGAATTGTCTCCTAGACCAAGGCCGTTAGTGAACTTTGGCTTTTTCACCTTCTCCTGAGTGTGTGCCTCATCTCACTTGCTGAAGCTACCTGGAGCCATTTGCGCTGCTGCAGGCATCTTCCTGCAGTTCCCCGTTTCTTTGTTGGTCTGGATTGCACAGAGAGCTCCTGGGCTATTTATATGATACTAGCAATTATTCCACCACACAAATAAATGATAATTCAGAAAATTTAAAGATTTGAAAGTGAAACATTTTCAGTTATTTGGAGAAAGTGCATGATAAGCAACTGAGGAGAATAATCTGGAACATCTCTTTTAACATTCCAAGTTTGCCCAGGGCCCTTCCCTTCCCTCCCACCCCACCGGGTCTGTGAGTGGTGGGAAGTTCCAGAGCAGCCTGTCACAACCTTTCCTTTGGAGGAAAGAACACCGGACCCCTCTGGCTCCTTTGAAATAATCTCTTTATAGATACGTAAGGAGTTGAACAGGCGTTGTGCAGGTGCAAAAGCAGAATATAAGGGCTGGGCTGGGCTAGACCAAAGTCCAGCATTCTATGCCCCAGAAGCAGGACATGAGCACAGCAGCACCCTCCCGCCCATGTTCCCCAGCACCTGGCAAACAGCGAGGCAGACTGCCTCCGATACTGGAGGTAATAGATAGCCATCATGATCAGTAGCCATTGACAGCCTTCTCCTCTATGACAGCCCCTCCCAACCTGATGTCCTTCGGACATTTTGTACTTCAACTCCCATCAGCCCCAGCCAGCATAGCTATTGATTAGGAATGCTGGGAGTTGTCATCTAAAACATTTGGAGGGCACCAGGTTGGGGTTGGGGAAGGCTGCTCTGTGAGAAGCAAGCAGCAATACTGGTTCACTCAGACCCCCAAATTCAAGCATCAAGTTGTAAACTACTGACCGGGTTTGCATGATCGCCACAGCCCGCCATGCGCCAGGTTGCCAGTCCGAGTCAGTGCTGCTGCAGCTTCTCATTATGTGCAAACCTGGTGAGGGTGGGTTGTTGGGGTGGCTGAAAAGCCGCCCAGAACCCATGGGCTGTTTTAGGGTTGCGGGTGGTTTGTCAAGCACCCCAACAACCCATCCACAGCAGGTTTACATGTACTGAGAAACAATGGCGCCACCACCACACTCCAAATATTCCAAATGGCAGCAGCTGCTGTGACAAAAGAGCCTGCAGAGAAATTCACCCATGGCAGCTTCTCATTATGTGAGAACCAGGCCACTGTTTGCTCCCTCCACATCCCTACGAGAAGTGAGTTCTGTATTGGAATTCATCCGAGCCAAGTTCTGGATAATAAGCATTCTACTTTATACATTCTCCTTCCTGTCTGTCTCTTTACAAATTATTATTAGAGGATATGCCACAGTATATAGATACTCTATATCAAGGGCCAGTGCTTTTTTTCTGGAGAAAAGGGTACCGGAACTCTTGGATTACATTTCCTCGGGAGTAGATGGCGATTAAATTGTAATGCAGTTAATAGAAGAAAAGGTGCTGGAACTCAGTTCCGGTGAGTTCCACCAGAAAAAAAGCCCTGTCAAGGGCTACTAGTAATTATGGCTATATATTATCTGCAGTATCAGAAGCAGTATGCCTCTGAATGACAGTTGCTGGGGAACATGAGTGGAAGGGTGCTCTTGCACTCATGCCTTGCTTTGGATCTTTCCCCAGGTATCTGGTTGGCTGCTTTGTCAATAGAATGCTGGACTGGAATGGCCTTTGGCCTGACCCAACACAGGTCTTTGTATGTTCTTAAGAAAGTGCCATTCCAAACCACCCCAAGGCCATAATGCCTTTCAAAATAGTTCTACAAACATTTGCAGTGCAGACAGCCATGCACAGAATTGGTGTTAAAGGTGGAGGAAAAAATGCAATTATCCCTTCATCCCAAACCACTCCACTCCCTCTTCCTGATCCGGGGCCAGCAGCAAGGGTAGGCATAGTTGGGCACCTGCCAAGGGTCCAAACCCCAATAGGGAACCAGTAACAATGTCCCCCTGCAGTGATTGCATGGGGGTGAGAATGGGAGTGAGTAGGGAGGGGTGCCATGGAGGATGTCTTCTTGACCAAGGGCCCACTGAGACCCGGAACCGGCTCTGCTTGGATCTAATAATGAACTTATGTTCAGCCAGCCAGCCACATGCATGTTTATGTCTCAGTATTAAATCCACAGACATATCTTGACTCCTGTAATACATATAATCGCAGGGTGTGTTGTGACTTGTACCAACTGATCTGCTGCGTTGTGTGTGGAGATGTAACCTAAGAGAGGAAAGTTTATTAGATAATTCACAGATGGCATCTGAGCACACTCAGGAATGCCAGCACCAGCAGGACTGAAATGGAGACACACACACACTTCCAACTGAATAGTAGTGTCTCATCGAAAACTGGGAAGCCCACAGGGGGATTCATAGAATCATAGAAAAGTAGAGTCGGAAGGGGCCTACAAGGCCATCGAGTCCAACCCCCTGCTCAATGCAGGAATCCAGGTCAAAGCATCCCTGACAGATGGCTGTCCAGCCGCACCTTGAATGCCCCCAGATTGGATTGGTGTCAGATGAGTGGTTCTCTGCAGCCCCTCCACGGCCGGCTGCCCAAGCATGGGTGGTGGCGCGTGGAGCACTAAGTGCTTTGCCTGCAGAAGGTCCCAGCCCAGCTTTGATTCCCCACAGTTTGAGTTCGGGGAAGGAAAGAAGCCGGCCTGAAACCACAGAGAGCCAATGCCAGTCAGTGTTGTTGACAATACTGGGGTAGATGGATGGACCAAGGGTCCGACTCAGTATAAGGCAGCTTCCTGTGTTGGATCCAGAACAGATATAGGCATCTGGACAACTGGATCCACCAACATCATCATGCTTTTTTCCTTCCTCACCATCGCTTTCCTTGTGCCTAGTGACTCTTTTAATGGTAAGCCAGAGAGCACGGACTGTCTAATTATTTGTTCTTGTATGCTGCTCTGGGAGATCATCCTCTGAATGTGCGGAGACCACATTATCATCAGCATACTGTAGTTCCACAACGTATGCAGAAGCATACGGAAAACTTGGTCTCTCACTTAACATCAAAAAAACCAAAGTGCTTCATCAGCAAGTGCAAGCTAACCCTTTGGTGATGCCATCTATCCAGTTTGGCGGGACAATACTGGAAAATGTCGATCATTTTCTCTATCTTGGCAACTATCTTTCTGTTACAGCTAACATCGACATTGAAATCCAGCATCGTCTGAGCTCCGCAAGTGCCGCGTTTTCTCGAATGAAACATAGAGTGTTCGAGGATCGGGATATTTGTAAGAAGACCAAAACACTGGTTTATGAAGCCATTGTATTACCAACTTTATTGTATGCCTGCGAAACATGGACTATCTATAAACGTCACCTCCAACTCCTTGAAAGATTTCATCAACGTTGCCTCCGGAAAATCCTGCGAATTACTTGGGAAGATAGGCGAACAAATGTCAGTGTACTGGAAGAAGCAAAGACTACTAGCATTGAAAAAATGATCCTTCAACGCCAACTTCAGTGGACTGGTCATATTGTTCGAATGCCTGACTGCCGTCTCCCAAAGCAGTTACTTTATTCCCAACTCAAGGATGGAAAGCGGAATATCGGTGGTCAATATAAGAGGTTTAAAGATATTCTTAAGGCTAATCTAAAAAAATGCAATATAAACATCAAAAACTGGGAAGCTCTGGCCCATGAACGATCTAACTGGAGGTTGGCCTTTCACAAAGTTTCCATGGACTTTGAAGAAGCCCGAGTGCAAGGTGAAAGGGAGAAACGTGCTAAGCGAAAAGCACGTCAAATGAATCCTTTACAAGACCATCTTCCATCTGGTAACCTGTGTCCTCACTGTGGGAAGCTGTGTGGATCTAGAATTGGCCTCCACAGTCACTTATGGACCAATCGCTAGAGTCTACACATTTTTTTGTAGCGCGCCCGGGCTCAGGAAGTGACGTGATGGAACCAGCGCGGGCGGCGCAACCCGTGCGGCTGGCAAGGAGGCAGCAGGTAGGCCCGTTGGCCCCACCCGCCGCGTCACGGCCTGAGCCCGGGCGCACAGGATGACGCTGCCTGACGCCGCCGCCGCCGCCGGGGAGTGTTGGCACCAGGTGGTGACTCTCCAGGCCTGCCCGCCCCGCCCCGGGAGGACCTTCTCGGCCCTTCCCCGGCAGAGGAGGCGGCCTGCGGGATGCCGGGCGACACGCAGCGGGCAGGAGCGGCCGCTTCACCCCCCTGCTCTTGAACTCTGTTCGAGCTCTGTGCCCTTGGCGACCTATGGCACGCGTGCCATAGGTTCGCCATCACTGGTCTAGATGGACCCAGGGTCTGACTTGGGAGAAGGCAGCTTCCTATGTTCCTGTTTTGCCCACCCTGCATCATCCCCATTGGGGGAAGTGTGGAGCAGGTAACGCCATCCTGACAAAGGCACCAGCGGGAGGAGCACTACTCCAGGCACTGCATCGGTGGGAGCCTTTGCTGTGTGTGGTCCTTTCCCGGAGAGAGAAAGCCCATGTGCAGTGCAGCCCAGCACTTCTGCCAGGGACTGGACTGGAGTGTGGTCCCACACCTGATGTCACCCTTCCCGTGGAGGGCCCAGTGGGGCATTATTCCAGTCGCCCACCCAATTCCGTTTCCCTATCCTTGGTGCACAGAATGGCAGCCTTAAGACCTTTTTATTGGCAAAGATCTCTTACTTGGCTTGCCGATTGCACACTACACACCAGTGTGGCGTTGTGGTTACAGTGATAGACTGGGAGACGGGAGATCCGGGTGCAAGTACCCACTCATCCATGAAGCTCGCCAGGTGACTTTGTGCCAGTCACTGCCTAACAGCACTATCCAATGAGGCTGCCCGCAATAGGACATTGTTTCCAGTCCCTTTATCATCTTTGTTGCCCGCCTCTGAACCCTCTCCAGTTTGTCTACATCCTCCTTAAAGAGTGGTGCCCAGAACTGGACGCAGTGCTCAAGACCAGTGCTGAGTAGAGGGGAATTATCACTTCCCGCGATTTGGAAGCTATACTTCTATTAATGCAGCCCAAAATGGCATTTGCCTTCTTTGCAGCCACATTGCATTGCTGGCTCATATTCAGTTGGTGATCTACAACAATTCCAAGCCAAGATCCTTCTCACTTGTAGTATATTGATGAGCCAAGTGTCCCCCATTCTGTAACTGTGCTTTTTTCCCTTTCCCTAGGTGTGTGGCCCTATGAAATTTCATTCTGTCGTTTTTGGCCCAGCACTCCAGCCTATCGAGATCGCTTTGAATTTTGTTTCTGCCTTCCAGAGTATTAGCTGTTCTACCACCCAACTTTGTGTCATCTGCAAACTTGATAAGCATTCCCTGCACCTCCTCATCCAAGTCATGAATAAAAATGTTGAAGAGCACTGGGCCCAGGACCAAGCCCTGAGGTACCCCGCTTGTTACCTCTCCCCAGCTTGAGAAGGAACCATTCATAAGCACTCCTTGAGTTTGATTCTGTAGCACCTGAAAGTTGTTCCATCTAGCCCACTTTTAGCTAGCTTGCTAATCAGGATTTATTTATTTATTACTTTTATACTCCGCCTTTTTTCCTGCAAGGAACCCAAGGCAGCTTACATAATCCCTCTCCTCCTCTCCATTTTATCCTCACAAGTTCACAACAACCCTGTGAGGTAGGCCAGGCTGAGAGGCAGTGACTGGCCCAAAGTCACCCAGTGAGCTTCATGCCCACTAGAGCCCAGGTCTCCTGAGTCCCATTTCTGCACTCTAACCACTGCACCGCACTGCCTCAGGCAGAGAGTCAGTGAACTGCAGTCTTTGTCTCTCTCTGACTGCATATATAAGGCTGGTTCTGGGCGGCGTTCCAGAGAGTGCCTTGCTCCCAGTTACTAGTATTTATTATTTGTTTTTGTGGAGAGAAAGCCTGAGCACATTGCTGAACCCTGACACATTGAACTCTGACATGTTTCCCCCTTTTCCGCTGTCACCCCTCTGTCTGCATAATCCCACCCCGGTTGCTGTCCAACGAACACGCTCCTCAACATCTCTCTCTATACACTTCAGTGCTGGTAAAACTAGGCCAATGTTGGAGCTGGTGGAGCTGAAAAAAGTCGTGCCTTCATCAAAAACTTTCAGAACCTCCACCAGGTCCGCAAGTAGCAACCACTGCTCCGGTTTAACATAGAACTTAACCTTGCCCACTCCACAATGCTCCTGGATATACTCACTGCCCCCTTCTGCCCACAGAGTCTTGCGAGCATGTGCAAGGTGCTGTTCCACCTTGTGGGCACATCTAAAAGGAACTTGTGCTCGGGCAACTTGTGCTTCTGTGGATATTTTCAGATACTCTCCGTGGCAGCGCAAGACTGCCTGAAGTGGCTTGCAACTTTCCACGCCAGATCAAGAAGCTTCCGGATGTGTGCCCCGGATTTGGTTAATGTAGAACGGACCACTAGATTGAGGCAGTGCGCAATGCATGGGATGTGGTCAAGTTCGCTGTCCCGAGCTGCCTTCAGGAAGTTGTCGGTGGAGATGCATCCCACGTCCAGCTTCAACGGAGTGAGCCATTCCATTATCGTGGCCCGCAAATGACTAGAGATGTTATCTGCAGTGTGTGCGATGCTGAACCACCGCAGCGTCAGAGTGGCATGTCTCCGAACAAGTTCGCCTCCTGCTGCAGAGAGCCAGTGCCCGGCCGGTAACACACAGGTAAGAGTGGGTTTGATTGCTCGTCCAACTGTCGTTGGTGAAGTGCACTGTACCCCCCACTGCTGATTTCATATCTGTGGATGTCGCCTTAGAAATTGCTGTCTGCAGCGCTGGGAAGGCCGTTTCACAGAGATACATGCATGTTGGCACTTTCCAAAGAGGACATATTTTCCTAATGAATTCTATGGCGGCTTCATTCTCTACTGTGGAGAATGGCAGCAGCGAGATACTTGGCTGGGGCCTTATTGTATCTTATGGCCACTGGCGATCGTGCTGCATGTTTTCTAGTACGCACCATCATCCCCAACAGTGGTGACTGCTTCTTGTTGTCGGGCGAGACCGGGAGGGTAACCACGTCACTGTTGAAGTTCTCCGCTCCAGGGTACCCATTACAGCTGGTGCTGTGTGGCTCCTGAGGAGGGATGCTTGTGCTGTTGCACAATCAGTGGGTGTCGCCCCTCCAGGTGCCGTATCATGGGAGTTGTTCCCACACGGCCACATCCACCAGTTCTTTTACCGAGGCGCACTGTGGCTCGGCAACGGAGACACATCACCGAATTCGTATCTGTGTTCTGCTCCGTAAAGTATTTCCACACGTAGGACATCCTCTTTCTTGTGTATCTGCTGCTACTTGAGGTATTTGCTGCAGAGCTGCTTTCAGGGGCTGCGTCCTTGTCATGTTGCTGATTGGCAAGTCCAAAAATCGGTGCAGGTCTGGAGCAGGACCGTGCTTCTGGAACGGAACTCAGGTTAGTAAATTCCTCCTCCTCATTCTGACTCTCTTCAGTTGTCCAACACATGACAGGGTCCGACTCGTTCCTCTTCTTATTTGGGAGTGGAGAATTCTCTTCTGAGGCGCCATCAGCATCCATAGAGCACTGGCCTCTTGCCCTTCACACAGCAGTGGCTCTATAACTCTGATGGCTCTATAACTCTGACCTTGATCCCATTGCTTAGTGGGGCAAAGTTCCAGATGGCCTCTCACAGAAAGCTGGAGAAAGCACTGGGTTGTTTTTAAAATGTTTTCGTTTGTCTAAGACCTGCATGATGCAAAGGCATTGCTTCACTGGAGGAGTGGCAGGCCGGAGATCTAGAAAGCTGAAACGTACAGCTGCAGGAGCGGCCACTTCAAAAACTGTGCAACCGTAAGCAGGGTAAGGGTGGCTGGAACTTGCTAGTGCCTCTGTGGACCAGGGGAATCAACAGGCATAAAAATGAAGATTCAGGGGAAGCCTGCAGAGCAAGATGTTGGAAGAACAGCAGATAATGAGAAGCAAGCAACGAGGCACAAAACAGATGCCAAATTAGGGAGGAGACTGTGGTAATCAGGTAGACATTCATTAGGAGGAGGGTTGGGGGGGGGGGTCCTCGCTCACTATTGCACTTGGAGACTGTGGCAGCTGCCCTGCCGATCTGGCATTCCTCCCAGACAGAGGCCTTTCCCATGGCTAGGGTTGCTTACCTGGCTCATTTGCCCTACGACTGCTACTTCTGCTTATCTGCTACTAGCTTTTTAGAACCTTTTCCAATAGGTCTCTCCATTCTCTCTCACACACAAACATTGCAAAACTATTTCTTCCACCACCATTATTACCCTGGCACGAGCTGTGGCACAAACTCCAGTGGTTTGAAGTATCACAAGATCTGCTTGTGGGCTTCCTGTAACAATCTAGCTGGCCCCTGTGAGAAAAGGTTGCTGGACTAGTCTGATACAGAAGGGCTCTTCTCATGTTCTTATTCAGAGTATACAAAATGTGTGTGCGTGTGCACATGCGTGAGAGAGCGGGGCCCTTGGGCTGAGTCAACCACAGTAGGAAATGAGCCATGAGTGCAGTGAGTCTACTGCGGCATGACCTGTCTCTCTCCTGGGATGTTCTGCTCCACTGGCCATCCTGCAAGGGAGGTGGCTCGCGTTTTCCTGGGGTTCCCATTTGGCTCATGTGCCCCAGGAACCACCAGGGCTTGGGACATCCCTGAGTCCAAGGCAGATGATGGCCCACTTTGCCACAAGGTCTGCCTGGTGCCATGTCAAGGAACCACGGGAGGTTCTGCCAGGCTGAGCGCTGCCGCTGCCGCTACCTAACCCCTTCTGAGATGAAGGGAGGCACTGATGTGGCGGCAAGTGAAGCTGAATCAACAGAGGCAGCATGTCAGCCAGTTAAAGCCTGGCCATTTCAACCTCCCTTGACCAGAAGCTCTCTGGGTTTCCTTATGACTTTTTGTTTTTAAGAAATGGGCATGGGAGCTGCCATGGAGAGCTAATTCTCATCTTAATTGCCTAGCTAATTGTTATTGCACAACCCATTATATAGTATATTTATATTGCTGCTAATGAGATGTTTGGATTAAATCACTTGCTACAAGTCAACAAAGAGAAATTTGCGAGACTGGTCATTAACATGTTTAGCTGTTAATACTTATATGGCTCTTCATAGCCCAAACTTGTTAAATCACCAAGAAGCATCACAAAAGTATGCCACCTTTGTAGCCGGCTCTTCCATGGGGAAGCCCACACATGCCGCCCAACTGAAAACCCTAGACTGCTTGTAAACACACAAATCCCTCGAGGGCACGGTGTGTGTGTGTGTGTGTGTGTGTGCATGCATGCGTGCGCTCAGATTTGTGAGAGGGAAGGGGAAAGAGGCAGCCGTGGCCTTTCAGTAGAAGTTCTGTGTGTGGGGGGGGCTCTCCTTCCTCCCCTCCATGCCCACTGAGATGAGACTAGTCCAGAGTAGTAAGGAGGAGCACCTGGGAGGAGGGAAGAAGGGAGCTCCTGAGAAAAACGTGAGTGACAAATGGATGGCAATGGACTTCCCTTGGTGATAGAATCATAGAAAAGTAGAGTTGGAAAGGGCCTACAAGGCCATCGAGTCCAACCCCCTGCTCAATGCAGGAATCCAGGTCAAAGCATCTCTGACAGATGTCTGTCCAGCCGCACCTTGAATGCCTCCAGACTGGGAGAGCCCACCACCTCCCTAGGTAGTTGATTCCATTGTCTTATTGCTCTGACAGTCAGGAAATTTTTCCTGATGTTTAGGTGGAATCTGGGTTCCTGTAACTTGAGCCCATTATTCCGTGTCCTGCAAACTGGGATGATCGAGAAGAGATCCTGGCCCTCCTCTGTGTGACATCCCTTCAAGTACTGGAAGAGTGCGATCATATCTCCCCTCAGTCTCCTCTTCTGAAGGCTAAACATGCCCAGTTCTTTCAGTCTCTCCTCATAGGGCCTTGTTTCCAGTCCCTTTATCATCCTTGTTGCCCTCCTCTGAACCCTCTCCAGTTTGTCTATGTCCTTGTTAAAGTGAGGTGCCCAGAACTGGACGCAGTACTCAAGATGAGGCCTAACCAGTGCCCAGTAAAGGGGAATTATCACTTCCCGCGATTTGGAAGCTATACTTCTATTAATACAGCCCAAAATTGCATTTGCCTTCTTTGCAGCCACGTCGCATTGCTGGCTCATATTCAGTTTGTGATCTACCACAATTCCAAGATCCTTCTCACTTGTAGTATTGTTGAGCCAAGTGTCCCCCATTCTGTAACTCTGCATTTGGTTTCCTCTCCCTAGGTGCAGCACTTGGCATTTATCCCTGTTAAATTTCATTCTGTTGTTTTCGGCCCAGCGCTCCAGCCTATCGAGGTCACTTTGAATTTTGTTTCTGTCTTCCAGAGTATTAGCCGTTCCACCCAACTTTGTGTCATCTGCAAATTTGATAAGCATTCCCTGTACCTCCTCATCCAAGTCATTAATAAAAATGTTGAAGAGCACCGGGCCCAGGACGGAGCCCTGTGGTACCCCGCTCGTTACCTCTCCCCAGTTTGAGAAGGAACCATTGATAAGCACTCTTTGAGTCCGATTCTGTAGCCAATTGTGGATCCACCTGATAGTTGTTCCATCTCAGGCGATCACTCGTGACCGAGTAAGATTGTCTTCCGGGATAAAAGGAGGAAATTCTAAAGAAGATTGTGTAGACTCTAGCGATGGGTCCGTAAGTGACTGTGGAGGCCAATTCTAGATCCACACAGCTTCCCACAGTGAGGACACAGGTTACCAGATAGAAGATGGTCCTGTAAAGGATTCATTTGACGTGCTTTTCGCTTAGCACGTTTCTCCCTTTCACCTTGCACTCGGGCTTCTTCAAAGTCCATGGAACCTTTGTGAAAGGCCAACCTCCATTTAGATCGTTCATGGGCCAGAGCTTCCCAGTTTTCGATGTTTATATTGCATTTTTTTAGATTAGCCTTATGAACATCTTTAAACCTCTTATATTGACCACCGATATTCCGCTTTCCATTCTTGAGTTGGGAGTAAAGTAACTGCTTTGGGAGACGGCAGTCAGGCATTCGAACAACATGACCGGTCCACTGAAGTTGGCGTTGAAGGATCATTTTTTCAATGCTAGTAGTCTTTGCTTCTTCCAGTACACTGACATTTGTTCGTCTATCTTCCCAAGTAATTCGCAGGATTTTCCGGAGGCAACGTTGATGAAACCTTTCAAGGAGGTGGAAGTGACGTTTATAGATAGTCCATGTTTCGCAGGCATACAATAAAGTTGGTAATACAATGGCTTCATAAACCAGTGTTTTGGTCTTCTTACAAATATCCCGATCCTCGAACACTCTATGTTTCATTCGAGAAAATGCGGCACTTGCGGAGCTCAGACGATGCTGGATTTCACTGTCGATGTTAGCTGTAACAGAAAGATAGCTGCCAAGATAGAGAAAATGATCGACATTTTCCAGTATTGTCCCACCAAGCTGGATAGATGGCATCACCAAAGGGTTAGCTTGCACTTGCTGATGAAGCACTTTGGTCTTTTTGATGTTAAGTGAGAGACCAAGTTTTTCGTATGCTTCTGCAAAAGCATTTAGGATAGTTTGGAGATCATCCTCTGAATGTGCGGAGACCACATTATCATCAGCATACTGAAGTTCCACAACGGAGGTTGTAATTACCTTACTTTTTGCTTTCAGCCTGCTGAGATTAAAAAGCTTTCCATCTGTTCGATATATAATTCCCACACCAGTGGGAAGTTTCCCCTTGACAAGATGTAAAACCATGGCGATGAAAATGGCAAATAATGTTGGGGCGATAACACATCCCTGTTTAACACCTGATCCCACTTTAAATGGAGCACCATGAGAGCCGTTGTTGTCCAAAACCGTTGCCGTCATGTTGTCATGGAGAAGTCGCAAGATATTCACAAATTTATTGGTGAATATCTAGCCCACTCTTAGCTAGCTTACTAATCAGGATATCATGAGGCACTTTGTCGAAAGCTTTGCTGAAGTCCAGGTATATAATGTCCACAGCATTCCCACAGTCCACAAGGGAGGTTACCCGATCAAAAAATGAGATCAGATTAGTCTGACAGGATTTGTTCTTGACAAATCCATGCTGGCTTCTAGTAATCACTGCATTGTTTTCAAGGTGCTTGCAGACTGACTTCTTTATAATCTGCTCAAAAATCTTCCCGGGGATTGATGTCAGACTGACTGGCCTATAGTTCCCAGGTTCCTCCTTCTTGCCCTTTTTGAAGATGGGAACAACATTTGCCCTCCTCCAGTCGTCTGGCACTTCACCTGTCCTCCATGATTTCTCAAAGATAATAGACAGTGGTTCTGAGAGTTCTTCTGCCAGTTCCTTTATTACTCTAGGATGCAGCTCATCAGGCCCTGGAGATTTAAACTCATTCAGAGTAATCAGGTGCTCCTTGACCATTTGCCTATCAATCTCAAGCTGCAATTCTGCCCCTTCAGTCTGCACTTCAGGTTTGCCAGGGGGGTCATAGACCCTCTTTTGGGAGAAGACCGAGCCGAAGTAGGAATTGAACACTTCTGCCTTTTCTTTGTCTTCTGTTATCAATTTGCCATCCTCATTGCGTAGTTGAACCACCAGTTCTTTCTTCTGTCTTTTACTGTGCATGTATCTGAAGAAAGCTTTTTTGTTGCTTTTAGCATTCCTCGCTAACCTTAGCTCATTCTCAGCTTTAGCCTTCCTGACACTATTCCTGCAGTTCTGTGCTACCTGCCTGTACTCTTCCCCTGTAGCCTGTCCTTCCTTCCACTTCCTATACGTGTCCTTTTTTGTTTTCAGGTCATCTTTGAGTTTATTGTGAAGCCACATTGGCTTCTTCTGTTGCCCTCTGCCTTTTTTCCTTGTGGGAATTGTTTGCAATTGTGCCTTTAAAATTTCCTTTTTTAAAAACTCCCACCCCTCCTGGGCTCCCTTTCTCGTGAGAGTCACTTGCCATGGGATCTTACTAATAATTGTTCTGAGTTTGTTAAAATTGGCTTTCCTAAAATCCAGGGTACGTGTTTGGTTACACTCAGCTTTTGCTTCTGTTAGAATCAAGAACTCGAGTATAACATGGTCACTTTCCCCCAGAGTTCCCGAAACTGCCACTTTATCCACTAACTCGTCTCTGTTGGTTAGAATCAGGTCAAGGATAGCCGATCCTCTAGTTCCATAGGATTCTGGGAATTTTCACCTCTGAGGCTGTAGACAGAGCTACACCTTGGAGGTGAAAGTCCCCACCCTGATCGTAACCCCACTCCCAGCTGCAGTAGAAACCTCCTCTTCCAAGGTCGGTGTCACAACCACAGAAGAGGGTGGGGAGAAGAAAAGGGGGCATGCCAGTGGGAGGGGAGAGGCCAGGTCCGCTGGATCCAGTGGCTGCTCCAGCCCTGGGCCGGGCCCTGCCAGTGTGATACCACTAGAGGAGCTCAGAGGCACACCCAGTGGAAAAATCTGAAAAGGAGGATGGAGAGATGAAGATCACCTCTGCCAGCCCTCCTTCCCTGCTGGCAGCAACCTGGCCAGGCATAGGAATCCCGGAAGCCTCAGAGCTTGGAGGCGGCTACCATCTAGCGGGCAGCAACATTATAGGGCTGCGCCCTTAATGCGATTAAATGTTGTATTATGTAGACATTTCTATTGGAACACTGGTTAAAGTTTAAAGGCAATAGCATGTTCTTTTACATTGTTTAAATGAAGAAACAAACAAAACCTGCTGAAAAATGTTGACACATGAATTCAGCCTTCCCCAACCTGGTGCCCTCTGATATACTGGACTATAACTCCCAGCATCCTTCAGTCAGCATGCCTGACTGGGGATGCTGGGAATTGTAGTCCAACACATCTGGAGGGTACCAGGTTGGGGAAAGCTGCACTAATTAATTTTAGCAACCCAAGGAATTGTGCATGATGACAACCACTCATCTTTTCAACAGAGTTCAACTCCTGACTCCCAGCTGATCAGGAGCACAGGAGAGAGGTTCCAGCTGTTTTCGGGGCTGTGATAAGCGGGCAGGCTCCCAGAGAGCGAGCGAACAGAGTGAGTGAACAGGGAGAGCAAACAGGAGTTTGGCAGCGGAGTTTGGCGGGGGAGGTCAAGGGAGAGGTCCCTAAGAAATTTTCTAGGAAGGCAGAAACATAAAGGGAACAGTGAACTATGGAAGGAAAGGAATCTGCAGTGGTGGTGACCTGCAATGTGTGTGCAATGTTTGTTTTCCTGCCGGAGATCAACATGGCCTACACGTGCAACAAGTGCAAGCTGGTCACGCAGTTCGAAGAAAAGGTCACAGGACTGGAGCAGCAAGTGTCAACCCTCAGGAGTATAAGAGAAAGTGAAGAGTTCTTAGACAGAACGATGGATCTACAGCAGGAAAGCGTAGTACAGGAGCCAGAAGGGCGACGGCAAGATGAGGCAGAGTTGGAGAATGCTGAGGCAAGGGAAAATAACGTAGGGGAAACTCCCTGGAAAAGGGTGACTGTTAGGAGCAGAAGAACTAGAAGACACTCTGCGCCTGTGGAAGCAGTGGAGCTATGGAACCACTTCCAGGTACTTGAGGACGAGAGCAGAGGACAGCCTGCAGAGGACGAATTACCGGCCACCCAACGTGACAGCGAGCAAGAGGCTGAAGGTCAGTCAAGTGGAGGTAATCAAACCAAGGCCTACAGCAAGAGAAAGAGAAGAGCACTAGTAGTGGGAGACTCCCTCCTGCGGGGGATCGAAGCCAAAGTATGTCGCGAAGACCCATGGACTCGCCAGGTGTGCTGTCTCCCCGGGGCACGGATTAAGGATGTGACAGAGCAGCTGCCGAGGCTCATGCAGCCCACCGACACATACCCCTTTCTTCTCTTCCACGTGGGTACAAATGATCCTGCCAAGCGGAGTTACAAAGAAATCACAGCAGACTTTGAAGAGTTGGGAAGGGAACTCAAGAACTTTGGGGCCCAGATAGTTTTCTCATCCATCCTTCCAGTACTTGGAAGAGGCATAGAAAGGGAAAGAAAAATACTCCGAGTGAATGACTGGCTACGAAGGTGGTGCCGACGTGAGAGATTTGGATTCTGGGACCACGGGCTACACTTCCTGGAAGATGGACTGCTGGCAAAGGATGGGTTGCACCTCACAAGGACTGGGAAGTATGTGTTTGGCCACAGCATGAGGAACTTAATCAAGAGGGCTTTAAACTGAATCCAACAGGGGAGGGAGACATAAACTCGGGGGTACCAATGGAAGAAGGCCTCTGTGCCACAACGGAGAGAACAGCTCCAGTGGTGCCCAATGACAGTCTACCACAAAATGTAGGGAAAAAGTCGGAGTATAAAGCACATAGTATTCGATGTCTCTATACTAATGCCCAGAGTATGGGCAACAAACAGGACGAATTTGAACTCTTGATTCATGAGGGCAAATACGACTTGATAGGGATAACTGAAACCTGGTGGGATGACTCCCATGGCTGGAATACAGCGATCGAAGGGTATAACCAGTGCCGGTGCTTCCATTAGGCCTAGGCAGCTGCCTAGGGCGCAGGGCTAAAGGGGGCACCAGAAATGCCTTTGAAAAAAAAAAATACAGCGCTCTCAAGTGGGAAGGGGGGGCACTAAATATCTGATCTTGCCTAGGGCACCAAACTACCTTGCACCGGTGCTGGGTATAACTTGTTCAAAAGGAACAGAAGCAACAGAAAGGGAGGTGGAGTTGCGCTGTATGTTAAAGATACATATCTCTGCACAGAGATACAGGAAGAGGAGCTTGGCAGCCCCATTGAGAGCATCTGGGTTAAAATAAAGGGGGCAAAGGATAAGACGAACATGGCGGTTGAAGTCTACTACCGACCACCCAATCAAGGAGAAGATGAGGATGAAACTTTTGAAAAGCAAATTGCAAATGTTTCAAGGAGGCATGATGTGGTAGTAATGGGGGACTTCAATTTCCCTGATATCTGTTGGGAGACTTATTCAGCCAAACATGGCCCCTCCAAGAAATTCCTGAGTTGTGCTGCTGATATATTCCTCCTACAGAAAGTGGAGGAAGGAACTAGAGGATCGGCTATCCTTGACCTGATTCTAACCAACAGAGACGAGTTAGTGGATAAAGTGGCAGTTTCGGGAACTCTGGGGGAAAGTGACCATGTTATACTTGAGTTCTTGATTCTAAGGGGAGCGAAAGCTGAGCGTAGCCAAACACGTACCCTGGATTTTAGGAAAGCCAATTTTAACAAACTCAGAACAATGATAAGTAAGGTCCCATGGCAAGTGACTCTAATGAGAAAAGGAGCCCAGGATGGGTAGGAGTTTTTTAAAAAGGAAATTTTAAAGGCACAATTGCAAACAATTCTCACTAGGAAAAAAAGCAGAGGGCAACAGAAGAAGCCAATGTGGCTTCACAAAAAACTGCGAGATGACCTGAAAACAAAAAAGAACACGTATAGGAAGTGGAAGGAAGGACAGGCTACAAGGGAAGAGTACAGGCAGGTAGCACTGAACTGCAGGAATAGTGTCAGGAAGGCTAAAGCGGAGAATGAGCTAAGGTTAGCGAGGGATGCTAAAAACAACAAGAAAGCTTTCTTCAGATACATGCACAGTAAAAGACAGAGGAAAGAAATGGTGGTTCAACTACACAATGAGGATGGCAAATTGATAACAGAAGACAAAGAAAAGGCAGAAGTGTTCAATTCCTACTTTGGTTCGGTCTTCTCCCAAAAGAGGGTCTATGACCCCCCTGGCAAACCTGAAGTGCAGATTGAAGGGGCAGGATTGCAGCTTGAGATTGATAGGCAAATGGTCAAGGAGCACCTGATTACTCTGAATGAGTTTAAATCTCCAGGGCCTGATGAGCTGCATCCTAGAGTAATAAAGGAACTGGCAGAAGAACTCTCAGAACCACTGTCTATTATCTTTGAGAAATCATGGAGGACAGGTGAAGTGCCAGATGACTGGAGGAGGGCAAATGTTGTTCCCATCTTCAAAAAGGGCAAGGAGGAGGAACCTGGGAACTATAGGCCAGTCAGTCTGACATCAATCCTTGGTGGGAAAATTTTGGAGCAGATTATAAAGAAGTCAGTCTGCAAGCACCTTGAAAACAATGCAGTGATGATTACTAGAAGCCAGCATGGATTTGTCAAGAACAAATCCTGCCAGACTAATCTGATCTCATTTTTTGATCGGGTAACCTCCCTTGTGGACTGTGGGCATGTTGTGGACATAATATATCTGGACTTCAGCAAAGCTTTCGACAAAGTGCCTCATGATATCCTGATTAGCAAGCTAGCTAAAAGTGGGCTAGATGGAACAACTATCAGGTGGATCCACAATTGGCTACAGAATCGGACTCAACGAGTGCTTATCAATGGTTCCTTCTCAAACTGGGGAGAGGTAACGAGTGGGGTACCAGTACACAGAATGCTCTTCAACATTTTTATTAATGACTTGGATGAGGAGGTACAGGGAATGCTTATCAAATTTGCAGATGACACAAAGTTGGGTGGAACAGCTAATACTCTGGAAGACAGAAACAAAATTCAAAGTGACCTCGATAGGCTGGAGCGCTGGGCCGAAAACAACAGAATGAAATTTAATAGGGATAAATACCAAGTGCTGCACCTAGGGAAAGGAAACCAAATGCAGAGTTACAGAATGGGGGACACTTGGCTCAACAATACTACAAGTGAGAAGGATCTTGGAATTGTGGTAGATCACAAACTGAATATGAGCCAGCAATATGATGTGGCTGCAAAGAAGGCATATGTTATTTTGGGCTACATTAATAGAAGTATAGCTTCCAAATCGCGGGAAGTGATAATTCCCCTTTACTCGGCACTGGTTAGGCCTCATCTTGAGTACTGTGTCCAGTTCTGGGCACCACACTTTAAGAAGGACGTAGACAAACTGGGGAGGGTTCAGAGGAGGGCAACAAGGATGTTAAAGGGACTGGAAACAAGGCCCTATGAGGAGAGACTGAAAGAACTGGGCATGTTTAGCCTTCAGAAGAGGAGACTGAGGAGAGATATGATTGCACTCTTCCAGTACTTGAGGGGATGTCACACAGAGGAGGGCCAGGATCTCTTCTCGATCATCCCAGTTTGCAGGACACGGAATAATGGGCTCAAGTTACAGGAACCCAGATTCCACCTAAACATCAGGGAAAATTCCCTGACTGTCAGAGCAATAAGACAATGGAACCAACTACCTAGGGAGGTGATGGGCTCTCCCACTCTGGAGGCATTCAAGGTGCAGCTGGACAGCCATCTGTAAGGGATGCTTTGACCTGGATTCCTGCACTGAGCAGGGGGTTGGACTCGATGGCCTTGTAGGCCCCTTCCAACTCTACTTTTCTATGATTCTATGATTCCTGCGGCATCATCAGTTTTGCGGTTACTACTTATTAGATCCATTTCAGTCCGAGACATATATGTATTTCAATGACATATATTTATTCTCTCACCTACTTACTAGGGATAATCATCTGATGAACAATGACAACCTTGTATTTTTGTAATATTGTATTTGTAATATTACAAAATATCCGTTCATTGTTGCTAATGAATTTATCAAAGGGACAATTTTCTGTGGAAAAATAAAGCACTGGAAAATTTTCTTTCCCCACATCACCACCTCCCAGGTGGCTCAATAGAAAGCTTTTCATGTTGGAGGGCAGGTCAGTAGATGACCAGGAGGGACAGATTGGAAGCAGAGGGGTGCAGGCCATAGTCTCAGCTAGGAAAAAGTCTCCCATATTGCCAGGACTCTACTGCCGTGAGACAGCATTTGTGGTGGTCCCCTTTTCTGCCTCTGGGGTTGACCGTTGTTCCAAGTGTCTCACCAGAAGTGCCAGGAACCATGGAGCTGCCTGAGCTACTCCTAGTGCACGTGAAAGAGTTCAAGTTCTACAGACTGGGGTTCTGTTTACCCCAGTTGAAAACACTGGCTGCAATACTTTTGTTCGTCATTGTATTATTCTTGTATTGTACTTACTATTAAACTTCAGCAGAGGCATTACCCTGCTGATCTTGGAGGGGCAGAGGTATCCTCCACTAGCATAACTGGGACCCTGTGCAGCTGACATGCCACAAAGGTGCCAGCATCCTTGTTGGAGGAATGTTACACCCTCCTGGAACTGCTACCCACCCCGTAACAAAGGATTTGACTAAACATTAAGATCAGCTTCCCAGTGGTACATCAGCCATGGGACGAACAATCTGCCCCAGAGGTGGTGGACTGTCCTTTGATAGAGGTTTTCAAACAAAGGCTGGATAGCTACCAATTAGGGATGCTGTAGCCAAAGGTTGGACTAGATGACTTTTGAGGTCCCTCTCAACTTCATGATTCTAAGAGAATCTATCTATGCAAAGTAATACTTGGGGCTTTTGTCTTTGAACAGGTGTTTGGCTTTAATAAAGAAACAGGGAGCATTATCTGGGTGGATGAAATTAATGCTCTGGTTCCTTCAACAGACTCAGTAAAAGTTAAGGAGACAGAGAAGATTATTCAGCACTGGAAATGCAACTTGGCTTTGCTGCCACTGAATGGAGATGCTAAGGTGCTAAATAGGGGAAAGGAAGAAAAACTAAACTTTCTGTTTTAAAGAGTTGCACAGAAGCAAGGCATTAAAGCGGGGGGAGGGGCCCCCTCCAGATGTCATTGGACTGCTAATGCCATCAGTTCTCACTACTGGCTATTCTGACTGGGCTGACAGGAGTTGCAGTCCCACAACATCTGGAGGGGCATGTTTCCCACCTCTGCATTGAAGGATTCTGCGTGAGGCTCAGGGCCTTCTTATATCCTGGACTGGATCAAGGTGCTGTAATAAAAGTGCCTTCTTCCAGCTGAAGAGTGCCAGCAGGTGTCAGTGTTGCAGTTCAGACAGCAGCAGAAACTCAGGCAGGCAGTAGGGACCCATGAGAATATTTTGTGTCTGAAAAACACCTGAACATGCCCCATTCGCAACCCCAAACACAGACGTGTTCACAATTGCACAATTTTAAAATTGTGCAATTTCAAGCTTTAATCTATGGGGGGAATTTGCACAACTTATTGCCCAAAATATTTCTCGCAATTTTCCCGTTCGCTTGTATTCAATCTGCGCAATTTCCCCTGTTTCCACACATCAAACAGAGGTCACAAACACTCACGGAATTGAGGAGAGTCGAACCTCGGTGAAAATTAACATTGCTTGCTTGTCCATCCCTATGAGACAAGGCCCTATGAGGAGAGACTGAAAGAACTGGGCATGTTTAGCCTTCAGAAGAGGAAACTGAAGGGAGATAGGATCGCACTCTTCCAGTACTTGAAGGGTTGTCACACAGAGGAGGGCCAGGATTTCTTCTCGATCATCCCAGTTTGCAGGACACGGAATAATGGGCTCAAGTTACAGGAACCCAGATTCCACCTAAACATGAGGGAAAATTTCCTGATTGTCAGAGCAATAAGACAATAACTACCTAGGGAGGTGGTGGGCTCTCCCACTCTGGAGGCATTCAAGGTGCAGCTGGACAGCCATCTGTCAGGGATGCTTTGACCTGGATTCCTGCATTGAGCAGGGGGTTGGACTCGATGGTCTGGTAGGCCCCTTCCAACTCTACTTTTCTATGATTCTATGTCCATTCGAGAGTGGCATCTGTACGTCATCCACTAATATTGAAAGCATGATTACGGTAGGTCTTTGATCCATTGTGTTACAGGAAATGAGCATTTATCTTTCCAGTGTTGGCATATCAGTCTTTTAGCTGTCAAAAGGGTGCAGAAAATTCATTTGCATTGACCATGTTTTAACTTCCAAGAAACAGGTAAATAATTTAACAGAATGTGTACATCAGAAAATATTAAAGAATATTCCAATACAAAGTGTATCCATATTATAACTTCCACACAAAAAGAGGTGACTGCTGGACATTGCCAAAACATATACTGTATTAAAAGAAGCATTAGCAGTATTACACCTCCAATAGGTAGCTGACTTAGACAAATCATTGTTAACAAGATGTTGTGGTGTCCAATAAACACGAAACAAAAGTTTTTGTAGAATAAGCCATAACCTGAAGTCCATTGAAACTTCAGCTATAGATGCTAAAGTGGCAGTGCATTGCTTGGAATGAGTAGGGCATTCCAATTCCCTATTCTATTCCTGTATTAGACACTGTGTATCATATTTATTCACCAATAATAAATATTTATAAACATGGATTGTGGGTCAATATAACTGATTATTATAAATATAATAAAATAAATAAATAAATAAATACCGTAAGTGCTTCCAATAGCGGAGATTACGGAGAAGACTGTGAAGCTGTAAAAGCTTCAGGGCCAGACTTAGATTCTAACATCAGGGGTACCACAGGGCTTGGTCCTGGGCCCAGTGCTATTCAACATTTTTATTAATGACTTGGATGAGGAGGTGCGGGGAATGGTTATCAAATTTGCAGATGACACAAAGTTGGGTGGAACAGCTAATACTCTGGAAGACAGAAACAAAATTTAAAGTGACCTCGATAGGCTGGAGCGCTGGGCCGAAAACAGAATGAAATTTAATAGGGATAAATGCCAAGTGCTGCACCTAGGGAGAGGAAACCAAATGCAGAGTTACAGAATGGGGGACACTTGGCTCAACAATAGTACAAGTGAGAAGGATCTTGGAATTGTGGTAGATCACAAACTGAATATAGCCAGCAATGCGACGTGGCTGCAAAAAAGGCAAATGCTATTTTAGGCTGCATTAATAGGAGTATAGCTTCCAAATCGTGGGAAGTGATAATTCCCCTTTACTCAGCACTGGTTAGGCCTCATCTTAAGTACTGCATCCAGTTCTGGGCACCACACTTTAAGAAGGACATAGACAAACTGGAGAGGGTTCAGAGGAGGGCAACCAAGGTGATAAAGGGACTGGAAACAAGACCCTATGAGGAGAGACTGAAAGAAACTGGGCATGTTTAGCTTTCAGAACAGGAGACTAATCACACTCTTCCAGTACTTGAAGGGATGTCACACAGAGGAGGGCCAGGATCTCTTCTCGATCATCCCAGTTTGCAGGACACGGAATAATGGCCTCAAGTTACAGGAACCCAGATTCCACCTGAGCATCAGGAAAAATTTCCTGACTTAGAGCAATAAGACAATGGAATCAATTACCAAGGGAGGTGGTGAGCTCTCCCACTCTGGAGGCATTCAAGGTGAAGCTGGACGGCTTCCAACTCTACTTTTCTGTGATTCTATGTGCAATTGCAATTTTCTGGGAATAGGAACCCCAGAAAAATTTACAAAACAAAGAATTGTTTTTTTGAAAATAATTCCCAGGTTATTAAAGGAATCCCATGTAAAACATAAACAATCCCAGGTTTGATATTCACCTTGTGTATTAACCTTACCCCACAAGCTTAACTTGAAAGATGCCCATCTGTCTATATCCTGTGATATCTCATTAATCAGCTTGTTCAACTTTAGCTTTATCATTTGCAATATGTCTCTAGGAATAAGTATTCCCTTATTCTGCTGGGCAGTCCTATTGGGGAGAAGACAAGTTTGAGCCAGAAATTTATGAAGTAAATCCAGGCATGAGCCTCCACAGAAATCAGGCCTGCCTCCAGGTGTAGGACCACATTCGGAACACTACAGAGAATTGTAAAAATAGCTCTCAGGAATTTGTTTTGAAGGACCTCAATAGATATCATAAATACACAACTGAAACCCATATAACAACCTTAGCAACGAAAACCTGAATATCTGAAGGAATACCAGTGTCCTTTCGTCAGAAAAAAGGGATGCAGAACTTTCCGTGACGCCTAAGAAATTTTGCGTCACCCAGAGTATAATGCTGAATGCCCTTAACACATGAGCACCATTGTTCTGCTGCCCACCATCCAACCATCCTGGGGTCACCATGCATCTGGAGCACCGTTCATTCCTGCAACTATTCTCCAACTCTCAACTCCACTTTCCCCCCAGCACTTGGTTTCTCAGTGGAGAGTCAGCTCATACAACTTCTGGGCAACATAAACTATCAAAATATTGGGTGTTTTATTTCTCTGTTTATAATGTATCATGCAGACATTAAGCAGGCAACCTATCTCTGTTAGGTCTTTACATTTGGATGATACTCGAATGTGTAAAACTACGCAGGTTTTGACAGTTATCATCGAGAAAAGAAGATGTGTCCCCCTCCCCCCGTCTAGCATAGTAGAAAAGTACCATGAAAAAGAGCTCATTTGGGGGCAAACATTATTAGGTACAGTTGCATACTAGAGAACCAACTGCAGCAGGAAGTGTTGTCAGGTATCACATCACATTTACCATACTTATGCATTAGCAGAAAGGGAAAAATGGAACAAAGGGAGTGTTGGTTTAAGGAAGCAAAAGGGAAAAATACTGTAAAAGTTGCCATAAAGTACTTTTCAAATTAAATTACACAAAACACAATTGGATTAGGAAAGAACATGCATTGCATTAAAGCCTAGGTTTTAAATTTTATCTTTATTCAGGCATTGTCCCAGCTCACCCATTACTTTATCCAATGTGCAAGGTTCCCAGGGTCCCTCAGCCTAAGAATCGCATACAGATCTCTTATCTGTTCTCCTGAATTAAATGTTTGGCATGTTGGAAGGAGAGGCATCATTGCCTCTTTCTGCACTTGCACCCTTATTATGAGTGCCCTCCCTCTCATATGGCTACCCAATCTAGAAATTGAATTACCATTTAGGCACAATTCATTAGAACTGAGGGACGCACCTGAGGAATTTGGAGGAGCACTCAGGCCTCCCTCCAAATTCAGCTAGGCAGAAAAGTGTTCCTTGTAACAACAGGGAGCAAAGATGGAAACAGGTTTTAGCCTACCTCTAAATATTGGAGGGGGAGAGAGATGGAGAGAGATTACTGGAATGTTTTGCATCTTGTTTTAACTGTTTTCTCCCTAGTTGTGAAATTCCACTTCCACTCCTTTTCCTGGAAGCTACTAATATTTTCATTCTTACAAGGCTCTTTTGGGATGTAATACTAGCAATGCAAATGAAGAGGGCAGCACCACAAATCTAAATGCAACAGGAAAATGAGAGTGCAGGAAATGATTCCGTAATATAAGAGCATTCAGTAAACCCAGCACATTTCATTCTAGCTGGAAATCTTGTCTTCATCTTGAAAACAAATGACTAGCCAAGAGAGACAGTGGCTTAGAAAGAGATTTCACACAAGAGAATTGAGGTCAACCTGGCCAACGAATAATAAAGTAATAGTATTGATTTAGGTTCGTAATTATTTGCAGACATAAATTCACAGATCAAGTACATCATTCATGGGTAATGAACAAACACCCACAATCAATTGTCCCGTTGCCAAGAGAGGATATTAGCAATGTAGTCTCAATAGCTGACACGCATGTCTAAAAGTATAAGCACTTATAAATTAAAAAAAGAAATCCCAGATCAGTCACTGGCAGGTGACTTTACATCCTATTCGTTTCTTAGTACATAAATATTCATAGAATCATAGAAAAGTAGAGTTGGAAGGGGCCTACAAGGCCATCGAGTCCAATAATAATAATAATAATAATAATAATAATAATAATAATAATAATAATAATAATTTTTATTTCTTACCCGCCTGTCCGTCTAGATCGAGGCGGGGAACAGCAAAAATATAAAATACACAATACATACTATTAAACAGTGCTTTTTTTCTGGAGAAAAAGGTACCGGAACTCTTGGATTACATTTCCTCGGGAGTAGATGGCGATTAAATTGTAATGCAATTAATAGAAGAAAAGGTGCTGGAACTCAGTTCCGGTGAGTTCCACCAGAAAAAAAGCCCTGCTATTAAAACATCTTAAAACATATTTAAAAAATCATTAAAACATCATTAAAAACATCATTCCTGCTCAATGCAGGAATCCAGGTTAAAGCATCCCTGGCAGATGGCTGTCCAGCAGCAGCTGCACCTTGAATGCCTCCAGAGTGGGAGAGCTCACCACCTCCCTAGGTAATTGGTTCCATTGTCTCATTGCTCTAACAAATTTTCTCTAAAATTTTGCTCTAAAATTTTCCTGATGTTTAGGTGGAATCTGGGTTCCTGTAACTTGAGCCCAATATTCCGTGTCCTGCAAACTGGGATGATCGAGAAGAGATCCTGGCCCTCCTCTGTGTGACATCCCTTCAAGTACTGGAAGAGTGCGGTCATATCTCCCCTCAGTCTCCTCTTCTGAAGGCTAAACATGCCCAGTTCTTTCAGTCTCTCCTCATAGGGCCTTGTTTCCAGTCCCTTTATCATCCTTGTTGCCCTCCTCTGAACCCTCTCCAGTTTGTCTACATCCTTCTTAAAGTGTGGTGCCCAGAACTGGACACATTTATTTAGTGAATTCATATACCGACGTAAATCAAAAAGATCCCAGGGCAGTTTATAATCAAAATCTCAGCATTAAAAATAACAACACCCCAAAACGAATTTACAGAGCATTCCTATAGTCATATTAGGACTATGCCACACAACACTCATGTAGCTTCCTGGGCAGGAGGCCTGCAAAAGAGTACACACAACTCTTCTTGGGACAAGGGTTCAAGACCCACCAAGGGGGAAAATGTTTTTTGTCAAGCCACTGTGGGGCAGGGCCAGATACACACAGGCAGCAGAATCCTCCAGTGGCTCACTGGGCGAGTTCACACGTCACACTAAGCCACCCTGAGAATAAACCATGGTGGGCTGGTTGTTCGCTGAATAACCCATGATGGTGTGGACAGACGATCAGCCTCTCTGAGGTTCGTCATGGCTTGTGTGCAACTCACTCCTCCCACCCTCTCCTGGCACGTATCCCAGGGGCCTTTGCAGGAAAATCCCCATGCCACAATCCTTTGCTCCCTCGCTACATCAGCCACCTTTGTATTATTGGTCTGCTGAGTGCTCTGGACATGTCTCACCTTTGCCAGCTCCCAACAGAAAGTTTTCCAACCCGCCCCCCCCCCCCGCCCCCCCTTAGCACATTGATACCTGCCTATATTTGTCTTGCCATTTTGTGGTGGTCCCAGGACCAGTTTCTCAAATTGCCAAATGTACCCATTGGCTAAAAAGTTGCCTACACTTGCATAACCACTCAGCTACAGCAATAGGCAGGCAGGCAGGCATCAGATACATCTTGGGGCATTTGTCTTCCCCCAGCCTCAAGACTTAGTTATATATTGTAATTTAATTGGTTGTGCCCTGAAGGGAGGTATCAAAATATTTTAAACAAATAAATAGACACTTGAACAAGAGGGCCTGCAGAGTAGGCTAGCTGGGTGGATCAACTCACATTTTACATGCAGGGTTCAAATCCGGAGTATAACCCCACACTATTAAAAGTGGGGAGGGCCCCCCCACTCAGGAACACTTGAGCCAATCAGGAAGAGCACTGCATAGGCCAATGGTCTGGCTCCTCCATGGGTCAAACTGCCCTTTAGCCCCCCCTTCCCCCTGGCAAACCACCTGTCCCATCCTCCCCCTCTCTGCTTTGGCCAATGGGCCAGCTCTGCCCGGTCACATCCCAGCAGGACTCGTTCCCCGATGCCCGCCTCATCCCACTCCCTCCCTCACCACCCCAAAGCAGCAGCT
Organism: Shinisaurus crocodilurus; assembly: GCA_021292165.1. Classification (NCBI taxonomy): domain Eukaryota; kingdom Metazoa; phylum Chordata; class Lepidosauria; order Squamata; family Shinisauridae; genus Shinisaurus; species Shinisaurus crocodilurus. The sequence goes on from JAHFWL010000137.1 coordinate 77,232, forward strand.
GTCTCATGCACCCTGGCAGCAGGATTGCTCTTCGGAAGCCTCTTCCCAAGGAATATTAACTCAGAAACACAGAGGAAAGGGGCACAGGAGTGACCCTTTAGTTAAGGTGAGTTGCGAAAAGGAAAAGGAAAAAGGTTCCACCATTATGAGCCTCAACATTCTGCTGTTTATAAAAATGACAGCTGTGAGTTAATACTGTGCATCTTGGCAGCCACAATCCACCCGATGAGGTACACATTTGTGCACAATTGCAAGGCCATCTAATGAAAATTGCCACAGGGATGGCAAGTTAAAAAGTGTGAAAACTGACATTTGCCCTTTTTACTCCACGCTTGCTCTCTGCACGACTCCCGTGCCCACACTTGCCTATGCAGCATGCATGGCCCAGCCAGGGCACAGGGCGGTCCGCTGAGAGGCACTGGGGCAGCCTGAGTCACCGAGACCCACCTGAAAGTGTGGGCCCACCATTTGAGAAACAGCCACAGTTTGAGAAACACAGTTCTAAGCTATCTATATGAGGTATCTTCTTTATCTCATCGGCATCTTTAAAGAAAAGGGGGGGAAAGAACAAGTTGAAAACAGGAATTGTGTAATGGTCCGGGGCATAGGCAGTGACGTTCAGAGCGGAACACCAGGGCCAGGGGACGATAGAGGTAGGAGCAGGTCAGGCACGAGTCAGCTCCAGGAGACAGAACAAGGTCAGGACACATATCAAGTGGGGTGGGGTTCAAGCATGGAGTCCAAGCAAGGGACAGAGGCAAAAGGCAAGTCCAAAGAGCAAACAGAGTTCAAGCACATACCGGGCAGAGCAAGGCCAGAGGCAGAAGCATAGGTCAAGAGCAGTCATGGGTCAAAGGCAGGGCCCAAGATGGATCACTGGAAGCAGGAACCGGCTGCAGACAACACAGAAGCATATGTTGCTGTAGTAAGGACTGCAGTGCAGAGGTTGTCTTTATAAAGGGCTCCCAGCTGGTCTTCATTCACAGACCTGGGAGCAGCTGGAGGTCTGGGGCAGGATTCTGCAAAGCCAGCAGTAGGCTGGGCTGCTGTCTAGGCAGTGGCCAGTAGATGGAGCTGTGGCACTGCGCTGGCAGAGCAGATCCTGACAAATTGTTAGGAAAAATAAAAGACTGGAACAGATACATAAGCAGCAGAAGAAGAAAAGCAGAGCACCCCTACTACCCAGTACAGAAAGCTCCATATTGGAGTCTCTGAGACATCCAAAGCATTGCAGGCAAGAATCCAACCGGTGGAAGAGAGGAAGCAGCAGGTTCCCCACCCCCACCCGCCATCTTCCGATGTTTTTAAAAATCTATTTCTTTCCCATTGAAAGCAATGGGAGGGGAAATGTTTATGCCAACTCCAGGGCTGTCATAAATCCCTCCCGTATATTGCAGGGGGAACGGGGCTGGGAGTCAAAGCCTGGGCAGAATTATATGGGGAAAGGCATTCCTCCAGGTATCTGGGTCCTGAGTGGTTTAGCACTTTGTATGTTAGTAGTACCATCTCCTTGAATTGGGCCCAGTAATAGGCAATCAGTGCAGACCTTTAAGCACCCTTTATGGCCCCTTGCAGACAGGCCTGTTAACGCTCTGGCCCTGCATTCTGCAGTAGCTACAGCCTGTTTTCCATCTTCAGGAGCAGCATCACGTAGAACAAGTTGCAGTCATCTGACGAAGAGGCTACTAGCACATGTGTAACGGGGGCCCAGCTATCCCTGTCCAGGAATGGCCATAACTGGTGAACAAGATGGAGCTGAAAAAGGGCACTCCTGTCCTGGCTACTGAAGCCACCTGGGCTTCCTGAGACAGAGTAGAATCCAGGAAATCAATAGGAAGTTCAGATGGGATAAAAGTTAATGGTTGAATTTGAGAAGTTTTATGAAGAATTTTGTACATGAAACAAACCAACACAACAAATAACAGCAAATTATTTGGGCCTTAGGACAAATGTGATTACCACAGGTTAGCAAAGAGGATAAAAAAAAAAATTGGATGAAGAAGTTGCTCAGGAAAAGGTAGATAAAGTAACTGAAGGGCTGCAGAGAAATAAGGCTGGACTGGATTCCAGCAGAATTGTATTTGGCATTAGGCTGCCATGCTGTGCTGCCAGGGTGGGGGGCGGCGTCCTAGGGGCCACAGGATTTTTTGGGTCTCCCCATCTGAGGATGGACAAAGGCCCTCCAAGGAGAACATGTGCTCAGATCGCCCCCTTCCTTCCACCCTCCCCCCCGTGGAAATACTCTGATGTCAGGAGAGGCCAAATGGCGGAAGAATTGGAGGCGCCATGCAGCTGGATCAGCAGCAGACCCTTTGGATCCTCCCAGTTCCTGGGCACGCTCCAAACATGGAGGGAGGGATCATGCCGACCCTGGAGCTGCTGTAAATTATTTCCCTCCCATTGCTTGCAACGAGAGGGAAACAGCTGGAAAAGTGGGCGGGGACGTACACTCAGGCATGTGGGCATTGCAAGTTGCAGAGGGAGCTCCCCCCCCACCCCCACCCCCGCTGAAAGGCACATCTACCTGAGGAAGCAGGCCCATGGCACCGAGGCGAAACCATCATTACCAGTGCTGGTGGGGGAAAGGGAGCCCAGCAAAACTGTCCCCTTGTGACAGGTGGGACAGTAAGTGCGGGCGGGGGGGGGGAGAACCAGCCCACAACCATGTTAGAGAGGCCTGCTCTGTCTCAAAGTTGGTGGACTGAGCCCCACAGACTCACACAGACTCTGTCTTCCAAACAAAGCTACCATTTATTTAAACAAAGCCTTTCCACTGAGCTCTCTCAGACTGTGGCCTCTCTCTCCTCATGCCAGAAGCAGTTGGTATTGCCCTCATAGATTTCATAGATCATAGAGTTGGAAGGAGCCTACAAGGCTATCGAGTCCAACCCCCTGCTCAATGCAGGAAACTAGAGGAGGGGTCTCCCATCCAAGTAATAACCAGGCTTGACCCTGCTTAGCTTTCCACACTCAGACAAGCTGAGTCAGCGTAAGCCACAGGCCATTCCTCAACTACTTCCTGGCTCCTCTCAGAAAGCACAACCCACTTGGGCCAGATCCAGTACTTCTTTCATGTTGTCACATGTCCTGGTAACCAAAGGACAGGGACCTTTAACAAAGGTTGCAGCAGCATTTGATCTAGCATTGCTTTCCGCCTTGTTAGATACCCTCCAACATTTCACAGATGAAAATAGGGACACAAACATGTGAATTTGTAAGAGGTATTGTTAAACAACATGAAGGTGTGATCAAGAGGGCGTGGCCAGGCAACATGAGGGTGTGGCCAGGCAACCAAAGAGCATGGTCAAGTACAAAAGTTATTAGAGGAAACACTCAAAATCTTATATAGTATAATTATTACATTATTATATTATATATTATTTTATAATATTTTATAAGTGGCTTTTGTAATATATTTTTTTTACCCTACTTAAACCCTTAATTGTTGATATCTGGTGTTTTTCGGGGGGGTTGTCAGTGCTTTCAGGGCAATCCCTTTCTTTTTGTTTTAAAATGGTCAGGGTTGGCACAAATTCAACAGGTGAAGCTTACCCACCCACCCCACACCCCCAAACCTGGAGCTTCAGAGAGAAGGGGAAATTTCTTGCATTTCCTTCTGACACTGTAAACTCACCTGTTAGAGGCACAGAGTCAGGTCTGTTAGGAAATAAAACCTTTGGCAATAGAAAGATAGGAATCATGTGATAAATTCCCTCATTCACCTCTCCCTCCTTCTGTCCAGGCCTCCGGGTGCAGCCTCCTTTTCAGCAGGTAGAGCATGTGTGCACGTGCACACACATCCTCCCAGCATCAGTCTCTCCATGGAGCTGTTTGAGCCTAAAAAGAACTTAAAGGGGCCATGCCAATTGGCAAAATTGCAGCTAAGCTTGCAGTTTTAGCTTAGCTGCAATTTTGCCCATGGCATGGTCCCTTTAAGGAAAGTTTAAAAAGTTTAAATTTGGGACTCTGCATGACAAAGTGAGAAGCCAGGACGGCCTAAGGGTTTTCGTGATAGTCCTGGCATTTTCGGGGCAGTTGGAGACTGTGTTGTTATTGTCACCCAAATCTACAAAAGCTGAAGGTACAAATCTACAAAAGCTGTGGGTGCAGACTCTCCCTCTCTCCCGTCCTCTCTTCCCCCCTCTCTCTGGAGATCTGGCGTGGGGTAGTGGATCGGCCGCCTGGGGGAATGCACGCTGCTTGTTTTCAGCTGTGCTCTACTTGCACATCTGTATAGAAACCAGAGTTTACAAAAGCTCCGTAAGTCCCCAGTGTTCTCTCCTCCAGTGGAAACAAAAACTAGGCTGATCAGCTCCTAGAAAAGTGGAAGCTGCAGTGCTGTGCTGGTCCTACCACACTGTAAGATGGCACCTTATAGGTGTATGCCCCCCACAGCAAAGAAGCAATCCTGAAGAAAGGGGGTTGTTGACAGTGTGTAAGTTTTCCTAGAAGAAACGTAGGTTTGCCTCCGGTTTGGCAAGCAAAAGGACTTTAAGGTGCTTCCAGACTGGGGCGGGCGGGCGAGGGGGCGGTGCTTCCAGACGGGGGGGGGGGGCTCCCAGGCGCTGTGCAGCTATTTGGTATGAAGAAGTGGTGGGAAAATGCGGGAGGGTTACGAGCACAAAACAATATCATCTGAGCCCGCGTACCGTTCCATGAACGAGGCAAGGCCATTGCACAATAAAAGCCTGCCAGAGTCTCTTTTTGCACCTGTTCCCACAAAGTCCTCAGCAAATCCCCTGCTGGGTTCATTACATCAGCTGCCAAACTGCCTTGTTGTGGCCTGGCTCCATGGCACTGGTGGGATCTAGAAAAAAATCTGGATTTTTTTAAAATAGAGATTTTTCTTTAATATCTAGCGGTATATAAATAGTACAAAAAAATAAAATTGTATTTTAAATGTGGTTTTCATTGTGATTTTAATATTTATATGGAAACCACTTAGAGATTTTTAAAAAAGTATCTAGCAGTATATAAATAGTACAAATAAATAAATAAAGATCCAGTCAGGCAATCATGCAGCAAAGACATTTGCAAAGCAGCCGGGAGCCTGGCCCCGTCTCCCCCTCCCACATTCTCTACCGGGATAAACTTTCAGCCCCCAGACACTCTTGACATGCCTGCCTGCCCTGCAGAAGGGTGGCTCACATCAGTTCTGAGCCCTTGCGGGCACCCTTTGGACTAGGAGAGGCACTCCTGCCCACAGGTTCTTGCACCATCCAATTTCTGTTCCACCTAGTTGCAAGTCAATGTTTTTTTAAAGCCTCCCCCAATTTTTGATTTTTCATGTGTTGTAGTTTATTCCTTCCTTGATGGTTCCCCTCAAACTGGAAAGTGCTGCATTTTTCAGAAGCAACAACCAAACATCCGGTTCTTGCCTCTGTTCCTGTTGTTGTTCTTCCTTTTTAAAAATGCTTCAGAAGAAGCTTTGTTGAAACCTCTCAGCCTCCCCAAGCTTCATCTGTTGCCAACAATGATTACACACACAAAAAAGTCTCTTTTCTTCTTTCCCAGGGAATGGAAATTGCTGGACTTCTTCCTGTGTTATCTCTTAGTTTCCATGGTGATAAAGAGATGTTTCTGATCCCGACTATTCTCTTATTGTGGAGAATTTGGGTAATTTTAGCAACATAACCACACCTGCCACTTACCCTTCCATCCTGCCATACTCAGGCATGTCTCTTAATTGCTAGTTAGAGGGAAACAAACCGGGTCCCTCTGAGTGTAGCCCCCCCTCCCCAGGCCAGAGAGCATCAGATAAGGCCCAGGTGAAGCCACTCAAAACACACCACCGCCCGCTCCACACCTCTTTCAGGAAGGTTGGTTCAAAACACAAGGAAAAGAAGAAATATTTAGCTTAATGAAATATTTAGCTCTCCTTTTCAGTTTTTTGCCTGGTGTGCTCTGCTTTTGTATGGGCAGCCTCACAAAGTTCAGATCTATTGAAGACTCTCCTTGGTCTCTCCTGCCCAGCACGATTAAGAATTTATTATTATGTCAGAACTTCTTAAAGGCACATTTGAAGAAAAGCCTTTAAGAAGGCAGAAAGATTGGTTCTCTTCTCCCTGGCAGGTGGAGGCATCTTTATTAAATAAAACACACACACAAACAAGTAATGCTGAATTCACCAAAGTGCCTGTTCAAGCACCAGCAGCCACGGTGGCAGAAGGAAGTGGGTGCAAGTCGCCAGAGGGGCCTAGAGCACACTGATGACTGCTGAACTAGTAAAGTTCAGTAAAGTAAACAAGTAAAGTGGCTTGGCAACCTTTATTGTGTTTACAACAATTCTGTGAAGAAGGTCTCTGTACCTATTTTATTTTTTTATTAAAATCACTCGCATGCCATCGCGCCACATGCTCAGGGCAGGGTACAAAAAAAGATCAGTCAGTCTGACATCAATCCCTGGGAAAATTTTGGAACAGATTATTAAAAAGTCAGTCTGCAAACACCTTGAAAACAATGCAGTGATTACTAGAAGCCAGCATGGATTTGTCAAGAAGAAATCCTGCCAGACTAATCTGATCTCATTTTTTGATCGGGTAACCTCCCTCGTGGACTATGGGAATGCGGTGGACACCATATATCTGGACTTCACCAAAGCTTTCGACAAAGTTCCTCATGATATCCTGATTAGCAAGCTAGCTAAAAGTGGGCTAGATGGAACAACTATCAGGTGGATCCACAATTGGCTACAGAATCGGACTCAAAGAGTGCTTATCAATGGTTCCTTCTCAAACTGGGGAGAGGTAACGAGCGGGGTACCACAGGGCTCAGTCCTGGGCCCAGTGCTCTTCAACATTTTTATTAATGACTTGGATGAGGAGTTGCAGGGAATGCTTATCAAATTTGCAGATGACACAAAGTTGGGTGGAACAGCTAATACTCTGGAAGACAGAAACAAAATTCAAAGTGATCTCGATAGGCTGGAGCGCTGGGCCGAAAACAACAGAATGAAATTTAATAGGGATAAATGCCAAGTGCTGCACCTAGGGAAAGGAAACCAAATGCAGAGTTACAGAATGGGGGACACTTGGCTCAACAATACTACAAGTGAGAAGGATCTTGGAATTGTGGTAGATCACAAACTGAATATGAGCCAGCAATGAGATGTGGCTGCAAAGAAGGTAAATGCTATTTTGGGCTGCATTAATAGAAGTATAGCTTCCAAATCACGTGAAGTGATAATTCCCCTTTACTCGGCACTGGTTAGGCCTCATCTTGAGTACTGCGTCCAGTTCTGGGCACCACACTTTAAGAAGGACGTAGACAAACTGGAGAGGGTTCAGAGGAGGGCAACAAGGATGATAAAGGGACTGGAAACAAGGCCCTATGAGGAGAGACTGAAAGAACTGGGCATGTTTAGCCTTCAGAAGAGGAGACTGAGGGGAGATATGATAGCACTCTTCCAGTACTTGAAGGGATGTCACACAGAGGAGGGCCAGGATCTCTTCTCGATCATCCCAGTTTGCAGGACACGGAACAATGGTCTCAAGTTACAGGAACCCAGATTCCACCTGAACATCAGGGAAAAATTTCCTGACTGTCAGAGCAATAAGACAATGGAATCAACTACCTAGGGAGGTGGTGGGCTCTCCCAGTCTGGAGGCATTCAAGGTGCAGCTGGACAGCCATCTGTCAGGGATGCTTTGACCTGAATTCCTGCATTGAGCAGGGGGTTGGACTCGATGGCCTTGTAGGCCCCTTCCAACTCTACTTTTCTATGATTCTATGAACAATCAAACAAAGTAAAGAGCACTGAGAGCGAGTGAGCAAACGAGTGAGATGCGTTGAAGGTCAAATGTGAAAGATGGGTTCTCTGGGGAAGGCCCATAGAGAAGGGAATGCTAAAAGCCCCGAGAATATGTCCGTTCCAAAGCCTAGTGGCCATCAACAGAAGAGCCCCGCTCCCCTCCGCAACAGTTCTTAGCTTGTGTCAAGTTGACGCTTGAAGCAGGATCCGAGAAGAGGACTGAATCGCCCTGGGGAACAGCGGGAAGAGCGGGGCTCCCCAGCCAAGGGGGCTTTCTTCTTCTCTGGGGACTTCAGCTCTGGCCTACTGGAGTCTTCTCAGGAGCAGGTTCAGCAGGCCCAGCTTCCTTCCACTGCATCTACTAAGAGGTGTGAGAAATATTTCATGCAGCAGTGTTTTAATTTCTTTTATCTCAGCTGGATCTCATTTTAATCCTTCCTCCCCTCCCCTTTCTTCTGGTTTCAAGTTTTTATTCATCCAGGACTGAAAGCCTCATTTAATGCCCCTCTGGATGGCTGAGCTTGAAGCTGCAGTAAGATTAAGAAGCCTTCCGGATGCTCCCCCTGGCATTCAAGCAGGCCACCTAATCCCACCAAGGAAATGGCTACTGATGTGTAATCCAAATGAGCATTGCAGCCACGAGCTGTGCTCCTTATTAGCATTAAAAAGGAATAATGCCTCGTCTTTGCCCAGATCATGTCAACTCTGTAAAAGCAATATCCAATTAAAGGGCTGCAGGATGGAATTCAGCCCAGCCTCACATAAACGTGTGTGTGCGCGCATGTGCGCACACTTGGGGGGGGCAGACTCTCTTGAAATACTTTCTCTTGGGTACACAGGTGATCAACACCAACACCACCCTGGTATAGAAAGAAACAATGTAGAAGAATGACCAGTGTGGTAGTAGCTCATTTACTGTGAAGCCATCAGCCATCACATACCTGTGTGTACATTGTTGGCAACAAAGGCAGGGGGTTTGCCGTTCCCCCATGTGATGCTGGTGGAAGGGGAGGGAAACAGCAGAGCTGAGTTAGGCAGAGGCAGCTGGTGCCGACTGGGGCTGGTGGGGCAGGAGGCGGGGGCACCAGAGACAGCGCCCAGGGCCTCCCAGCAGCAGAGCGCTCGTGGGATCCCCAGCAATCCACACCACAGAAAGGGTGTGTGGGATTCATGACGCCACACAGAAGTACTCCTTTGGACCCACATTCTCCTGTCCCAGCGACAACCCACAACAACGTCAAGATCATGAGTGCAAAACAGTGTGTGTGTGTGTGTGTGTGTGTGTGAGGGATCCACACAGTCACATATCATCATCATCATCATCATCATCATCATCATCATCATCATCATCATCATCTCTGAGAGCAACACAGAATCTTTGGAATCCAGCAGCAAGTCTGAGCGTCCAAAATCCAGCCCTTTGCTGTTGCTCCCCCCCTCCTCCTCCTCCTCGTGACCATCAATGACCTTCCCCAAGAACATTAATCTCCTGCCAGAGCATTCCTGGGCAGGGGAGCCCTGCGGGCTGGGCCGGAACCACGGTTCAGGGGCTCTGCAATGGAGCCTGCTCTGAATGCTCTGCTCTGCCCAGGCTGGCAACATGAAGAGGTGGTGGGCTCTCCCACTCTGGAGGCATTCAAGGTGCAGCTGGACGGCCATCTGTCGGGGATGCTTTGACCAGCAATGCGATGTGGCTGCAAAGAAGGCAAATGCAATTTTGGGCTGTATTAATAGAAGTATAGCTTCCAAATCACGGGAAGTGATAATTCCCCTTTACTCGGCACTGGTTAGGCCTCATCTTGAGTACTGCGTCCAGTTCTGGGCACCTCACTTTAAGAAGGACATAGACAAACTGGAGAGGGTTCAGAGGAGGGCAACAAGGATGATAAAGGGACTGGAAACAAGGCCCTATGAGGAGAGACTGAAAGAACTGGGCATGTTTAGCCTTCAGAAGAGGAGACTGAGGGGAGATATGATCGCACTCTTCCAGTATTTGAAGGGATGTCACACAGAGGAGGGCAAAGATCTCTTCTCGTTCATCCCAGTTTGCAGGACACGGAATAATGGGCTCAAGTTACAGGAACCTAGATTCCATCTAAACATCAGGAAAAATTTCCTGACTGTCAGAGCAATAAGACAATGGAATCAACTACCTAGGGAGGTGGTGGGCTCTCCCAGTCTGGAGGCATTCAAGGTGCAGCTGGACAGACATCTGCCAGAGATGCTTTGACCTAGATTCCTGCATTGAGCAGGGGGTTGGACTCGATGGCCTTGTGGGCCCCTTCCAACTCTACCTTTCTATGATTCTATGAAGAGGTTGACTCTGAATGTGTGCAGTTCCCTGGCCCCACCTCACCGATCTCCAGGATGCGTCTGCAGGGCTGCTGTGTCACCAGCTGTGGCTCTGGGGGTGGGTGGGTTCTGTGCCTCAAAGCCGCCGCCTCCTGCTAGAAATGCAGCAGCACCGAGGGCCACTTACTTCACTTCATACCAGGGATGGGAACTCGGACTCGAGGACTCGACTCGTGAGTCGGACTGAGTCCCCCCTCTGACTCGACTCGGACTCGAGTACCAATATTTTTAATGGGACTCGAGACTCGACTCGGGACTTGAGACCAAGGACTCTTCAACATCCCTGGGCTGTGCCAGAAGGAGTGGAGAGGAGCGTGGTTGCCGGTGAAGAGCGCATGGAAGTGAGGTGCGCCGCTGCTCGGCCACTATAGACGGCTACCAGGAGTGCAGCCCCAACAGTGTGTCAAGATTTATTTTGATTGATGTGTTGCGTACTTGGGAGAGGCAGAAGAAGGACCTGAGATTACTCTGTGTGGCTGCTCTGAGTGTGTTTCTGGTTCCAGCAAGTTCATCACCAGTGGCGCGGGTGTTCAGTGAGGGTGGAATTGTGATGAGATCTCACCGTTCCAGAATGGGGGCCAAACATTTAGAAAAAACCATGTTCCTCAAATGCAACATGGGTAAGTTTTAGGAAGTACAGCAAGTTTATTTTTTAAAATCATTTTTCTAAAATGCAACCTTTCAGACATTTTGGGTTTGGCTGTCTCTGCCTGCCTGTCTGGGGATCCCAGCCTCCTCTGCCTGCCTGGTCTCTTCTTGACCAGTTCAACAGTTGAACTGTCCAAGACAAAGGCCTCTGCCTGCCTGCTTTGGGGTTCCCTGCCTCCTCTGCCTGCCTGGTTAGTTTGGGTTTTTCTGCCTGGTCTGTTCTTGCCAACATCAGTTGCAGAGTTTTGAAATAAAAAGGCATACTTGTGCCTAGAATTTATTTAAACCACACATCTGAAGGAGCCTTATTTTGTTGGGAAAACCCCCCATTGATTTTAATAGGGACTCGTGGAGTCAGCTTTGGGAGTGACTTGGGACTCGGGACTCGGGACTCACCATTTTGGACCAAGGACTCGGACTCGGACTCGAGACTCGGGTCCAAAGACTCGTGACTCGACTCGTGACTCGAGACCAAGGACTCTTCAACATCCCTGCTTCCTACACAAGGGAGCTGCATGCAACATGCCTGAATATCTTGGAACCATCTCCTCTGTCTCCTGATTGGCTCACCAAGAACTCTTCGAAAGCGCCGCCCCCCCAAAACAGGTCGCATGAAAGTACTATCAAAAACTGCTGAGAGACACGCAGCCGTCCCCTGCCCCGCCCTGCCCCGGTGATGCAGGAGTGCACGGCAACCAGGGTGCTGTGCCTTCCAGCGCGGTACCTCTGTTGAATCAAAAATGGGCAGCAGCTCCCTCGCAGCTGTCCCAGGGAGTCCTGGGGCTTCTCTGCATGAAACATTTATTGTGCGCTTCTGGCCCCTCACTCACGGAGGTTTGTGGGACCTTTTCCCAACATCACCATCCTGCAGGGCCTCTCCCGTGCTTTCCAGCTGTCTTCGCGGCTTTTTTCAGAGCGAGGAAAGTCAGCTATTAAAATTTAAATGGGAACAAAAGCCTCGTGTACGGCTGAAAATCCGGTATGCTGCAGCTACACCACACCGCCACCTTGTGTTTGGTTAATAGAATATATAGGAAGGCAGAGAAAGAAAAAACCTGGGAAAAGGCCACGTGTAACTGAGCCAGTCTTACTCCCACAAGGAAAACAGAAGAAGAAGAAGCCTCGGGAAAGCAGCGGGGAAAGCGCCTCCTGCAGAGAAGCTCTTGCAGAGCCTGAAGGCTCGCTGGCACAGGAGGACACTGCTGCCTGCTGCCCATGAAGGAAAAGGGGGGGGGGCACCAAACAAAAAGAACCAAGAAAGGGGCCCCAGTCTGAAATGGCTCTGGAGAAATGAATTTGATTTAAAAAAAAGTAAAATGCCAGACATATTACAAGGGCGTTTTACTCTTTTATAAAATCCATTTTTCCAGTACCATGGGCACGCCTCCTCCTCCTCCTTCTCCCAACTTGGAACTGTTTCCTGTGCGCACATCTGAGGCAAGACACAGGAACAGAGGTTCCAGTTCACACTTCAGGGAAGAACAGTGTCCCCTACCATGGGGTGGGCAGGAGGTAGATTGGGATATACTGATAGATCTCTAGGTAATTTGCAGCAGATTGGCAGAGATTTCTGGCTGCTGAAACAGGAGGAGATAAAAAGCATCCAATAACAATGCAAAAAAACCGGGAGAGAACAAGTTCTCAGGATGCAATTCTTTTGGGTTTTTTTTAAGACCTTCCTCAGGGGGTTGTGAAAAGATGTCTGCAGAATTCTTCAACAACTAGAGTGTCTTTCACTGTTTATTAGTTGTTGAAGAATTCTGCAGACATCTTTCCACAACCCCCTGAGGAAGGCCTTAAAAAAACCATAGGTCGAAACGCGTCCGGCTCCTCCACCTGAAAACAAATAATAAAGAATTGCATCCTGAGAACCTGTTCTCCCCCCCCTTTTTTTGCATTGTTCAATAGCAACAACAAAATGTTTACCCTAAATTATACTGTTGAAAGGAAGAAAGCTTAAGAGGGGGAACAACCAGGAGTGGATCCAGGACCGGATTAAGAGCATTATGGGCCTGGTGCTGAGGATTTTGGTGGGCCTTTTTATGGAAATAAATAAAATGAAGACGCAATTTTATATTAAAACAAATTAAATATTTTAATTACCATTAAAGTGCCAAAACAGAAACATATTGAAAATATTTCTTTTTTTGTAAACAATAAGCTTGTTAACGCAATAAAACCGTTATAAATAGAACATTCACAACAACCATTTTTAAATAAACATAAACCATATAAACAATTTAAATATAAGTGTATGATGTTTGGCTCATAAAAATTTGTTCCTTAAATAATAATAATAATAATAATAATAATAATAATAATAATAATAATTATTATTATTATTATTATTATTAAAGCATCATAATCAATACAGCCTGCATTATGATTATGGTGCAGAGAGTAACTCTTGAAATAAATAGCAACCACTAGTTTTAAACACACAAACAGGTTATTCACTGAACTCTAACCTGCATTTAAACTAAATGAATCAAGCTGGTAGATTAAAATAAAATTACACATTAACTTTTCTTGCTTTTTTACTTGAAAATTCCTCAATTGTAGAATCAAGATTAAGCTCGTTCAGCAAACCATTTTCAATGCACAACAGAGAGAGCGCATTTAAACGCTCCTGACCCATGGAAGACCTTAGTTCATTTTTCACATGTTTTAATGCTGAAAATGAACGCTCACCACTGCAGTTGCTGACCATTAAACACAAATACATGCGGAGGGTCACAAATGTATTTGGAAATGCACCGACTAGAGATTGTGCAATCATAAACTTGTACATTTGTGTTTCTTGACTCCCATGAATGTCTTGATTTGCAGTGGAAGATTGGTACATTTTGAAAATAGATGAAAACTGTACAATTTCGTCTGCAAACAGGGGTTCAAGATCTTCAGGATATTTTGACACTAGTGTAGTGGCTCTGGAACGTAGACTATCAGCTGCTAGAGTGCATATTTCTGATAGAAAACCAAATCTTTCTTGAATTATATTGTATGCTGCTTGCCTGTGCCTCAGTGATTCTGTCAATTGGTCAATTATAGGATAAAAGGTATGCACTTTAAACCTCTCAGAGGGTGTCATATCAGCATTAGCATCTTCTGCATCACCATAGTCCCACCTCCTATTTCTTTTCACTTTCCTTCCACGTTGTAGCTGGTACTCCTCGCAGCCGGAAATATTTTTACCGTGCTGTTCAAATTCAGAGAATCTAGAACGGAGAGACTGCACAAAATCCTTTAGAGAGTTCAGCATGTCTGTTGCTGTATGCAGATCTAATTTTGCATCTTGGAGACACTGACTGGTTCTGTGAAACCTTGGTAAAATGACAGACCATACTTCAACAACCATTATTCCAGTTTCCAATTGATCCATGACATTATTTAGGCCCTTTGCTTGTAAACAGACCTCTCCCTTTGTGGATTCATCATTCATAATATTTGAAAGGACATCTCTGATAGTACTATAGCCTTTTTGTAAGGCATTCACAGCATCATGGTGAGCAGACCAACGTGTATCAGATAACCTTTTTAATGTCGGTATACCACATAGTTTGAAACTATCTGTTAACAGATTCCATCGATGAGTTGAAGCAGAAAAAAAACAATACAACTGCTGCACAAAATTAAAGAACGAAACTGCAACTGGATAGCTGTTTACGGCATTTTGTCCAACAAGATTAAGTGAATGTGCACAACAAGGAATGTATTCAGCAAGTGGGTTTTTCCCCCGAATTAAGGCCTGCATACCATTATATTTGCCACTCATACTAGATGCGTTATCATAAGACTGACCCCTGCAGTCTTTGATGGAAATTCCATTTTCATCCATGAACTGCAAAATAATGTTTGCTAGCTCCATACCAGTGTGTCCGTGCATTGGAATGAATTTCGTAAAACGCTCCACTGGACCACTAGGTAGTACATAGCGAAATATAATTGTTAGTTGATCACAATGTGCTATGTCAGGGGTGGAGTCAACAGAAATTGAATAATATTTGGCTTCTTTTATCTCATTTATGATTTGCTGCAGCACTTGCTGACCAATCAGTTCAATAAACTCATCACATATCGTTGATGATAAGTACCTCCACGTTTTTTAACCTCTAGGGCAGTCTTCCCCAACCGGGGCCCTTCCAAATGTTTGGGGCCCCAGCTCCCATCTTCCCCAGCCACTGGCCATGCTGCCTGAGGCAAATGAGAACTGTAGTCCAAAATATCCAAGAGGGATATTTGGTGAACTCTGTTCTCTGGGCTTTTTCAAAATAAAACTTAAAATGCCACACAATTCCCCATGAAAGCGCACGTGCACACACACACACACACACACACACACACAGTATTAGCCAAGCAAGTGACATTTTGCAGGCGCGCGGCAGGAGGATCAACACCCCCAAAAGGCAGACACACACACCCACAAACACACAGCCCTCTCTTACGTTCAGTTTGGCTCACAAAAGAGGGAAAGCCCTTTTACAGAAAAAAAGGAGAAGGAGAAGGAGAACTTGCAGATCCAAAGAGTCAAACTTTTGAACCTTACCTGTGCAGAGCAGGGCCATCAGGACCAGCGGCAGGTAAAGACCATCCCAGAGGTTTGTCCCATAGCAAGCAGAAGTCATGGTGGAGATTTTGGAGGCGGGTGGGCAGAGAGGGGTCGCTTGACGGAGCAAAAACTCAAAAACTCCTGCAGCTCATCAGTAAGGGTCTTCCCAATTTCCCCCAAATTATTTATTAAAAAAAAAAAAAAGCAGCCACAACAAAAAGCCAGGAAGCTTTGCTTGACCAAGAATAATTGTGTTGTTCTTGTTGCTTTGTTTCGTTTTCGTTTTTTTTTTTTTTGTTAAACTAGCATTTGAACAATTGAGCTGCAAATCAGAAAGATCTTTTGCTCGAGGCTGGAGAGAGAGGTCCCTTCTAAATCTGAATATTACAGACCCTAGCAAGCCCCCCATGTGCTTCAGCAAGAAGTTCTCACAAAGAAATGTAGTAACAGTGATTGAAATGCAAAAAGCTACCGAAATGCTAATTTGAGAACAACAGTTCTTGCTAGGTCTTGCCTCAAGCCTGTAATGCAGATGTGCTTAGAACACCTTTCTAATCTTGAAAAAATCATTAATTATGCTGAATGATAACGATCAGAGCTAACTCGAAGGGGGAAAAAATCGTGCTGCGCATCCCTATAATTGTGGGCCTATTTTCTGCTAGGGGCCTGGGGCTGCAGCTCCAATAGCCCCTATCTTAATCCGGCCCTGAGTGGATCTTTGTGTGGCAGGAGGACCGTGCACTCCGTTCAGTTCTGGTACTCAAGACAAGTTCCTGGGCTCAGAGGTCTTTCGTTCTAAGTGCGCGTCTTTTGCACCAGGCTCCAGTTGGTGGAGCTTGGGGGTCTCGTAAAAAACACAGCCGGAAGTTGTCCACCCCAGCCCTGCCCCTGCCACATTCAGGAATGAAATCAACTAAACACGGGGAGGGTCCTCACCTGTCACTTTAAGTGGTAGGCGGATCACTCCCTGCCCGTTGGCTACACTTGAGTAAGCCCCTGCCCAGGCCACTGCTTGAGGCAGCAGAATCGACTGCTTACCTCCAAGCCAAGTGGGAAAGAGCAGCATAAGAAGTCATTGCATGGGACCAGCGTGAGGCATCTCTTGCCTGCCTGCCCTTCCTCAGCAAAGACACGGGCCGGCAAAGCAGACACATCCCAGTGCCGCCACGTGCCTTTGCAGCTGTTTTTGGCGCCTGGGAGCCGTTTCCTCGCAGTCATGCTGCTGCTTTCACAGGAGGCACCAGCATCGCTTCTGAATTGCCACAGAAGAGACGGGAAGGCCCCATCCCAGCCCCAAAGCCAAGCACCCTCCACCCCTAGGAGACGGGAAAACATCTGAGGGGAACAAGGAAAAGTGCACCAGTTCTCATAAAATAACAAGCAGCAGATGCAATGCAATGGGGAGTCTGGTATCTTAAGGTTCCCTCAGCCTGCCTCCCGCCTGCCTTCCACCACGTTTCTCTCGTTTCTTCTTGCTGCTCCCTCAGATAACTGCTGCTCTCTCAGACATTCTTCCAGGTCAGAAGCCAGACAGAATTTTAATTGAATCAAGTGCCATGTAATTAATCAACAGGTCTGTAGTAAATAGCTCGGCCCGCACCAGGCACTCCTGACCTGTGGAATCCAATCTGCCCCAGTCTGGCTTAGTTTACATTGAAAGCAAAGCCTGAACCGTCTAATTTAGTGTCATATCGAGTAATAACTCTCTTGTTTAAACTGTCTGCAGCATTAGTCAAACAATTGCTGATAAGAGCTGCTGGCTTGCAGCCTCTCCTGTTACCACATGCTCAGAATTAATATTTATACAGCCAGGAGGGCTTTTTGGTTTTTTTAAAAAGAGAATTTTAAGATGCCCTTCATATTTTTCAGACACAGACTGCAAAATATAAAGATACCTTCCTTCACCTTCATTCTGAAAGAACCAAGCTTTTTATGTGACATATTTATAATGTTTGCCTGCAGGGAAAAGATGTAAAACTCCAGCCCAGCAGTTCAGAAATCTAAAAGGGAGGAGGAGAGGAAAGGAAGGGAAGGGTGAGAGATCCCAGAATCTGTTTAGCAGAGACATTCTTGGTTTTCCCAGGAGAACAGTCCGATTTCTGCTTTTTTTACATACTCTCTGAGAAGATGTCTGCTGGGACGACGGGCGAAGAAAACTCTCTCTTTGATATTATTTGGTAGCAATGAACATGGGCTGTCGACTGTGACTTTGCTTTCATGTTGCTTTGGACCTTACAAAAAAAAAATAATTAATTAAAGCTCTATTTGATTTAGCATCCTCCCTGTGCCTCTCTCCCCACTAGGAGATGAGAATGGTGGCTTCGTCCTAGAGGTTTATCCTCCCCATTTCAAAGGATGGAGCAGGAGTGCTCCATTGAGGTATGGGGCCTCTGCTGTGTGCCTCTCATGCCCAGTCCACAGAAGATGGTAGGCAGTTCAGCTGTACCACTTGATGACCGCCATTCCTGAATCCTTCTCCATGGAAAAGCTACCTGCAAGAAGAACACTACAACATCAGGGATCAAGGTTCTCACTCAGCCCTCTCTCCGGCCGCTGTCTGAGGTTTTGTTTTTCATAGATTTCATAGATCATAGAGTTGGAAGGAGCCTACAAGGCTATCGAGTCCAACCCCCTGCTCAATGCAGGAAACTAGAGGAGGGAGTCTCCCATCCAAGTAATAACCAGGCCTGACCCTGCTTAGCTTTCCACACTCAGACAAGCTGAGTCAGCGTAAGCCACTTAATGTTGGGGAGCATCCAGAGATGTGATTCCTCATTTGCACTTTGAACTGGTACAGTCTATTCTACTTCTTCTGCATGTCACCCCTCGATTTGCCCAGTGTGGGACACAGAGAGGAAGAAATTGCCCAGTGCTATTGGAACAAGCAATGTTAGAGTTGAGAAAATCTCATTTCCACCAGGAACCCAACACCCATTTGTGCAGCCTCGTGGAATGTAATCTGTAAAAGGTGCCCGTCACCTGAATGAAGGGGCAGAAGGCCACCTGGACGGTGTGTTTCCACTCACAGGGTGACAAAGGCAGCTACCACTCCTGTAATGTGCTATTGCCCAGGTACAACATCACATGCTCAAGACAAATGCTAACGACACTGCTGGCTCAACTGGATTTACCCTCCTGGAGTGGTTTTGCATTCTCCTCTTCTAGTGACTGGCCAAGGGGATAAAATTGTGAGCCATTTGAGGGGACATATTTGTGGCTGAAAAGCAGCATATAAATAATACTGATCTCAATCAATCAATATCAATCAATCTGGGTGGGTGGAAATCCCCATCAGCTTTGTTTTGCTCAAACCACACAGCACTAATCAATTGAAAAGCAGAGGTGCTTAGAAGTGCTGTCTCCTCGACCAGGACATTAGCTGAAGCAGCCTTTTCTGTATCAGTAGTGCCTGTAAAGCTAATTTCAGACTGAAACAATAACAACACTTTATTTATTTATTTATTTATTATATTTTTAAATCGCCCATCTGGCCGGCCACCCTGCCACCCTGGGTGATGTACAATAATTAAAATACAATAAACACAATTAAACTACATTAAAACATAATTAAAACACCATTAAAAATATAAGTTTAAAAAAAAAAAATCCTAACCCACCCCATATTCCCACCTGAAAAGCCATGTTTTTAAAGCCCGGCGGAAGTTCATCAAGGAGGGGGCATGACGAAGGTAACTGGGGAGGGAGTTCCATAACTTGGGGGCCATCACAGAGAAGGCCCTCTTCCTAGTCCCCACCAGCCTGGCTGCTCTGGCTGATGGGACAAGGAGAAGGCCGTCCGTGGCAGACCTTGTTGAGCGGCCTACTTGGTGTTGCTGGAGGCGCTCCTTGAGATAAGCTGGACCAGAGCCATATAGGGTTTTAAAGGTCAAAACCAACACCTTGAATTCGGCCCGGCAAGCAACTGGTAGCCAGTGCAACTCCTTCAGCACTGGTGTGATGTGGTCTCGCCGGCGGCTGCCTTTAACCAGGTGAGCCGCCGTGTTCTGCACCAGCTGTAGCTTCAGAACCATCTTCCAGGGTAACCCCATGTAGAGCGCATTACAGTAGTCTAGGCGAGAGGAGACCAAGGCGTGAACCACTGATGGGAGCAGGTGATTAGGAAGGTAGGGGTGCAGCTGCCGTATCAGATGGAGTTGATACAGCGCCGCCCGGCTCACAGCTGACACTTGAGCCTCCATGGACAGCTGGGAGTCTAGAATGACCCCCAAGTTGCGGACCTGGTCTTTCAGGGGTAGATGTACCCCATTCAGTACCAGGTCAACATCCCCTAACCTCCCCTTGTCTCCCACCAGAAGTACCTCGGTCTTGTCAGGGTTCAGCCTCAGCATGTTCCTTCCCATCCAGCCACCCACTGACTCCAGGCACTTGGACAGGGTTTCAACAGCCAACCTCGGTGAGGACTTGAAGGAGAGGTAGAGCTGCATGTCATCTGCATATTGATGACAACGCACCCCAAACCTCCTGATGATAGTTCCC
Organism: Shinisaurus crocodilurus; assembly: GCA_021292165.1. Classification (NCBI taxonomy): domain Eukaryota; kingdom Metazoa; phylum Chordata; class Lepidosauria; order Squamata; family Shinisauridae; genus Shinisaurus; species Shinisaurus crocodilurus. The sequence goes on from JAHFWL010000137.1 coordinate 97,028, forward strand.
AGCGGCTTTAGGTAGGTATTGAATAGCATCGGGGAGAGGATGGAACCCTGTGGCACCCCACAAGTGAGCGGCCGAGGGTCCGTGGCCTCCTCCCCGAGAACTACCCTCTGGTACCTTCCAGAGAGGAAGGACCGGAACCACTGCAATACAGTGCCTCCTATGCCCAACCCCTCCAGACAGTCCAGGAGGATACCGTGGTCAACGGTATCAAAAGCCGCTGAGAGATCGAGGAGGACTAGAAAAGAGCATTCGCCCCTGTCCAAAGCCCTCCTCATATCATCCACCAAGGCGACCAAGGCCGTTTACATCCCATGTCCAGGCCTGAAGCCTGACTGGCATGGATCTAAATTATCGGCTTCATCCAAGTGTGCCTTCAACTGAGCACCCACCACCTGCTCGATCACCTTGCCCATAAATGGTAAATTGGAGACTGGGCAGAAGTGTTGTTCAGATCTTGGGGATCCGAGGAGGGCTTCTTTAGAAGCAGTCTTATTGCTGCCTCCTTAAGGGCTGGTGGCATCACTCCCTCCTCGAGGGAGGCATTCACCACCGCCCTGATCCCCTCACCCAGTCCCTCCCTGCAGCTCATGATGAGCCAGGACGGGCAAGGATCAAGCAAGCAGGTGGTCGGCCTCACCGATGAAAGCACCTTGTCCACTTCATCAGAAGGAAGAAGCCGGAACCGATCCCACAAGTAGATAAAAGGAACAAAGAACCACATGAACTGGAAGAGAACTAAACTGTTTCTACCCAGGACTGTCCTTCCAAATACTGTGTAAGTGACCATCAAAGTGTTATTTCAGGATGACTCCAGGTTCTCCTCCTTTTGGACTTCCAGCACACACATGCCTGAAGCTCCAGAGAAGCTTTGCTTTGTTCTCGGAGTGAAGACAGAGAGTGAAGTGAGCTTCTCTCTTTGAGATTCCTCCTGAATGCAGGACTGATGCATGGGGGGGGGGGGGGATAAAATGTTCTGTAGAGGCTTCCCACTGAGCTGTTGGCAGCCAGCCAGCACACCATCATATGCCACAACATCTTCTCTGTTGTGAACGGCTTGAAATAAAATTTGAATGTTCAAGGGAGGAATGGTGGGGGGAGCTTTGTTCTGCTCCATTCTGACAGAGTGATGCCTCCAAAGCCTGGACTCTGGATATCGCAATGGCAAATGAGAACCCCTAGTGTTAGAGTGGGCTGGGATCTTTTATTTTGTTCCATGTTGTGTCCAGATAAACCAAGGAAGTTGAAGCGTGCATTGCTTTTTGTTGCTAGTTTTGGGGTGCTAGCAGATTGACAACTCCTGGTGCTACTGATCAAAAGGCTGCCTTTAACCAGGCGAGCAGCTGCGTTCTGTACCAGCTGTAGCTTCTGAACCATCTTCCAGGGTAACCCCACGTAGAGCACATTACAGTAGTCTAGGCGAGAGGAGACCAAGGCATGAACCACTGATGGGAGCAGATGATTAGGAAGGTAGGGGCGCAGCTGCTGTATCAGATGAAGTTGATACAGCACCGCCCGGCTCACAGCTGCCACCTGAGCTTCCATGGAAAGCTGGGAGTCTAGAATGACCCCAAGCTGCGAACCTGGTCCTTCAGGGGCAAATGTACCCCATTCAGCACCAGGTCAACATCCCCTAACCTCCCCTTGTCCCCCACCAGAAGTACCTCGGTCTTGTCGGGGTTCCGTTTCAGCATGTTCCTTCCCATCCAGCCACCCACTGACTCCAGGCACTTGGACAGGGTCTCAACGGCCAACCTTGGTGAGGACTTGAAGGAGAGGTAGAGCTGTGTGTCATCCGCATACTGATGACACCGCACCCAAACCTCCCGATGATAGCCCCCAGCAGCTTTAGGTAGATGTTAAATAACATCGGGGAGAGGATGGAACTCTGCGGCACCCCACAAGTGAGCGGCCGAGGGTCTGAAGCCTCCTCCCCAAGAACTACCCTCTGGTACCTTCCAGAGAGGAAGGACCGGAACCACTGCAATACAGTGCCTCCCAAGCCCAACCCCTCCAGGCAGTCCAGGAGGATACCGTGATCAACGGTACCAAAAGCCGCTGAGAGATCGAGGAGGACTAGAAAAGAGCATTCGCCCCTGTCCAAAGCCCTCCTCATATCATCCACCAAGGCGACCAAGGCCGTTTACGTCCCATGTCCAGGCCTGAAGCCTAACTGGCATGGATCTAAGTAATCGGCTTCATCCAAGTGTGCCTTCAACTGAGCCCCCACCACTCGCTCAATCAGCTTGCCAGAAATGACAAATTGGAGACTGGGCAGAAGTTGTTCAGATCTTGGGGATCCGAGGAGGGCTTCTTTAGAAGCAGTCTTATTGCTGCCTCCCTAAGGGCTGGTGGCATCACTCCCTCCCTCCTCGAGGGAGGCATTCACCACCGCCCTGATCCCCTCACCCATTCTCTCCCTGCAGCTCATAATGAGCCAGGACGGGCAAGGATCAAGCAAGCAGGTGGTCGGCCTCACCGATGAAAGCACCTTGTCCACTTCATCAGAAGGAAGAAGCTGGAACCGATCCCACAAAACCGGGTCTGTCATTGGCCTCCTCCCGCTCACTCCCTGTGTCCACAACGCACGGAATCCCACTCCTAATCCGATCAATTTTATCTGCGAATTGCTTTGCTAAAGCCTCACAGGAGGTTTTAGACTTTTTCCATCGGGTCCGGAGCGACTGGACCAACCAGGCTCTGGACCACTTGGAACAGCCTCCTGGGGCAGCACTCTGCAGACACAATGGAAGCAGCATAGAAATTCTTTTTTGCTGCCTTCACCGCCACCTGGTAGGCTGAAGATGCAGCTCTGACCTGTGTTCGATCGTCTTCGGAGCTAATAGATGCATTGTTCCTGGCTGGCAATGTTGGGGGCGGGGGCGGTCTTATTCATCCACCCTGGTGGAATCTGTCACCAGTGGCCGGAGAGAACCACAGTCCGTGGAAAGAGAGAGTGACGGAGGAAGCCGGGCTTGCTCAGGGGTACGGGTAGGAGCTGGATGGGTTGCCTTAGAAAGTCCTGGAAGAACAGCTCTGCTCATGGCGGGTGTTTTAAATCTTACAACCATCATGGATAGCATCAGATTTGATATTCTGGGTCAATAAAAATATCCCTCCACCTCTAGCTGGAGTTTTGACCTTGCATACAGGAAGCCCACATCTGGGATCATTTTGGAGATGCAGTTAGGGGCAAGCTACTGTCTTTCAGGCTCCGATCTCCACCTGTCCTGTGAAAAGCTAATCCTATTGACCTGCATCCCAGGGTTTGGGAAGGCAGCTTTTGCAATGACGTATTTATTTTATTTTATTTTTTGCAAAGTAATAAGGGATTTGTGAATTAGGAACTCACATATTGCAGGGTGGGGGTGGGGCAACCCCCCCCCCCCGGTTGTTATTTGTCGCCATCATCCAGTAAGACACATAATAAGACAGATGTGTCTGCTGGACATGGACATGCCATTTCAGACCATCAAAGCTCACCGCCATTGTCAGCCCCAGTGGCAAGAGAAATGCAATCTGCACATGCTCAGAGGTCCACTACTATCTTCTATTTCTAACTCTATGTTCAGAGGGAGTGTGCCACTGAATAGTAGTGGCTGAGGGTGAGGGCAATCAGCAGAAGGAGGCTTTGCCTTCGTGTCCCGCTTGTGGGCTTCCCACTGGGGCATCAGGCTGGGAACTATGGGAAGCAAGCAACAGAAGAAGCCAATGTGGCTTCACAAAAAGCTCAGAGATGACCTGAAAACAAAAAAGGACACATATAGGAAGTGGAAGGACAGGCTACAAGGGAAGAGTACAGGCAGGTAGCACAGAACTGCAGGAATAGTGTCAGGAAGGCTAAAGCTGAAAATGAGCTGAGGCTAGCAAGGGATGCTAAAAGCAACAAAAAAGCTGTCTTCAGATACATGCACAATAAAAGACAGAGGAAAGAAATGGTGGTTCAACTACACAATGAGGATGGCAAAATGATAGCAGATGACAAAGAAAAGGCAGAAGTGTTCAATTTCTACTTTGGCTCAATCTTCTCCTGAAAGAGGGTCTATGGCCCCCCTGGCAAACCGGAAGTACAAGCTGAAGGGTCAAGATTGCAGCTTGAGATTGACAGGCAAATGGCAAATGGTCAGGAAACACCTGATTACTTTGAAAGAGTTCAAATCTCCAGGGCCAGACAAACTGCATCCTAGAACCTGGGAACTATAGGCCAGTCAGTCTGACATCAAGCCCCGGTAAAATTCTGGAGCAGATTATAAAGAAGTCAGTCTGCAAGCACCTTGAAAACAACGCAGTGATGACTAGAAGCCAGCATGGATTTGTCAAGAAGAAATCCTGCCAGACTAATCTGATCTCATTTTTTGATCGGGTAACATCCCTCGTGGACTATGGGAATGCTGTGGACATGATATATCTTGGCTTCAGCAAAGTTTTTGATAAAGTGCCTCATGATATCCTGATTAGTAAACTAGCTAAAAGTGGGCTAGATGCAACAACTATCAGGTGCATCCACAATTGGCTACAGAATCGGACTCAAAGAGTGCTTATCAATGGTACCTTCTAAAACTGGGGAGAGGTAACGAGCGGGGTACCACAGGGGTACCTCTTCAACATTTTTATTAATGACTTGGATCAGGAGGTACAGGGAATGCTTATCAAATTTGCAGATGACACAAAGTTGGGTGGAACAGCTAATACTCTGGAAGACAGAAACAAAATTCAAAGTGACCTCGATAGGCTGGAGCGCTGGGCCGAAAACAACAGAATGAAATTTAATTGGGATAAATGCCAAGTGCTGCACCTAGGGAGAGGAAACCAAATGCAGAGTTACAGAATGGGGGACACTTGGCTCAACAATACTACAAGTGAGAAGGATCTTGGAATTGTGGTAGATCACAAACTGAATATGAGCCAGCAATGTGATGTGGCTGCAAAGAAGGCAAATGCTATTTTGGGCTGCATTAATAGAAGTATAGCTTCCAAATTGTGGGAAGTACTAGTTCCTCCCTACTCAGCACTGGTTAGGCCTCATCTTGAGTACTGCGTCCAGTTCTGAGCACCACACTTTAAGAAGGATGCTGACAAACTGGAAAGGGTTCAGAGGTGGGCAACAAAGATGATAAAGGGACTGGAAACAAAGCCCTATGAGGAGACTGAAAGAACTGGGCATGTTTAGCCTTCAGAAGAGGAGACTGAGGGGAGATATGATAGTGTTTTTCAAGTACTTGAAAGGTTGTCATACAGAGGAGGGCCAGGATCTCTTCTCCACCATCCCAGAGTGCAGGACACAGAATAATGCGCTCAAGTTACAGGAAGCCAGATTGCGAGCGCAGGAGGAAAATGAAGAGTCGAGACAATTTGCTGGTGTATAACTGGGCCACATTTATTTACATACAATGAAATGCAAAGGGATGGAGTGCGGGTTATTCTAATCCGGCCTCCTAGGCTGATCTGTTGTACAATTGGGCGGAGCATCCAAAACCGGGAGGTGGCGATGATGCCGCCCCCGCCCCATTTCCCACTTTCTAGTGTTGGGAGCCTTTGTTGCGTTGCCTCCCCTCGGAGTCCCACGACAACAAGCTTGGCGAGAACAAAGGCATCACAGGCGTTCCTGATCCTCAGCTGTCTTGAGCCTACTGACCCATCAACATGAGGCCTCCTGAAACCGCCTGTCACCAAGGATGCTCACCTCACCCTATCACCACCCTAACCTGCACTTACCTGTCTACTATCCAAATGTGACAAATTGCATCGCTATGAACACTGCTTGTAAACACTCCCAAACCCTGCAGCAGTATGGAGTGGGCGAAACGCGTCCCTCTCTCTAATAGAGATGAGCCAAAATTCCTACTCGGTCCCTTAACGGCGACCAGAGGAGCCCATACTGTATACAGGGCGGGAGGGAGGGAGCTGCAGGAAACAAAGAGGGTGTGGGTGGGGCTGCCAGGCCTAATATTAGCTCCTGTAGCCCCACCCCCTTGCTGACGAGGTACCTGCGCCAACAGGTAAGCCACGACTCATCTCCCCCACGCTCGGAAAATTCTCCCCGCCCACAGCTACGCGTGTTCGGGGGAAGGTGCTTCTGGTTGAACATCAGGAAAAACTCCCTGACTGTTAGAGCAATGTGACAATGGAACCAACTACCTAGGGAGGTGGTGGGCTCAGGACCGGTGCAGGGCAGTTTGGCGCCCCAGGCGAAATAATATTTAGCGCCCCCCCTCTCCAAAGCAATCCTGCTCTGCAAAAGAAAAACCCCTGCGCCGCCACCACCAACCTACCTTCACCCCCCCCCCCCGCCCTGGCGGCTGCTGCTGCTGCTGCTGCTGCTGCCGCCTCCTCTTCCTCCTCCTCCTGAAGTGACGCGACGGGACCCCCCGTGCTGTTTTTTGCCGGGGAAACCATGGCAACAGGGCTGTTTAAGCCCTGTTGCCCTGGTTCCTCCGCCAAAACAATGCGGGCGGGCTCCGGAAGCGACGCGACGCGAGAAGGTAGGTGACGGGGGGTCGGGGTGGCGGCGATGGCGGCAGGAGGCGCAGCGGCGAGCGAGCGGGCGGGCGACGGGCGGCGGGTGGGGGGAGGCGCAGCGGCGAGCGGGTGGGCGGGGGCGCACGGCGACGGGCGGCGGGAGGCGCGCGGCGAGCGGGTCGAGCGCGGCGGGGAGGCGCAGCGGCAAGCGGCGAGCGGGTGGGCGGCGGGGGTAGGCACAGCTGCGAGCGGGCTTGGCGGTGGAGGGCGCGGCGGTGGTGGGCGCGGGCGGGCGGGAACGGTGGGGAGGCACGGCAGCGGCGGGCGGAGAGGCGGAGGCCTGGCGGGGGCGGCGCAGCGGAGGCCTGGCGGGGGCGGCGCAGCGGCAGCGAAGAGGAGCGCAGCGTTTCCACACCCTCTTCAGCCACGCGCCCTAGGCAACCGCCTAGTTTGCCTAGCGGTAGCGCCGGCCGTGGGTGGGCTCTCCCACACTGGAGGCATTCAAGGTGCGGCTGGACAGCCATCTGTCGGGGATGCTTTGACCTGGATTCCTGCATTGAGCAGGGGGTTGGACTCGATGGCCTTGTAGGCCCCTTCCAACTCAACTATTCTATGATTCTATGACCATTCTCATTCAATTTGATAGAAAAGAAATTGCTTCTGAAAAGAAATTCAAAGGAGAAGAACCTTTTTGAGAAATTCTCATGAATGGAGTTTGGGGTTCTTGACCTTGCCTTACTTATGAGGTGGCTGAGGAGTGTGTGTGAGTGCCCCGTCTTCCATGGTACAGTCATTTCTCTGGCAGCCTGTGGACCCCTTGGCTTCCTGCACTTCAATTAAAGCCCAAGGGAAGACATCCCGAGGAAATCCCTCCCACGGGGCTTGTTCAGATTCAGGGAGTGCAGACAGCCTGGTGGGCTGCAGAGCCACGGAGAGATATTTAATAGAAAGAAAACAAACACACACAGCACCCTCAGCCACCTTGCAGTGATTAAAAAACCACCAAAGTAACCCAAAATAAATTATAAAACTCCCTGAGAATGAGGAGACCTCTGTTGTAAATCCATCGAGTTCCAAGATAAGCTGTAGTCGTTATCACAGTCCGAGGGTCAAAGCCAAAATTTATCAGTCCAAAACAGAGCAAACGTAAAGCAGTTTGGGATCAGGCAAAGTCGTGGTCAGGGTCGTGGTCAGGGTCGTTCCAAGGTTCAAAGGTTCAGAAGTCTGAGGTCTGGAATGTCAGGAGCGTCTGGCTGTAGCTGTAATAACGAACAATTGCTTCCAGCCTCTGAGTGTGTTTGGGGCCTGCCTTTTGAGCAGGTGCTGATTGGCAAGGCTGCCCAGCTGGGTCAAGCCACACGTAGCCGGGCCCCACCCCAAACACACTCCGGCACAGCTGGTCTCTGACCTACGGGAGGCACAACAACCTCTTTCATGGGGGGGCGGGGGAGAAAACTTTCAGGAAACTGGAGGACAACTTTTGGCACAGCACTGGCTCCATCTCTTCCCTGGAGCTACACACAACCCTGCAGTGTGGAGGACCCAAAATGGGGGCCAGGCTGCCCACACAACTGTGCTGTTGCCACTTGCAGTGGCGGGGGGGGGGAGAACCACTTAGGAAAAAAAGAAAGATGCTGTGCTACAGCCCCAGCCAGTGGTGAGTCCTACCTGTGAGAAACTGTTGGAGAATTTCTCCTTCCTCTGGAGAAATTTGGTGAAATTGCCCCCCCCCATTTCTCTGTCCACAAATAGGGTGGATAATTTCGAGAGGCCGTTTGCTCACAGCTGCAGTTCTTATCTACAATGCTTTGCAAGCAATAACAGCATAACTGAACAAACTGCAAACATGGAAAGGAATTGGGGTGACCATGATTAGCCTGGTTTGTTTGCTTACTCCCCCCCCCCTCTTTTTTTTTGCTGTTGGAGCATGAGAATTTCTCGGACATGTGCCGGGCCATTTCTTTTCCCCACAGTGGAGAGATACTGACTGGGTTCGCATGATCAGTGGGGAACAGAACAGAAGTCACCATGGCTCCTTTACCCCACCCCATGCATGCCGGTTGTGCACTGTGCGGTTTGCTGTCTGAATGCGGCACAGTGCACCGTGGGGGCTGCCTTTCAAGCCACCCCAGAACCCTAAAACGAGCCGTGTGCTGCACGGGTAAGTAAGCAAATGGCATGGCACATGACCAGCACACGCGGGGCAGGGAAAAGAAGCCACAGTGCTTCTTTTCCCTGCTGATCATAAGTGAACCCAGCCATTATGAATATTTGAACATGGAAACCCCCTGTCTCTATGAGCCAGGCACTCCTTCAAAGTTGCTGAACCTCTGGCTTGCCAGACTGGATGGCTGAGGACTGCAGGTCATAGACCGAGAAATAACAAGAAAGGAGAGCTGAAATGTAGGGTTGGGCGAGGCTGTGGGGAGCTGCACCCGGGGGTCCAACCAGGACCGGTGCAAGGCAGTTTGGTGCCCTAGGCGAGATCAGATATTTAGCACACACCCCTTCCCACTTGAGAGCGCTGTATTTTTTCCCAAGGTGTTTCTGGCGCCCTCTTTAGCCCTGCGCCCTAGGCAGCTGCCTAGTTGGCCTAATGGTAGCACCAGCCCTGGTTCCAACCCTCTCCTGTAGAGAGTTCCTTTGCTTAACCGTTGGTTTCCCTGCCAGTCTGTGTCTGTCTGTTATCTTCCCCGTATGCACTTCCATTTCCACATGCTTCAAGGAATAGGGAAGGGAGGGAAGAAGAGTTTTCCAGACATCCCATAAGGAAGCTTCTTTATTTACTCATAAAAGTAAAGATCAAAAGACGTTTTTCATTGTTACTGCATTTTTAAACAGCTTCTAATTAGTGAGTCATGGAAAATGAATGTGTCATTTAGCACATAAAAAGATGAAACATCTTTTGTCTTGCTTACAGATTAAAGCATAAAGATTAAAGATTAGTACCAGGCCACAGAGAACAAAGGCAGCATGACGGAGCCAGAGCACTGGTGGGATATGCTCCCATCTCTCTTCCTTGAGGCCCAAAACAATCATGGTTTTGCTTTTTCAAGCCTCTTAATTAAGATGCATGGAACAGAAGGTCCATGAAGCACATTCAGGAAGGAACTCTACACACATTCAAAAGAGGGTGTCCCTGTAGTGGTGGCCAACAGCAAGGTTTATTGGTAGCACCATCCATTTAGAAGATACTTTAGAGGTTAACATTTAAAAAAAAGAAAAAAAGCCAGGTGTCTTCATAGATTCATAGAAAAGTTGAGTTGGAAGGGGCCTACAAGACCATCGAGTCTAACCCCCTGCTCAATGCAGGAATCCAGGTCAAAGCATCCCTGACAGATGGCTGTCCAGCTGCACCTTCAATGCCTCCAGATTGGGAGAGCCCACCACCTCCCTAGGTAGTTGATTCCATATTGTCTTATTGCTCTGACAGTCAGGAATTTTTTTCTGATGTTTAGGTGGAATCTAGGTTCCTGTAACTTGAGCCCATTATTCCGTGTCCTGCAAACTGGGATGATCGAGAAGAGATCCTGGCCCTCCTCTGTGTGACAACCCTTCAAGTACTGGAAGAGTGCGATCATATCTCCCCTCAGTCTCCTCTTCTGAAGGATAAACATGCCCAGTTCTTTCAGTCTCTCCTCATAGGGCCTTGTTTCCAGTCCCTTTATCATGCTTGTTGCCCTCCTCTAAACCCTCTCCAGTTTGTCTACGTTTGGGGTACTGCATGGCTCGGTCCTGGGCCCAGTGTTCTTCAACGTTTTTATTAATGACTTGGAAGAGGAGGTGCAGGGAATGCTTATCAAATTTGCAGATGACACAAAATTGGGTGGAACAGCTAATACTCTGGAAGACAAACAAAATTCAAAGTCATCTCGATAGGCTGGAGCGCTGGGCCGAAAACAACAGAATGAAATTTAATATGGATAACTGCCGAGTTCTGCACCTAGGAAAAAGAAACCAAATGCACAGTTACAGGATGGAGGATACTTGGCTCAACAATACTACAAGCGAAAAGGATCTTGGAATTGTTGTAGATCACAAGCTGAATATGAGCCAACAATGTGATGTGGCTGCAAAAAAGGCAGATACTATTTTGGGCTGCATTAATAGTATAGGTTCCAAATTGCATGAATTACTAGTTCCCCTCTACCCTGCACTGGTTAGGCCTCATCTTGAGTACTGCATCCAGTTCTGGGCACCACACTTTAAGAAGGATGCAGACAAACTGGAAAGGGTTCAGAGGAGGGCAACAAAGATGATCAGGGGACTAAAAATAAAGCCCTATGAGGAGACTGAAAGAACTGGGCATGTTTAGCTTTCAGAGGAGAAGAATGAGGGGAGATATGATAGCACTCTTCCAGTACTTGAAGGGTTGTCACACAGAGGAGGGCTCTTCTCGACCATCCCAGATTGCAGGACACGGAATAATGGGCTCTAGTTACAGGAACCCAGATTCCACCTAAACATCAGGAAAAATTTCCTGACTGTCAGAGCAATAAGACAATGGAACCAACTACCTAGGGAGGTGGTGGGCTCTCCCACTCTGGAGGCATTCAAGGTGCAGCTGGACAGCCATCTGTTGAGGATGCTTTGACCTGGATGCCTGCACTGAGCAGGGGGTTGGACTCGATGGCCTGGTAGGCCCCTTCCAACTCTATGTTTGATTCTATTCTAGCCACTGTAGCCCCCTGTGAGGCTTTTGAACTGGCCTCTGTAGCTGTACCTGCAAGGGCAGTTAGATCCGCAGGAATGAGCCGGAGGGAATTCCTGCAAATCTTCACTGTTTGATTTCTGCAGATCAATGTGCTGTTAAAAACACAAGAACAGGCCAGGCCAGGTTATTCCTTTTCTGCTCTACTGGTGCCCCTAATCCCAGTCAGCCTCCCAGGACAATGGACACAATACAGGCCAATGGAGAAAATTTCCAGGGAACAAAATGAACGGCACTAATTGCCACCAGGGAAGCAGGAAAGTTCAGCCTCTAGAGGCAAAAGAAATTCCTCCCCAGCCCTGCCCCCACCCAATTTAGGCTTCATGCAGAATATTATCCCCCCCCTTTTCTCCTCCTGATTAAGTTCTTTCCTGATTGAACTAATTATGCTGATTGAACTTCCTCCCTCCATCACCCTCTTGGAGTGTGTGAAAGGGTTGCTTAATTGGATGGGGGTAATTGTTATGCTACACACTGTCACATGTTAATGCATTAACATTGATTGACAGATAATCAGCAACACTTTGGTTGCTACAGAGAGAAAGTGTGTGTGTAAGGGCTGAGAGAGGTGTGTGTGTCTGTGTGTTGAATAAATAAATCAGTCATCTTATTCCCTGCTTTTGTGCACAAAGAGGGAATGTGTACATGAGCATCAAAAGGACAACAAGGCTGGCTGGACAACAAGGCTCAGCTCTCTGGCCATGTAGTGTGTGTGCCTCAGGAATTGCCCGATTTGTCTCATCACCTTGCTAGCAGTGACTGGGGCCGTTCGCACATTAGGGCCAGCCTTGATGTGATGCTCAGGATTTCCCATGTCTTTTTCCTAGTTTAAACAGAACCAGGGACCCTCAATTTGGGTTGCAGTAGAGTCACTGAGGGAAGAAGAGTTTACTTTATGAAATAAAATTTTATTATTATGGAATTTTAAGAGTTTTTAGGATCATTTTAAAGGTTTTAAAGAATATTTTAATAATATTTACTATGTTTTTAACTACTTATGTATTTTATGCTTAAGGTTGTTCCCTGCCTCGATCTGAGTGGAGAGGCGGGTAAGAAATAAAATTTTATTATTTATTTTATTATTATTATTATTATTATTATTACTATTATTATTACTCCAACACACACCCCATTTCTCCAATTTAAATCCTCCAGAATCTGCTTGAAGAAAAGGGAATCTTTGGGCTTCTCTACACAAGGCAGTTATTTTTGTGCGCTTGTTGTCCCTCGTTCATGGAGGTTTGTGAGGCCTTTTCATGATGTGGCCATTCTCCAGGGCCTCTCCCGTGTTTTCCAGCCAATTTTGAGGCTTTTTTTTTTTTTTTTTGAGTGAGTGAGGAAAGTCAGCTATTAAATTTCAAACTGGAACAAACCAGAGTGAAAGCCTCAGCGTAAAGTCACAATTCTGCTATACTGCAGCTATACCACAGCACCACCTTGTGGTTAGTTAATAGAATATATAGAACAGCAGGGAAATACAAACCCCGGGGGAAAACCCTGCGAAAAGGACGCATTGTTGCTCCTGCAATGAAAACGGAAGAAGCAGCCTCCGCCAAGCAGCAGGTTAAAAACCCCTCATGTAGAGAAGCCCAAAATTCCTGGCTGAATGAAATCAGCCCTTGAATTTGGTGAGGAAGGGAATTCCATCTCAGTAATCCATTCAACGGCCATGTCAGGCACGCCAGCATAATTATTTCCCACATATTGTGGTTGGGGAGCGGAGGGTGAGAGATGGTGGCTCACCTAAACTCTCATGAGTTTATGGCCAACATGTAAGATTTGACCAGTCAATTCCTCAATTGCAGCCCATTCTCTTAAGGAGCAATCCTAAGGCCATAGGATAGTGGGATTCCCTGCTCTGACCTCAGAAGGGGGAGTTGGAGACCTCTCGCAGCTGGTGTGGAAAGAACTGTGCCGGCTGACCTCTGGGGTCAGAAAATTGACCTTGGAGAGGGAGAAAAGGGGGCATTCCGGTGGGTGGGGAGGCGAGGAGACCAGAGAGGCCACGATATGAGCCAGCGTGGCGTAGCGGTGAGACTGAGAGTGCTGGACTGGGACTCGGGAGATCCCCGCTCGGCCATGAAACTCACTGGGTGACTTTGGGCCAGTCACTGACTCTCAGCCTAACCTACCTCACAGGGTTGTTGTGAGGATAAAATGGGGGAGGAGGAGGAGGAGGAGGATTATGTAAGCCGCCTTGGGTTCCTTGCAGAAAAAAAGGCGGGGTATAAATATAATATAATAAGTCCCCCTGGAGGACTGAGCGCGCCTTTTCCCGTACCAGTTTACCCACACTCTGAGGTCATCAGCAGAGGCCCTTGACACTTGGCCACCACTGAGGGCAGCTAGGCTGGCGAGTACCAGGGAGAGGGCCCTTCTTTGCTGGTGGCTCTGCACTTCTGGGATCCGCTTCCGTCGGGCTCCCTCGGGCCCTTCTTTGCAGGGTTTCGGGAAAGCTCCGAAGACCCACCTGTGTTCACTGACCTTTCCTCATGTTCTCAGGCCGCTGGTTCTGTTTTCACTGATTTTTTAAATCAGTAACCCTTGTTTTTATTGAACTTTTAATGAATATGTAGTTACTGAATTTTACTGCATCTGTTTTGTACATTGTTGTTTTATATCTTGTATGCTGACTTCAGAGGGCTTAAAGGCAGCCTAAAATCATTTTAAATAAGTAAATTTAAAAACAATTAAAAATAAACAAAACTCCACTGTGCTGCATGTGCTGCTGCTCTCTTGTTTTTGGGATGGCCTTGCCTTACATCATAGATGTGAACTGTGTGACCTTTTAGGGCCTCTCCAGAGCTGGTGCTTCTGCTTCGGGCTGTGCATGTTCTATGAGCAGGCAAAGTTTAGGGCTAACGTGAGTTCAAGGGCAGTAATGATTCTGAGGAATGCTCAGGATAGAATAGTTCTCTTGCTACACACAGCACAATGAACCTCCCCATTTAAACCTCTGGCTCCTCTCGCTTCCTTTCTGCAGTACAGAATAGCCATGGTCATGAAATCCACCCTTATCAGCCACGTACAGGTCACCAGTGTAAACACACAGTCTGTTGCACTTCACGTGAAGGGCACTGGAAATAACAGTTCCATGCTGATCTGCATTGGGCAAATAAGTGCCAGCAGCAGGAGGAGTTTCAGTTTTCTACAGCAAAATGTTGTTAATCTGGTGGTTTAATCTGGGTTCAAATTTGTATCTTTGCAACTCAGTAGGTGGGTGGGGGAACCCAACCAGTGTTATGGACCAGCTTTTAATATTTTAAGTGGAATTAAGTAAACAGTTTATTGGTACACAAGGCCTCTCAGCAGAGGAACAGTAGAGCAGGGGTGGGCAGAAGGTAAATCTCCAGATGTTCTGGACTTGAACTCCCAGAAGCCCCTGCCAGCATGGCCAATGGTCAAGAATGTTGGGAGGTGGCTTCCGGTGGAGTTTAATGTCGAACTGACACTTCCTCGGAATCGGGGGAGACCGGCGCGGCGTGAAATCCAGTCAAGAGATTATCCTGGCTGGTTAATCTCCTCGGAATAAGAGGATGATCTAAGAGCGATTCCCAGCATATCTCTAAATGCTCTCTCTGTGAGTTATTTTGCAGTGGATTGAGCGGTTGCAGTTTCTCTCAGGGAGGGGTAGAGAGTGGGAGTATCCATCATCGCTCACCGTCACGTTTGGAGTTCTTTTTTCAAGAACCTGAAGATTGACAACTCCATTTCTTAAAGATTTATTGCCAATTAGCAACAAAGAGAAATTTTATCCACAATCAAGACTAAATACCCTTTTCTCTGGAATATTAAAAAGAAAATATGCTTTAAAAACTTCATAATGGGAAGCTCAACAAATGTGCTTTGAAACGAGAAAGAAAGAGGTATTGTAACTCCTTTTACTTTCGATTCTGGAAAAGTCTAAAATAGTAGTAGCTGTCTGTTAAATTTATACTGCGTCACAGTATAGATGGCTACTCATGATTTCTGGTTGAAGTTAGCTGAAGAGCTGATGGTCATGTTTGAAGTATTAAAAAAAAACAGCTGGGGAGGTTGGTGAAATCAGAAGTGCGGAATTAGGGGTGTACCGTCTCGCCTCACACGGGCAGGCATAGCGGGCTAAAATTGGCCCCGCTCACGCCCGTGCGAGGCTCACGGGGACTTACCGTGTCCCCCAGGCAGCTCGCCTCTCCACGCTGAGCTGCCCGCGCTGCGCCACCTGCACTGGTCCCGTCCCGTCACTTCCGGCAGGCCGGAAGTGACACAACGGGACCCTGCGCCAGCACACTGGACCCCCGCGCTACATTTTTTGCAGAGAAACCAGGGCAACAGGGCTGTTTAAGCCCTGTTGCCCTGGTTTCCCCGCAAAAAACGTAGCGTGGGGGTCCAGCGCGGCGGCGCAGGGTCCCATTGTGACGGAAGTCCCGACGGGACCAGCGCGGCTGGCAAGGGTGGCTTGAGCTGTGTGAAGAACAGCTCCGCGTCGCTCAGAAGATCGAGGTGGCGGGGGTGCCACCGTGGCGAGGCGGTGGCGAGGCACTCCCGCCTACAGGTTCATGGACACCACTATGCAGAATGTACAAATAAATCAAAAATTCCAGGATAATACAGAGGGTGACCGATCGTTTGTGAAGTCTGAACAGAACAGGGAGGACAAGGGGAAGATTGATACGCTGCGAGAGATAACAATTGAATTTTCAAAGAGAGAAAGCAAAAAGGAGGGGATTGCCATTGAATCGGACAGTGAAGATGTTTTTGAGAAGCCATTCACGGAGAACTGGAAAGGTGATTGCTGCCGGGCTATTTGGAGGAAGCCAGCTACGGGGGCTCACAAGGGAAAAAAAAAGTATTTTGTGGAACATGAGCCTGAAAAAGATGTATATTGTGAACACTGTGTTTGATCGGGGAAAATGGTTTGCTGATTATTAGATGGGATAAATGGTTTGACTCATATTATGATAATTGCTGACTATTGGTGGAAGGGGGAGGTTCTTATGAAAGAAGTAAGAGGGTTTAGTTTCCTAAATGGATTGGTGGGAGGAATCCAAATGGGAGAAATCTAAAGGGATCGCTGACAGTGATCCAAAGAGAACATTCATAGATCTAAACCTAAAGGGGTTGGTGAGAGGAACCCCTTTGAGAGAAAGGAGAACTTATCCAGTCTGAGGTAGTTTTTCTTTTGTATTTTTCATTAATGTGGTGGCTTTGATCCTGAAGGGGGCATACTTGGGAAGGATGGAATTAGAAAAAAGATTACCGGTAGTTGCTGAGTAAAATAAGGATAAGGTTTAATATTGAATTAGAATCTGAATAGTAATTGGTTATTGGTAAAAATGTATTGAGTCTGGATGAAACTTAGCATTGAGAATGACTAATGGAAAGGAACCAACTAAATGTGGACCAAAATTTGGGATATGAAGTAATGTGGAAATGTGAAACTATTTTTAAAAAAAATAATAAAAGCTAGGCTGTTGGTTTTTATAAATACAGCAGAGGGAAAGAAGATAGAGATTGTCATTAAATATAAGTAGAAATATTAAATATTGTTCAAGTAGAAGGATTATTATCTATGTTTAGGAGTAAAGTGCTGTAAGGTTTCAAGACTGTGAATTTGTGAGGTTGATAAATAAGAGAGGGGGGATTTTTTTAATTTTTTTTGCTTAAGAGAAAATTATAATTATTATATAGAATATTTGATGTTACTTATACTTGGTTGTGGAAAAATTTAAAGTCCTTAGAATCATAGAATCATAGAAAAGTAGAGTTGGAAGGGGCCTACAAGGCCATCGAGTCCAACCCCCTGCTCAATGCAGGAATCCAGGTCAAAGCATCCCTGACAGATGGCCGTCCAGCTTCACCTTGAATGCCTCCAGAGTGGGAGAGCTCACCACCTCCCTAGGTAATTGGTTCCATTGTCTCATTGCTCTAACAGTCAGGAAAATTTTCCTGATGTTTAGGTGGAATCTGGGTTCCTGTAACTTGAGCCCAATATTCCGTGTCCTGCAAACTGGGATGATCGAGAAGAGATCCTGGCCCTCCTTTGTGTGACAACCCTTCAAGTACTGGAAGAGTGCTATCATATCTCCCTCAGTCTCCTCTTCTGAAGGCTAAACATGCCCAGTTCTTTCAGTCTCTCCTCATAGGGCCTTGTTTCCAGTCCCTTTATCATCCTTGTTGCCTTTTTTAGTTTAATGTTGCCTTTTTAGTTTAATGTTGCCTTTTTAGTTTAATGTTGTTTTGTCTTTGTAGTGTATGTTTGTTTGGTTTTTGTTTTGTTCTGTTTTTTGTATTTTGTATTTATGGATTTTAAAATTCAAATTAAAAAATTTACTTAAAAAAAAAAAGAATGCTGGGAGCTGAAGTTGAAAACGTCTCGAGATCTACTTTCTGCCCACCCCTGCAGTAGAGGATTAATGCTGCAGCGTTGCAATGCAGAAACAATAACACATCATGTAATGCAGGGAAGGTGCAGAAATGAAACAAACAAACAAACAAACACCAGTATCACAGAAAGGGTATAAGAGTGTCATAGGAACAGCAATGACAGAGCAATGTGAATAGGGATCCTAGACCAGCCTCTGTCTCTTCTAAATCTCCTTCCAGCTCATGACATAAGTTACCTGGGTATTTTAAACTATTCTACAATGATAGGCAAGGTTTGTATCTACCAATCGGATGCTGATCTTTTCATCTCCATCAGAACTGGAAGAAAAGAAAGAATGGAAGGAAGGAAGGAAGGAAGGAAGGGATTAAAAACAAGGGAAGGGGAGTGGAAAGGGATGGGGAGTTAAAACAATAAGGAAGGGAAGGGTGTGGTGGTGTGGAATGGAATGGAATGGGGCAAGGTGGGAAGTCTCTTCCCAGAAGGGGCCCCTTCCCTATTGATCAGAGATGGAGCCATGTGGTTTCGTTGCCTTCCCTTTGCTTCTCTTCCGAGACAGCCGAAGTATTCCATCATCTTCAGGGATGCCTGTTGCTGCCCTTTCGGCATCCCGGTAGGTAGGATGTTTTCTTTGCCCTTTTCATCAATCCTGGTGCCAAGGCCGTGCGTCGGCTGACACTGTGATTCAGCAATAGTTCCCAGCAGCCTGCACAGCACTGAACTTGCCCACTGTTGTCATCCATCTTGGTCCATCATGGCTGCTCTAGAGCTTGCCGATTTCAGTGGTTCCCTGGGCCTAGCAGGAACTGACTGACAGCCGTTGAGTGGGATTTTCCTGTCACTGTAATTATTGGAGGCATGACACAATACTATGTCAGGCCATGTCAGAAATCTATTGGGAATCAAGTCACAGATAATGTGCATGTTACATACTATGAGTAAAACTATGTAACTTATTTGCATTAACTTGGTGTATGCCAAACCACATTGTGGGGTCCTGTGGCACTTTGTTTTATAATATTCATAAGGTAGCCTTTTCATTTTTAACAGTAAATGAGAACAGGCTGAAGCCATCTGCAGCAAAAGCAAAGTAATCATGGGGGTTTAAAAAAAAACAACCCAAAAAACTAGACCAAATCTAGTAGTTCCATGCTTATCTTTAACCTGCCTCTGAAGCTTTTTTTAAAATATAAAAATAGCTTATCTTTGCAGGCATAACATCTAGAATGCATATTTTAAATGACAGCTGAGTTTCTTGAGATTCCCCCAAATCATGGTGGGTGGGGGTAAGCACAGCCAGAAGGCAGTATATGGCCAGGCTTGGGTTCTGACCATTTGGATTTGCCTAGCAGAAAAGGCCATTTAATTAAGACTGCATGGGTTGTGTTGACCTTGCTGGGCTAGAGAGAATGGCTGGGAGGTGAAACCTGGCTCTGCGGTCTGGCCTCGGCCTGAGAGGTGGTAGGAAAATGTCTGCTGCTCCCATTTGCATCGAGCAGGGAAGACAAGGCATGCTGTGCAGCTGGAAAAGGGAAAGGTCAACTTTGACAGAAGCCCAGCCTTGTTCAGCTGCAGCACCAAGGATCCCCCCCCCTCTGCAGTCATTAAGTGCAGCTGAGGGGGCTGCCAACGTGCCCTTTCGGGCCTCCATTTTAATTAGTGGCATGAGATATTGGTGGGGCCCGCGAAAAGGGCAGCAGAAGCACACGCTCAGCCTCCACGTGGCTGGACCCTGAGAAGCCGCATCCAGAGCCAGCTGACTTGCGGGCGGCTGCCCTGCCCTTCTCGGTGACGAGCGGAGCGAGCGGCAGCGGAAGCAGGGAGGGCTCTCAACTCCCTTGCCAGAGGTGATCGACAGCTGACAGTTCTTGAGATAAGAAATCCTGGCACCTGGGCAAGGTCTGTGGTGGGTTTGCGCTGTGCTGCACTGAATTTTTATGAGGATTGGTTTTCAATATGAAAGTTGCCATGTGCAGGGAGGGGTCTGCAAAGCCCCCTCCCTTTCCTTCTTCTCGTGTACTTTCCCTTTACCTGTTCACAGCCATGATTTCTCTGATCTACTTTTGTGTTTGCACCATTTTTCAAAAAACAACAACACGAAAGGGCTTCTTTCCTGCACAATACCAGCCAGTCAGTGATCAGATAGTGAACAAGGTGTCACCATGCCATGTCTCTTAGCTACGTGATGATATCAGTGAGGGAAAGCAAAGCCCTCCGAGTGCCTTCACCCGGCTGCGCCCTGTCGTGGAGGTGATCGAGCTGACGCTTCCCGCCTGGCTGTGCTGGTGGTTCCGTTGCCCGCCAGGCCTTCCCCCTGACCCAGCTCCAGTTAGAAGGATACGGGTGCAGCAGCACACCTGGCGGCACATTCCCACGAAAGCAGTGCAGTGCAAGTGGATGCCGTCCACACCTGAATGCACATCTGCTCCCCCTAAATTTGGATGCCGCCTACCTGCAAGTGCACATCTTTTGATGGGGGATGCACATTCCACAGTGCTCATCCACGTTGGGCCCCCATAGTCAACCAAAAACCTCTAGGTGGGATACAAGAGAGTGACTGCCCAGTAGCCTCATCAATAGGGACAGCCACCCTTTCTTGAGCAGTTCCACACTTTGCTCAAAGGGGTGCAAAACAAACAGTGGAAGACCGACAACCTGGTCTTCTGCATGGGTTCAATGCTAAGGGGGTAGCGGGTGCTGGGGCGGGCCTTCTCCGAGGGCCCCAGCGCCTCGCCTTAGCCCAGAACAAAGGGATAACTTATAGCCACAAAAGTATCTTTTAGAAAACAAGTTTATTTACAAAATTACCTTCACAAACTCAGACCCACGCCAGCAATACAGCTTATCAGTACGGTACAAAGTAGCAAGCAAAAGCCTCAAGGACCAACTGCCTGAAGAGGGGCGGCCTTTTGGGTCAGGTGGGGTGACGCCTTCCCCCCCCCCCCCCCGTGGGATGGGGTCCCTTTGAAGCCACTTGCTTAATGGTCCCATCCTATGGTGTTGAGTGGCCATTTCTTAGGGGTGCCGAAGTGTCTGCTCTGGAGTATTCAAGTCTTATGTAGATGGGCCTGATATGCGAGAGCATTGACAAACCTGGGGATGCTTCCTGCCTTCCCCCCTGGGGTGATTCTATGTAGATGTTGTTTGTCCCCTTTGGCATCTGTGGAGACTGGTTGTCTCCCCCCCCTGGGTCTCCTTCCCCCCTCCTTGGTGAGTGTGTGTGTGTCAGGCAGGGGGCTTAGGTTGGCTTTCTCCACACAAGCAAACAAACAAACAAACAAAATTGGGTGGGGCATTTCAGGGGTGGTGCTGAAAATGTTCACAAACAATTTTGGCTCAACCAACTGCCTGAAGATCAAGTAGCAGTGAAAGTCACAGGAGCCCGGGTCAGGATAAAAATGGGCAAACTGTTTTTCCAACTTGGGAAATACTACTAGGTTGGAGTAAGGCATGCACAGATTTGAATTTCACAAAACGTTTAAGCCATTATGACACTCCTCCCCCCACCCCTGTTTTTTGGCAACCATTTACACCCCCTCCAAAACCACTAGACTCTCATTATTACCATGAAGGTTTTGTTGCACTGCTGGACAGCACTGAAGTGTGTTGAACTGCCTGATTCGGTTTTTATTTATTTATTTATTTTATTTATTATATTTATACCCCGCCTTTTTTCCTGCAAGGAACCCAAGGCGGCTTACATAATCCTCCTCCTCCTCCTCCTCCTCCTCCTCCTCTCCATTTAACCCTCACAACAACCCTGTGAGGTAGGTTAGGCTGAGAGTCAGTGACTGGCCCAAAGTCACCCAGTGGGTTTCATGGCCGAGCGGGGACTAGAACCCGGATCTCCCGAGTCCCAGTCCAACACTCTAACCACTACGCCACACCGGCTCACACTGGTTTGCCTGTCAGCGGGAAGAGCTGCTGCACACTGAAAAGCACTGTGAGGTTGCTGTGAAGGGAGGAAGGAGGTTGCCCCAGCTAGTCCCAACAGTGCAGGCAGGCAGGGACAAAATGTTGCTCAGGCTGAATACCGACCCTGCAAGGTAGTGTCACCACCCCTTCTGTCCAACTCAGCCTGAGCCAGGAGACCCCCAAACCTTACAGGACACCCCTAAAGCTTATGAAATGGGGGGGGGGATCAGACTAGCACCTTAAGCAGTAGGCTTAACCAAGAGGAAGACTCTGGATTTAGTACGGAGGAAATTTAGAGTACAGTCAACCAGCTATAAGAGATATTAAGTTTATTGGGATAGAGAAAAGAGGGGGGGGGGGATAAAAGACACACAAAATCCAGAAAACATTTGAAACAATACTTCAAGGCCAAAATAACAAAGCTTACTTAAAGCTGTCTATATGTACTTAGGCACAGGTCTTCAAATAGGACAGGGCCCAGACAGAAATACTTGGGAGTCCAAAGCAACAGCAAAGCTAAGACAAAGGCAATGGGCGGCTGCAACACCCCTGATTATATGCTCAAGCCCTAGCAACTCAAAGCTGATCTTTGTTAGCCAATCACAGTCCGGCTGGCACAGTTTTCCCAGACCCCTAGTCGAGGGAACGCAACTGAGATCACTGACCCAGGTTCTGTTCTGACCTCGGGCTAGAGACATCTGGAGATAACACACCCACAGGTGAGTTCCTACTATGTGCAGCTTCAGCCTTGCAAAACTGAAACTTACAAACTGCTAGGACACAAAAAGAAAGTGGAACTCATGACAGTTTCCAAAGTGTCAGAAACAAAAACTGGGCCTGGGCTGCTCTTGTCCTTTTCATGATGGTTTAATATGCAGAGGTCAGCAGCTAACCTGAAATCCGTAGCAGGGATCCCCGCTCTTTGCAGCTGTTGTGAAAGAGACGGCACCTGAGCAGGTTCATGAGGTGACCACTCTCACTAGAGCACTCTTTCTTTGAGGTATGGTTAATTTAAAGATATCCATTGCTCAAGCACCCGAGAATGGACAGTCATCATCAAATTTTGTCTGAAGTGAAAAACAAAGGGCACCTTTGCCATCAGCTCTAGGAAGTTGGAGCAAAGTTAAAAGAATTTAGACATTTTTAAAAAATGTTTCTGTAAAATTACAGAAAGAAAAGACAACTGGAGACACAATGCCTTAACTAAAGTGAAGAAGAAATTTATTGCAAAAGCAGGAGGCTGTGGAACACCCTGCCTCAGAAGGCCCATCTAGAGCCTTCCCCATCAGCTGCCCTGTTCCAACAGGCTTTATACTGGATGATTTCCTTCGCAGTAACTGGGCTGGTTTTGACTGCTGATACTGGATGTCTCTCTTTTTAAAATGTTATTGCTGCTTATTTATTCTTTTTAGTAGAATATTTTATATTTGACAACTGTGTGCTGCTTTGCGGACCATTTTGGGGACCTCTGGCTGATGGAGGGGGCCAGAGCCGGCTTTCAATTCTGCTCTCCAGCCCCAATGAAACTGCCAGTTGGAGCCAAAGGTTCTTTCTGGCAGGGAGGGTCAAAGCAAGCTCCCAGCAGTTGCTCCTTCTCTGGTCAGTGGATTGGCACACCCTCCAACTTTCCACAGATGAAAACATGGACACACAAGTGAATTTGTAAGAGGTATGGTTAAGCAACATGAAGGTGTGATCAAGAGGCCAGGCAACATGAGGGCGTGCCCAAGGGTACAAAAGTTATTAGAGGAAACACACAAAACTGCAGTATTTTAAGCACATAAATCTTTGAATTTATAATAATTAACATTTAGATATCTCTGAGTGTGCAAAGTGGTTCACAGGCCCACCCTGCAAGCTCCCATTTTCTCCACTCAGAAAAAAAACATGTGGGCTCTATTGTACTTTATTAAAAAGCAAGAACAACAACACTGTGATTGAACAATAATGCCAAAATGGAATGATGATGTTTGTTGCTGCTATTTGAGGTAGTTGGGATTTTTTCTTTCTTTCTCTTAAGGAGGGTGTGTTTTCTGCTAACTCTCTTCTAACGCATTAAAAAAAAAAAACCCAATCCAAAATCCCTGCAGAATAATCCTAATCATTACTGTTGTAGAGAACTTTCTCCATTGCACCTTGGCATATGTTAGAAAAAGATTTTCACATGGGGCACACAGGTAGAGCCAAGTAAAATTTACCACTGCTCTGAAACAGAGTAACAGTGCAATCTTATGCATGTGTACTCAGAAGTAAGTCCTATTACATTCAATGGGACTTACTCACAGGAAAGTGTGTATATTTTAAAGCAATCTACAACACTGACCATCACATCTTGTGGCAGCAAATTGATTATGCATTGTGTGAAGAAATATCGTGTAATTGAGGGATAATTGTGAAATGCTGCTCCTTGCTAGAAGAAGAGGTAACAGCAGCAGCGCCAGTACTAGATGACTTTTCCAGAATTATATTATTATATAATATCTTATATATTATAATTATTACATTATTATGTTATATATTATTTTATAATATTTTATAAGTGGCTTTTGTAAAAAAAATTTTTTTTTTTAATTGTTGATATCTGGTGTTTTTCATGGGATTGGGGGTCGGTCAGTGCTTGCAGGGCAATCTCTTTCTTTTTGTTTTAAAATTGTCAGGTTGTCAGGATTGGCACAAATTCAACAGGTGAAACTTACCCACCCACCCCACACCCCCAAACATGGAGCTTCAAAGAGAAGAAGTTTCTTGCATTTCTTTCTGACACTGTAAACTCACCTGTTAGAGGCAAAAGAGTCAGCTCTGTTAGGAAATAAAATCTGTGGCAATATAAAGCTAGGAATCATGTGATAAATTCCCTCATTCACCTCTCCTTAGGTCCAGGACAGCTGGTGCTGCCTCCACCTCCTTTTCTTTTTGTGCAGACATGCGCGTGCACACAGACACACACACACACACACACACACACACACACACACACACACACACACACAAGCCCTAGCATCTGTTCCCTCCCTGCTTACTGTTTCTGAAAGGGGCAATCGGCAAAATTGCCCATGGCCCCTTTAATAGCGGTTTAAAGCAGCTTGTGGGAGGCAGGGGAGAATTCGGGACTCTGCATAACAAAGTGAGAAGCTGTGATGTCTTAAGGGTTTTCGGGACTGTCCTGGCATTTTGGGGGCAGTTGGAGACTATGGATTGGGCCAGGGCGGTCTTCCTCTTGCTATGATGTTCTTCCTGGAAGGTAGGGGTTGCAGCTTCCCAGTGGCCCAAGGGTTCCTGCTGATGGATGGAGCCAGAGTGTGCTTCCCTTGATCTCTCCAATCTGAGGGCAGCTAGAAGTTGGAGCCACATGTTCCTATCTAGCTGTGGTGGTAGTGGGGAGACAGACAAACTCTCTGCACGGAGCCTTACAATGATGCTCTGAATGTTGGAACATTTGGCGTTCTCTGCTTTGTCTTGTCCCCAAGCACCATGTTTAGTTCAGCTCTATTCCAAACTGGGTTCTTGTACTGCACATGCTTAATCCAGCCTTTTGGGCCAAGAAAACCCCAGAAACACCACCCAACAACACCCAAAGAGTTACCTGCTGTGGGCCAAAGTCCTGCCCTCTGCTTTGGACACTCCCCAAAGGAGGATGCTGGAAAGAGACTGCAGGGGGCAATGACACCCCATGAAGATAACATGAAGGACTGCAGCACTTCTTTTATTTCTTCATTCAACTGCTGGAGCCCTTAGGGAGAAAGGTCCTTTGCACGGCCCAGATAAGGCTGTGCCAACCAGGCTGTTGGAGGAAGTCTGATTTTTCCGGTGGCTCAGTGCTGTGTTTGCATACTCCTTTCTCACACTCTCTTTCCTGCAAACCACAGAATTAACATCATAGGAGTTGGCAGTTTTGCAACTAAAGCACAGAGTATGACAATCTGCTGCCTAGAAAGGGAAAGAGTCTTCTGCTGGGGATTGGTTGTTTTACTCCCTTATTCATGAGCCGAATATGATGACTTATATGCAAGATGAGGACTTGCTTTCCTTTTCTATCAGAAATGGATGGTGCTTGCGCAATGAGGACAGGCATGGTTTTGAGTAAGTTCATCCATATAAATGTGCTTATTTATTTTATATAAGAATTTATATCCTGCCCTTCTAATGCATATGTATTACAACCGTTAAAACCAGCTATATAATACAATAACACTCTATAAAACAGCAGTATAAAATAAAACACAGACAAGCAGCAGATAAAACAGAATCATCCAATAGAAACGCTATCTGTCTTATAGAGAGAAAGCCTGGCTGCCAGCATAAAATTAGAGAAGCTTCACCATATGGTGAGAAACAGCAAGGGAGGAGGGCCAGCCAAGCCTCACGGGACAAGTTTGGGTGCAGCCTTTTCTGTTATCCTAACCACCGTCCTTGAGAGGGCATGGAGAAGGTCCCCTCTCTCCGTCAGATCTTGGGCAGCAGGCACAGGAGGAGGCAGTCCTCAAGTACTTTGGATTTTAGAGGGCAATCACTTTGAATTGCACCCAAGGACCAATTTTGCTCTTCTGGAGTGTTGCCAGAACAGAAGAGCAAATCCCCTTGGCTGTTTTATGCAGTCCTGTTCAGTGGTGCTGCTCGGGCAGGACCTTGCTGCTGACGTCTGGGGCCCCACAGATCTCAGGTGGCTCCCAAATGGCCCCCAGAGAGCAGCAGGCAATGATGGGTGCAGCAGCAAGCAGGCTGACATGGGCCTGCCAGGGCTTGGCAGGCCCATGTCAGCAGCATCCGTTCTTCCTACATATAAAAACATTTTACAGTCTGGGGGCATGCCGCCACTGTCACTAAACCTGGCCTTTGCCTTCCTATAAGAGGAGCCACCTGGGAGCTTTCAGTCAACAGCTCTGGCAAGCTACCAGCCCACTCCTAGAGTTGGCTATCAATGAAAGAGTTCAGTAGAAGGGGACTGGTACCACTGGAGCCCCCTTTCTAGCAGATTGTGGCCCTCTGAGTGTCTGCTAGAGAAGCGAGACATAGAGGCTGCAGAAAAGCCAGAGAGCAGAGCCCGTTGTGGACTGACGGGCACAGGAAGGGGACCTGTATGAATGGGAGAAAGGTGGAGCTCTCCCCTGGTAAAAGAAGCAAGGTTGGCAGCTTACCTGTACCCAGTGAAATAACTGGAAGGAACCTGTCAATAGATCTTACTTTGTGTTAAACTTACCGTGGTGCCTGCATCTTCATGGAACTAATGGAGGAAGGAGGGTCTAATGTGCCCCACCCAGACAACCTTCCCACAACAGTTCCATGGTACCTTGGCTTTCAAAAGGTTCCTTTTCGCCTGGGAAAGATGAGCTTAGCTGAAGTTTGGCTGTACATGGCAAATAAAAATGGGTTTGAGGTTTCCCACCAAAAACTCTCTATTGATATGGACAAGGGAGAGGCCTCACCCACTCCTCAGCTAGCACGGCCCCTCCTGAGATGCTCAATGCCTGTCAAGCCTTACCTATTGAATTGGCCACTGACAGCCCTAAGTAGTAAAGGGCACTGTACACGAAGAGCTATAAACTGGAGCTGTGCGCAAATGGCCTCTCAAAATTATCCACTCTATTGGGGGGCAAAGGAATTGGGCGGACAATTTCACTACATTTCTCTAGAGGAGTGCTCTCCAACCTTGGGTTCCCAGATGTTTTTGGCCTACAACTCCCAGCTACGCTGGCTGGGGCATGCTGGGAGTTGTAGGCCAAAAACATCTGGGGACCCAAGGTTGGAGAACACTGCTCTAGAGGAAGGAGAAATTCTGCAACAGATTCTCACAGGTAGGACTCACCACTGGCTGGGGCTGTAGCACAGCATCTTTCTTTTTTCCCTAAGTGTTTTTTTTTTTTTTTTTGCACTGGCACTGCAAGTGGCAACAGCATCAACTGTGTGGGCAGCCTGGCCCCCATTTTGGGTCCGCCACACTGCAGGGTTGTGTGCAGCTCCAGGGAAGAGGTGGAGCCAGTGCTGTGCCAAAAGTTGTCCAGTTTCCTGAAAGTTTTCTCCCCCCATGAAAGAGGTTTCCGTGATTATTTTGCCTCGTTATCAGGGAGTTTTATCATTTATTTTGCATTACTTTGGTGGTGTTTTCATCACTGCAAGGTGGCTGAGGGTGCTGTGCGCGCGTATATTTTCTTTCTATTAAACGTCTCTCCGTGGCTCTGCAGCCCAACAGGATGTCTGCACTCCCTGAATCTGAAAAAGCCCCGTGGGAGGGATTGACTCATGGAGCTTCTCTACGCAAGGCATTTATTGCATGCTCGTGGTCCCTTACTCACGGAAGGTTGCGGGTCCATTACACAATGTCGTCATTCTCCAGGACCTCTCCTGTGTTTTCCAGCCATTTTCGTGTGTGTGTGTGTGGGGGGTTTAGAGCGAGGAAAGTGCAGTATTAAAATTTAAATCAGAACAAACCGGAACAAAAGCCTCGTGTACAGGGGGAAATCTGCTATATTGTAGCTACACCACAGCGCCACCTTGTGCTTGCTTAATAGAATATATAGAAGGCAGGGAAAGAAAACCCCCGGAAAAAAGCCATGTGTAACTGAGGTAGTCTTGCTCCCGCAAAGAAAACAGAAGAAGTGTCAGAAAAGCAGAGGGGTCAGCACCTCCTGTAGGCCCATGATGTCTTCCCTTGGGTTTTAATTGAAGTGCAGGAAGCTGAGGAGCCCACACTGCCAAAGAAAGGACTGTACCATGGAAAACGGGGCACTCACACACACTCCTCATAGAATCATAGAAAAGTAGAGTTGGAAGGGGCCTACCAGGCCATCGAGTCCAACCCCCCTGCTCAACGCAAGAATCCAAGTCACAGCATCCCTGACAGATGGCTGTCCAGCTGCACCTTGAATGCCTCCAGAGTGGGAGAGCCCACCACCTCCCTAGGTAGTTGGTTCCATTGTCTTATTGCTCTAACAGTCAAGAAATTTTTCCTGATGTTTAGGTGGAATCTGGGTTCCTGTAGCTTGAGCCCATTATTCCGTGTCCTGCAAACTGGGATGATCGAGAAGAGATCTTTGCCCTCCTCTGTGTGACAACCCTTCAAGTACTGGAAGAGTGCGATCATATCTCCCCTCAGTCTCCTCTTCTGAAGGCTAAACATGCCCAGTTCTTTCAGTCTCTCCTCACAGGGCCTTGTTTCCAGTCCCTATATCATCCTTGTTGCCCTCCTCTGAACTCTCTCCAGTTTGTCTACGTCCTTCTTAAAAGTGTGGTGCCCAGAACTGGATGCAGTACTCAAGATGAAGCCTAACCAGTGCTGAGTAAAGAGGAATTATCACTTCACACGATTTGGAAGCTATACTTCTATTAATGCAGCCCAAAATAGCATTTGCCTTCTTTGCAGCTACATCGCATTGCTGGCTCATACTCAGTTTGTGATCTACCACAATTCCAAGATCCTTCTCACTTATAGTATTGTTGAGCCAAATGTCCCCCATTCTGTAACTGTGCATTTGGTTTCCTTTCCCTAGGTGCAGCACTTGGTATTTATCCCTATTAAATTTCATTCTGTTGTTTTCAGCCCAGTGCTCCAGCCTATCAAGATCACTTTGAATTTTGTTTCTGTCTTCCAGAGTTTAGCTGTTCCACCCAACTTTGTGTCATCTGCAAATTTGATAAGCATTCCCTGCACCTCCTCATCCAAGTCATTAATAAAAATGTTGAAGAGCACCGGGCCCAGGACCGAGCCCTGTGGTACCCCACTCATTACCTCTCCCCAGTTTGAGAAGGTACCATTGATAAGCACTCTTTAAGTCTGATTCTGTAGCCAATTGTGAATCCACCTGATAGTTGTTCCATCTAGCCCACTCTTAGCTAGCTTGCTAATCAGGATATCATGAGGCACTTTGTCGAAAGCTTTGCTGAAGTCCAGATATATGATGTCCACAACATGCCCACAGTCCACAAGGGAGGTGACCTGATC
Source organism: Shinisaurus crocodilurus (assembly GCA_021292165.1). Lineage (NCBI taxonomy): Eukaryota > Metazoa > Chordata > Lepidosauria > Squamata > Shinisauridae > Shinisaurus > Shinisaurus crocodilurus. The sequence goes on from JAHFWL010000137.1 coordinate 126,410, forward strand.
AAAAAATGAGATCAGATTAGTCTGGCAGGATTTGTTCTTGACAAATCCATGCTGGCTTCTAGTAATCACTGCATTGTTTTCAAGGTGCTTGCAGACTGTCTTCTGTATAATCTGCTCCAGAATTTTCCCAGGGATTGATGTCAGACTGACTGGTTTGTAGTTCCCAGGATCCTCCTTCTTGCCCTTTTTGAATATAGGAACAACATTTGCCCTCCTCCAGTCATCTGGCACTTCACCTGTCCTCCATGATTTCTCAAAGATAATAGACAGTGGTTCTGAGAGTTCTTCTGCCAGTTCCTTTATTACTCTAGGATGCAGTTCATCAGGCCCTGGAGATTTGAACTTGTTCAAAGGAATCAGGTGTTCCTTGACCATTTGCCTTTCAATATCAAGCTGCAATCCTGCCCCTTCAGTCTGCACTTCAGGTTTGCCAGGGGGGTCATAGACCCTCTTTTGGGAGAAGACCGAGCCGAAGTAGGAATTGAACACTTCTGCCTTTTCTTTGTCTTCTGTTATCAATTTGCCATCCTCATTGCGTAGTTGAACCACCATTTCTTTCCTCTGTCTTTTACTATGCATGTATCTGAAGAAAGCTTTCTTGTTGTTTTTAGCATCCCTTGCTAACCTTAGCTCATTCTCAGCTTTAGCCTTCCTGACGCTATTCCTGCAGTTCTGTGCTACCTGCCTGTACTCTTCCCTTGTAGCCTGGCCTTCCTTCCACTTCCTATATGCGTCCTTTTTTGTTTTCAGGTCATCTTTGAGTTTATTGTGAAGCCACATTGGCTTCTTCTGTTGCCCTCTGCCATTTTTCCTTGTGGGAATTGTTTGCAATTGTGCCTTTAATATTTCCTTTTTTAAAAAAACTCCCACCCATCCTGGGCTCCTTCTCTCATTAGAGTCACTTGCCATGGGACCTTACTTATCATTGTTCTGAGTTTAGGTGACAGGCGGCCACCTCATAAGTAAGGCAAGCTGAAGAACCCCAAACTCCATCCATGAGAATTTCTCTGAAATTTTTTCTTTCTTTTCTAAAGCAATTTCTTGAATAAGAATGGCCGGGGGGGGGGGGCGGAGAATGTAGAAGACATTTTTGGCACAGCAACATGTAACACCCACTACCAGTGTACAATCCATGCTTTTGTTAAACAATAGCCCCTCTGTGTGGACACACCTGGAAACAGTCCTTCCAGGACCACCCCATTCTTTTGTAAGGCCTTTACCTCCACTGTCTTCAACTGTTCTGGCACACCAGTTTTCCCCCGAGCTCAAGTGCATTCTTGCCCTTTGTGGGACCCCCTTCTCCCCTGAGGTGCCCCTTACCCTTCCATAGACTTCCAGAGCTCCTGGTTGGTGTCCACCTTGCACCCTTGGATGACATCACCTCCTCTGGTCTCCAGGCAAAGTGATGTGGCCAGACTGGCCACTGCTCTTCTCTCCCACGTTCACTCTCCTGCCTTCCCCGGAGTCCTCCTGCAATGCCCTCTCCCTCCTGCTTCTCCAAAGGTCATCCTGTGCGGTTGCATCCCTCCCTCCCCAACCCAACCCTTCCCCCACCCTCCCTCTCCTGGGAAGCCTCATAGTTATATGTAACAAAGGAACTGGAATAAACGAACTGGCGAAAGTAGACTTTCCCCCCCAAAAAGGTCTAAACAACACAGTTTTTATCCGTACATTTGCAGGCTTACAAACAAGAACAATGAACGAGAATGCAAACATGCTGTGCTATAATTCCTGTATTACAAGCAGGAACCGATACCAAACACATTTAAAGCAAGCTGGCCTTCTTCAGTGGTCTCGTATTTAAAATACAAAGACTTATATGCATATATGCATTATCTGTCGAACTATCTATCTATTATTCCAGCCTCTCACTCACAGTTTTCTGTTATATAAAACTATGGTGTCAGCAGCACTGTAATTAAAAACAAAGTTATTTTATTCATTAAAAGATATAATTTTAAAACCAACTTGTAAGATGCATAATAAAACATATATGCATATTTAAAAAAACCCTCACCAGATCAGATATGAAGTGGTGGATCACGCCTGAGCAGCCGTGCTGCCCGTGCCTGGCTGCCTCACCACCGTTAAACATCTAACCAGAGCCGGTGCCGCGCCAAACATTGTCCCCCAGTTTCCTGAAAGTTTTCTTCCCCTATGAAAGAGGCTTCCATTGTTCTGCCTCATTCTCAGGGAGAATTTATTTTAAATTACTTTGGTGGTGTTTTAATCACTGCAAGGTGGCTGAGGGTGGTGTGTGTGTGTGTGTGTGTTTTCTTTCTATTAAACATCTCTCCGTGGCTCTGCAGCCTCCCAAGCTGTCTCTGCACTTCCTGAATCTGAAAAAGCCCCGTGGGAGGGATTTCCTCGGGATGTCTTCCCTTGGGCTTTAATTGAAATGCAGGAAGCCAAGGGGTCCACAGGCTGCCAGAGAAACAACTGTACCATGGAAGACAGGGCACTCACACACACTCCTCGGCCACCTCATAAGTAAGGCAAGCTCAAGAACCCCGAACTCCATTCATGAGAGTTTCTCCGAAATTTCCTTCTCCTTTGAATTTCTTTTCAGAAGCAATTTCTTTTCTATCAAATTGAATGAGAACGGCCAAAAACATGTATTATTATTATTTATTATTTATTATTAATATTTATTTATCGCCCATCTGGCCGGCAACCGGCCACCCTGGGCGATGTACACAGAATAAAATACATAAATGCAATAAAATACATTAAAACAATATAAAAATTTTAAAATCTTAACCCACCCCATATTCCCGCCTGAACAACCAGGTTTTTAATGAGCGACGGAAGCTCATCAGAGAGGGGGCATGGCGGAGGTCACTCGGGAGAGAGTTCCACAGTACGGGGGCCGCCACAGAAAAGGCCCTCTTCCTCGTCCCCACCAGTGTAGCTGCTCTGGCTGAAGGGACAAGGAGAAGGCCATCCGTGGCAGATCTTGTTGAGCGGCCCACTTGGTGTTGCTGGAGACGCTCCTTGAGATAAACTGGACCAGAGCCGTATAGGGTTTTAAAGGTCAAAACCAACACCTTGAATTCGGCTCGGCAAGCAACTGGTAGCCAGTGCAAATCCTTCAGCACTGGCGTGATGTGATCCTGCCGGCGGCTGCCTTTAACCAGGCGAGCCGCCGCGTTCTGTACCAGCTGCAGCTTCCGAACCGTCTTCAAGGGTAACCCCACGTAGAGCGCATTACAGTAGTCTAGGCGAGAGGAGACCAAGGCATGAACCACTGATGGGAGCAGGTGATTAGGAAGGTAGGGGCGCAGCTGCCGTATCAGATGGAGTTGATACAGCGCTGCCCGGCTCACAGCTGCCACCTGAGCCTCCATGGACAGCTGGGAGTCTAGAATGACTCCCAAGCTGCGGACCTGGTCCTTCAGGGGTAGATGTACCCCATTCAGCACCAAGTCAACATCCCCTAACCTCCCCTTGTTCCCCACCAGCAGTACCTCGGTCTTGTCGGGGTTCAGCTTCAGCATGTTCCTTCCCATCCAGCCAGCCACTGCCTCGGGGCACTTGGACAGGGTCTCAACGGCCAACCTCGGTGAAGACTTGAAACAGAGGTAGAGCTGCGTGTCATCCGCATACTGATGACACCGCACCCCAAACCTCCTGATGATAGCTCCCAGCGGCTTGAGGTAGATGTTGAATAACATCGGGGAGAGGATGGAACCCTGCGGCACTCCACAAGTGAGCGGCCGAGGGTCCGAAGCCTCCTCCCCGAGAACTACCCTCTGGTACCTTCCAGAGAGGAAGGACCGGAACCACTGCAATACAGTGCCTCCCAAGCCCAACCCCTCCAGGCGGTCCAGGAGGATACCATGGTCAATGGTATCAAAAGCCGCCGAGAGATCGAGGAGGACTAGAAAGGAGCATTCGCCCCTATCCAAAGCCCTCCTCATATCATCCACCAAGGCGACCAAGGCCGTCTCCGTCCCATGTCCAGACCTGAAGCCCGACTGGCACGGATCTAAATAATCGGCTTCATCCAAGTGTGCCTTCAACTGAGCACCCACCACCCGCTCGATCACCTTGCCCAGAAATGGTAAATTGGAGACTGGGCGAAAGTTGTTTAAATCCTGGGGATCCAAGGAGGGCTTCTTTAGAAGCGGTCTTATTACTGCCTCCTTGAGGGCTGATGGCATCACTGCCTCCTCGAGGGAGGCATTCACCACCGCCTTGATCCCCTCACCCAGTCTCTCCCTGCAGCTCATTATGAGCCAGGACGGGCAAGGATCAAGCAAGCAGGTGGTCGGCCTCACAGATGAAAGCACCTTGTCCACTTCATCAGAAGGAAGAAGCCGAAACCGATCCCACAAAACCGGTCTGCCACTGGCCTCCTCCCGCTCACTCGGACTCCCTGTGTCCACGACGCACGATATCCCACTCCTAATCCGATCGATTTTATCTGCGAAGTGCTTCGCTAAAGCCTCACAGGAGGCTTTCGACTGTTCCATTGGGTCCGGAGTGATTGGACCGACCAGACTCCGGACCACTTGGAACAGCCTCCTGGGGCAGCACTCCGCAGACGCAATGGAGGCAGCATAGAAATTCTTTTTTGCTGCCTTCACCGCCACCCGGTAGGCTGAAGATGCAGCTCTAACCAGTGTTCGATTGTCTTCGGAGCGGGAATTACGCCATCGGCGCTCTAGCCTTCTCACCTCTTGTTTCAGAGCTCGCAGCGACAGAGTGAACCATGGCGCCGCGCGCGCTCTGTTTAGGCGAAGAGGGCGCTTCGGAGCAACTCGGTCTAATGCCCTGGTGATTGCAGCATTCCAGTCGTCCACCAGGGTCTCGACCGAGCTACCGTTTGTGTGCTCCAATTCCCCAAGCGCGTTCAGGAATCCATCCGGATCCATAAGACGCCTGGGGCGGACCATCCTAATAGGTCCCTCACCCCTGCAGAGGGGTTGTGGCATCGAGAAATCCAACCCCACCAGATAGTGATCTGACCATGACAAGCGGGTGGCGGATATACCCCCGATTTCCAGATCATTTCCCCCCTCTCCAGAAACAAAAACCAAGTCCAGTGCATGACCGGCTACATGGGTAGGTCCAGTTAATACAGGGTGCAGCTCCCAGGAAGCCATGGTCTCCATGAAGTCCCGAGGTGCCCCCGTGAGGACAGCCCCCGAATGCACATTGAAGTCCCCCAGCACCAATAGCCTGGGGGACAGCACACGCACATCAGAGACCACCTCCAGCACCTCGGCCAGGGAGTCTGTCGTGCAGTGGGGTGGACGGTACACGAGCAGAATCCCCAGACTGCCCTTGGGACCCAACCTCCAGTACATGCACTCAATAAACTTGGTCTCCCGGAGAGGGAGTCTGGTAAGGACCAAGGACTCCCGGTAGATAACAGCCACTCCCCCTCCCCGTCCCCCAACCCTTGGCTGCTCGGCATACGAGAAACCAGCCGGACACAAGGCCGCCAGAGTTGGAGCAGCGGCCTCATCCAGCCAGGTTTCCGTAATACATGCCAGGTCCGCACCCTCATCCAGGATCAAGTCATGGATGAGAGATGTTTTCTGGGTAACGGACCTGGCATTGCACAACAGCAAACGCAAGGTATGGGGAGGAGCCACACATCCCCCAGTTATCCCTTGGCTCTGGGCAGGCCCGGGACAAGGGATAGGTATTAAGCATCGATCCCTTGTCCCCCGTAGTTGGCGTGGCCTGCCCCTAGCGTTCTGCCAGCACCTGCTGCTCAACAGTGGTATATTTTGCCCCCCAGAACTCCCTCCATCATCTCCCTGGGAGAGGCACATGCCCCCTCGCTTCCGTCGATCAGGCGGGAGACCCACCCCTAAAATCACCCCCTAAAACCCCCAAGCCCTTCAAAAAGCAGGGCCTCTTAAAAACCCCAGCCCCACCTATATCCCCATCAGCACGGGGGCAGGCCCTCGCCCTCGTGCCACCCCCGAAGTGGCTCCCCCACAGGGGCCTGATCTTTATGGCCCCACAGTTTCAGGTGAGGCGGGGTGGCTCCTGGCTGGGCCCGGTCCTGCAGCGGCAGCCAGCAGTCCCACTGGTGGTGCGGGTGGTCCCTCCCAGGCAGCAGGCAGCAGGCAGCAGGCAGCAGGCAGCAGGCAGCAAGCAGCAAGCAGCAAAGCTGGGCTACTTGCCTGGCTTGGCCCTCTCCAGCAGAGGCGATGTAGGAGAAATTTTCAACACACCACTATTTTGAACCGAGTGAGATATTGCAGTAGTGTGCTGGCAAAACACACAGACCATTTGTAGCTCACAAAGTGTGCATGTCAGAGTTGGAAGCAGATGGGTCCTGGAGAGTGGCATTCTACACCTGGGCAGGTTCGGACGGCACGATACCCAACACTGCGGCACAAGCCGCGCAGTGCAGGTGAGTCGCCTCAGGCCCCACGATGTGCGGAACAGATGATCGGGCACATCGTAGGTTGCTGGCCCCCTCCTGCCCCTCCCTCTCCAAGTTGTCCCCTGCTCCCCACCATGACCGGGAGCTCATTTTCAGCTTTTCCCTTTAAAAAATGGGCATTCAACAATCCCTGGTAGACAGAGGGTCATTCCGAAGGGAAGGCTAAGCCTTCAGATGCAGAGATGTATCAGGAAACCCTCCCTGACTATTAGCTTTGGTTCCCAAGGCTGAACTGATCACTCAAAGGGAGCAGGGTTCTTTCTGCTGAGAAAACCAGAGGGGCGGGTTTTCCTGTGTTGCCTAGGCAACTGGAAGAACCCTAGGTTTCTTCCTTCAGGCAACTGGCAGGGAACAAACGATGAAGTGAATCAGCGAAGGCGGGTGGGGCTGTTGTTTCATGCAATGGCCACCTGCCCTCTGGGAGGATAAGGCCAGGGTTGCATTGCAAAACAGTTCTCCAGCACACATGCGAGCTCAATCCCCTCAGCCATTTGTGTTCTGGAAGGGCATGTCACAGCATGCGTGGGCAAATACCCACCAACTTCCTTGCCACAGCATTCTGGACCAACTGAAGTTTCTGAAAACTCTTCAAAGGTAGCCCCATGTACAGCGCATGGCAAAAATGCAACCTGGATATTCTGTCCGCCTTAATCAGCCAGAAGGGCAAGAATCTGGCACTCAAGTGGTTGATCCACACTACCAAGGATCTTGCTCATGTCAAGATCCCATCCCTTCAAGATCACATCATTGGGCTGAGCAAACTGACATGTATCCATCACAGCAGGACAAGCAGGCGCTAAAGATACATCCCTAGAGCTACAACCGCGGAGCAGATGTCAGATGTGACCTAGAGCAGATGTGAGTGGATAAGGTAAGGGACTTATAGTTACCCTATAGTTACCTTATAGTTGTTGGTGCGCGTGTGCGTGAGCAGCAGAGTGTGTGTGTGCATGGGAGATTTAAAATCCTGTCTGTGTGCTAGCAGAGGCCTGTTATTCCACACACAGATCTTCCAGATCTCAGCTCCCCCCTTCTCGCAGCGTGCAGCGTGTTGTGAAGATGCCAGCCCAGCCTGCCTGTAATCCAACTTGCTTCCAGCTTCCCCGTTTTCAGATTAATCCATGGAGTCAGGAAACACTCTGTAACACCACAGGTCTAATTCTACCTGTTTATTCACTTAGCAAGTAAAGTTCTACAGAGTATACATTTCCTAGTTACAGTCCATGTGCAGAGTATAAATGCATAGCAAGCATTACATCCAGTGGAGTAAGTTGAGCTTCACTCCACCTCAGCAAAGAAGTTACATTGTTGCAGTGACAAAGTCCAGCAAGAAGAACAAAGGAGAAGAGAGAAAGCAGTCCTGCCTCTCTCTAAGATGGCTTCAGACAGAAAACAAGTTAGCACGTCATCAGAACATACAAACCATGTGACTAGCTCATAATGCTCCCACAGTCTAGGCTTCCCATGCGAAAAACACGAGAACCCAGAAAGACATAACAAACTTGTTTACAGCCATTCTGTTCTTTCCATGTGTAAACAGTGTGCTACAGCTGGTGAAGTGATACATATCACAACAATAGTTACCCTAGCACATGGATCCTGGGTAATGCGACCAGCAGGAAGGGTTCATTGGAATGCTGCCTAGAGTGGATATCTGCCCGGGCAACTGATCTCTCCAGAAAGAGGCAGCCTGACTGAGGCCAAGGCTTTAGAGGCCTGCCTGAATCCACTTGATGTAATTCCTTATGTCAGAACAGATTCGTTACTGTACTGTACAAATCTGTTACTATCCATTTTACTCTCCAGGTAAAAGGTTATTGGGAAAATGACTTGTCAAGAGCCCAGAATTGTTGGAGCTGGTCATTAGAATAACCCCAGTGGCTTCGTGTTCCATTCTTTTGCAGGTGGTTACTTTCAATTTAATATTATGCTAACTGATTCAGGCGGGTTTTATACAGCTGCTTTGCATTAGCATGGCTAAACCAGGAGTAATTCAGGCCGAAAAGTAGACTCAAATATTTATTTTTCCAGAACATTTGAAGTGCAGCAACTGCAAGCTGATGGTTTGGGGGAGGGGGGGGTAAATTTGAAATTTGAGTGGGTGATGATAAAACTAAGATGCTGGGACGTCAGTTCGAGTTTGACTGGAGGCACTTTCAGTTGTGTGCCTCTACAGGCAGGGCCGGATTAAGCTAGGGGCTGTTGGAGCGCCAGCTCCAGGCCCCTTAAAAGAAAACAGGCCCACAATTATAGGGACACGCGGCGATTTTTCCCCCCTTCGGAGACGTCCGGGGAAAGGGAGCCTTGCGCTGCCACTGCCGTCCTTTCCTGCCCTGGCAGGCTCGGGGCAGGCGCCATCCGCGAGGGAGGGAAGCAGGCACGGGAGGAGCCACGGCCACAGCTTCATGGAGAGAGCCAGGTAGAGGACGGACCCTCTCTGGCTTCTTCCTCCTCCCCCTCCTCCCTCCTCCCCCTGTGTCTTGGGGACTCGTCCGGCATCGGATTTCCCTTCCGTTTTGCTGGCCCCTCCTCTTCGTCTCGGCCGTGAGTGACAGGCAGCAAAGTCCCGGGAGAAACCCGGCCTCGTCGTCAGCAGCTGCAACTTCAAGCACGTCAAGCTGCTCTCGCTGGGCTCGAGGTTTGTCCATTTTCCCTGAGGGAAACTGAGGCAAAAAGGAAAGCAAAGCTGGCACAAAATGCCCCCCCCTCACACGCAGACACTTCCGTTCTCTTTCTCCTGTTTCAGCTTCCCCCAAAGCACCTTCCTGCCTGCCTGAGTTTCCCTCAAAGTTTGCATACAGTTTCCCTCAAAGTTCGAGGGAAACAAGCAAAAAAGAAAGGCAGGCAGGCACAAAGTGGGTCCCCCCCTTCTATTCCCTTTCTCCTTCCATTTCTGCCTCAGCTTCCTTCAAAGTACTCTCCCTCCTTCCCGGCATCTGCCTCAGTTTCCCTCAGAGTGCCCTCTTTCCTGCCTGCCCACCTGTTTCCCATACAGGCGCTGCTGCCTTTCCACATTTATTTTATTTATTTATTTTATTTGTTATATTTATACCCCACCTTTTTTCCTGCAAGGAACCCAAGGCGACTTACATAGTCCTCCTCCTCCTCCTCCTCCATTTTATCCTCACAACAACCCTGTGAGGTAGGTTAGGCTGAGAGTCAGGGACTCTTTTATAATGTATTTCAGTTTACCCCACACAAAGCACTCACACACACAGAGCAGCCAGACAAAAGCAAAACATGCTTATAATTTGTAGGTAGCCTTTTATAATGTATTTCAATTTTAGACAGCAAAAAAGGTAGTACATTCTTATTTTTTAAACCCACTTTTGCCATCGAAATAAAATTCCACCCTCCATTTAATCATTATTTATTTATTTATTTATTTATTGCATTTATACCCCACTCTTCAGCCAGAAAAGGCTCTCAGAGCGGCTTACACAGATTAATAATAAGACATTCCCTGCCCTCAGGCTCACAATCTAAAAGACATGACACAAAAGGAAAAGGGATTGGGAGGGAGGAGGAAGAATGCCAAACTCAGGCACCAATATAATGTTTGGCATTCTTCCTCCTCCCCCCCAATCCCTTTTCCTTTTGTGTCACGTCTTTTAGATTGTGAGCCTGAGGGTAGGGAATGTCTTATTATTACCGGTAATCTGTGTAAACCGCTCTGAGAGCCTTTTCTGGCTGAAGAGCGGGGTATAAATGGAATAAATAAATAAATAAATAAATCATTACTTTCTACCCACTTTTGCCATCAAAATAACATTCCATCCTCCATTTAATCACTTGTTAACATTATAATTAATTTATAATAACTTTCCATTTAAGAAAAAAAAATTCACCCCTATCAAGTGAAAAAAAATGACCCAGGTCCTTTTTTTTTACTTGATCCATTCGTTCTTTTTTTTTTAAAACTATAGTCCGGTCCCCCAACAGTCTGAGAGACAATGAACTGGCCCCCTGTTTAAAAAGTTTGAGGACCCCTGTTGTAATCCTTACATCAACCCTGTAAGGCAGGTCAATAGCATTCTCTCCATACAGCACGTGGGGGGGTGGGGGGCAGCTGAGTAAGAGCTCGGTTCGTGTACATTGTTGCCTAACAGTCTGCATAATTCCTGAAGGGGTGGGCTGTGTTAGTCTATTGCAGCAAGAACAACAAGAGAGTCTTGTGGTACCCTAAAGACCAACACATTCATTCTGACATAAGCTTTCACGGACACTGCCCACTTCCATCAGGTTTTATTGAGTTAACAAGCTTATTGTTTACAAAAAAAGAAATATTTTCAATATGTTTCTGTTTTGGCACTTTAATGGTAATTAAAATATTTAATTTGTTTTAATATAAAATTGCGTCTTCATTTTATTTATTTCCATAAAAAGGCCCACCAAAATCCTCAGCACCAGGCTCATAATGCTCTTAATCCGGCCCTGTCTACAGGGAAGCAGCAGGAAAAGTTGCACGGCCCCAGTGGCAAACCTGGGGCTTGCCCTAGAAAAGCAATGGCCGTATCCATACAGGGCACTGTCTGTGGCCATTCCCTCTTGGAGCAGGAGAACACATCGAGACAGAACTGGCTATGTGGGCCAGCCCTCCAGAACCGATTCAGCTTTTCCTTATTCAATATATGCCAAGCATACATAACATTAAACCATACATCCCATAAATGAAATAAATAAAAAGAAGACGGGCACCTGTATAAGCAAAATGCTCATAACAGATTCAGATAATTGATATCTGAATTAAAAATGGGAAGGACGTCTGTTATACAGTAATACCTCGGATTGCGAGTAACCTGGTATGCAAGCTTCTCGTAAGACGAGCAAAAATTTAGCATAAATTTAAATTTGAAAGACGAGCAAGTCTCTCAATACGAGCCGCCGCTCACTCTGCAGCCTGTTGATCCTCTACATCTCTCTCCTTCTCTCCCCCGTCTCTCTCTCTCTCTCTGAAATTTTCATTAGCTGCTTTGAGATACTCTGTCTAAAGGCAAAGCAAGCCGGCTCCCTGGCAGGGAGCCCCGTGGAGGCGCGGCTCCTTGCTGAGTTTCCATTATTTCTTATGAGGAAACTCGCTTTGATATACGAGTGTTTTGGATTACGAGCATGGTTCTGGAACGAATTATGCTCGTAATCCAAGGTATTACTGTATATTTAAACACTGGCCACCAGATTTCAGCTTTCCCCTCCTCGGATGGTGCCTTGTTGCAGCGGCAGAGAGGACTTTGCTGCTGCCCAGAGATGTGAGAACAGGTGCTGCCGCCAGTGCCCTCGGGGCACCTTAGTGGAGGCGGTAAGAAGAGGGGACTGGAGACAGGGACGAGAATGACATCGGCAATGGAGTGGTCAGCAAGCAAGGCAGTAGCCATCTGGCAGGGCTCCTGAGGGTCCCGCTGCAGTATAAATATATAGATAACTGCTAACTGGCAGAGCGGGGAGGCACGGGGGCCTATTCACAGTAGGGCAGGTCACCCACATCCTAAAGTGGAAGACTCAAGTTAACTGTCCCAAATTGTGCTTGCAGACGACTTACCCTCCATGCTGTGGGGGTTCAGTGTCAGCCACACAGTGGGCCTTCTAGTTCACAGCCAGAAGCTGGTCAGCAATCGGGTTGGAAGGGCCTGGAGCCCAGTCAGTCTGTGGAATGTCAAGACCAGTGTGAGCTCATCACTGTCGGCATTCTCAGGAGAAAGCAGGCGGGAGTCAAGTTGCCTCCCCTGTCCAGCTGCAACTTCAACCTTGCAGAGATAGGAGCTGGCAGCCTTTTGCGAGTGTAAAAGGGAAATAAAGAGTCGAGACAACAAGATGGGTTTTTTAACTGGGCCACATTTATTGACAATCAAGGACCTGAAAAGGGAGGGAGTGTGGGTTACCCTAGGCTGGCCCCATGGCTGCTGTTCATTGGGCGATGCATCTTCTGAAACCGCAGAGTGGCGCTGCATCTCGCCGCCACCGCACAGTTTTACACCATCACGGTGCTGGGAGGCCTTTGCGGTGTTGCCTCCTCTCGGAGTCGCATGACAACGAGCGGGTGAGGTACGAAGGCCTCACAGGCGGTCTTTATCCCCCTGACAGGCTGAGTCTGAGGACGCAGCAACGTGAAGCCTCAGATTACCGCCTGTCACCTAAAAGGTGCCAATGGATGCTCACCAGGCCCTATCCATTGCCTAAGCCCGCACTTACACGCCACAGAGAGGGACGAGCCTCTGCTTAGTCACCTCTCCCCCACCTGCGTGGAACCAGTTCCAGCAGGGCCCTTCGCAGGTCACTGAGGAACAGCATTGCCTGCATCAGACAAGGATGATAAAGGGACTGGAAACAAGGCCCTATGAGGAGAGACTGAAAGAACTGGGCATGTTTAGCCTTCAGAAGAGGAGACTGAGGGGAGATATGATCGCACTCTTCCAGTACTTGAAGGGATGTCACACAGAGGAGGGCAAAGATCTCTTCTCGTTCATCCCAGTTTGCAGGACACGGAATAATGGGCTCAAGTTACAGGAACCCAGATTCCACCTAAACATCAGGAAAAATTTCCTGACTGTCAGAGCAATAAGACAATGGAACCAACTACCTAGGGAGGTGGTGGGCTCTCCCACTCTGGAGGCATTCAAGGTGCGGCTGGACAGACATCTGTCAGGGATGCTTTGACCTGGATTCCTGCATTGAGCAGGGGGTTGGACTCGATGGCCTTGTAGGCCCCTTCCAACTCTACTTTTCTATGATTCTATGATTCTAAATGGACACCATCTGGCTGGTACAGCTCCCCCCTTGCCAAAGAAATCTCGGGATGGGGTATAGCCTGTCTCTTCCCGCCCAACCATTTAACAATTTCCCGTACCTCACCCGCTCTGCCCACTCTGTTCATTCTCCTGGGGTTCGCACCACCCCTCCAACAGAAGCGTGGCAGCATATGAGACCAGACAATCTGGACTCCTGGCCAACACCGCCTTACAGGCAAGGTCCGCACATGCTTGCAAGATCAAGGCCTTGCCCTTGAGCAAGCCGAGGTCAGCCCCCCCCCCCAAATGCAGCACCAGCAGGTTCAGGGGTTGTCCAACCTGGCCAGACTGGAACAAAGTGGGAAGTAGATTCTGCCACTGCATGCCGCAGCGTCCCAACCAGTGGATGTCCTCCATTTGTCCAATGCCAAGGTGGGCTCCCAAGCCTGAAGTCACAGCCCTCTGCGCTGCCCAGAAAATGAAGCTGTGCCCGCACACCAGCACACGAACCGGTCTGGCCAACAAAGGTTCTGCAAGAAAGGAAATAGAAGCAGCAGCACAATTCACGGTAATTTGCGTATGTATGATTGATATGCCTGGGATCACCATCGACCCACTGCTTGCATCCTGTCTGAGGGGAAACCCAAGGCTGCAGCGGTAGATGCTGCCCCAATCTGAAAAGAGTGTGTGTCAAAACGCCTGTCCCCGAGCCCTAGTGCTCTCAAGGCCAACTTAGCTACAGACCAAAACTGGAATTTTGTGAGAGGGGAGCCATCCCTGTGTCAGAACAAAGGCCCCGCTACTTGGCCTCTCTTGTCAATGAAGGCATGTAAAGCGGCTACTGGGCACAGTTCCTCAGTCAGTAGCGGCAGGATGAAGAGCAACACACGCCCCTCTGGCCACCTGGTCTGATTTGGACTTGCGCAACCAGACCTTGACTCCGTCTGGCATAAAGCTCAGGTCAGAGAATTGTAACACCCTGCAAGAGGCATCAGCCTTAGACTTCACGACCAATTCTGAGATACGGAATGCACCCAAAAATGCTGTTAATGCTGCTGCATGAAACAAAACTGCTTCATAATCTGAACTGCATACCACTGGCCACTGAGCTTTTAAACCTAATAAAACATCAGGCGACATGGGGGACCTTGAGTCAGGAGCAGGTGGTGTTTCACGGAGCCATCTCATAAGCATCCGCTTCAACCTAAAATCACCCATATTATCCTTCCATCCTCAGGCTTTAGACAGGAAAGCCAAACCTGATAATTTGCCCCTGAGAGTTCGAACTGATGCCCCTTGACTCCTGGTGGACACACAATATTGCATTAGATGCTCTGCTGGGATGGGCCATAACTGAGGGATCCCATTGTCTATCCTAAAGGCTTGAAACTCCCTACCTGCCTTGTCATATGCTGCCCACGTACTAGGTGCCAACGAGCTCAGGGTGGCACTTTCAGCTGAAGACCTCCAATCTGCCAAAGACAGTCTCTGGCATCAGTACCAGGTGTTGAGATGCCCAAGGGGCAAGCTGTCTGAACCTTGGCAACTGATTGCACGGCAATGCGTCAGCAATGCCGTTGTCGAGACCGGGCACATGACGGGCGTGGAACAGAATGTTAAATTCTAAGCATTGTAGTGTAATAGCCCGAATCAAACACATGGCTTGATTATTCCTGGAGGACAGCGAGTTGATGACCTGAACTGTGGCCCGATTGTCACAGAGAAAGTGTACCACTGGAAATAGCAAATTGGCTTGCCCAAAGACGAACTGCTGCAACATAAATTGGAAACTGTGAAGGACTGCCAACCGGTCCTTTCCTCAAGACGTGAGATCAAAGGTGCAAAACTGCCAGCCTTAGCTCTGCCGTCTTGACTTGATTCTCTCAGGGCCTTGCCCTTAGTCTATACACTGGATTTAGCACTGAACCACAGAGGAACCACACACACCGTGTGGGGTAGAACCAGGAAAGTTTATTTAAGGTAAACCGATTACAATAAAAGGTGGGGAATGAGGGAAGGTGGGGAGACACTTTGGTATGCACAGTAGAGCTACAAAACAACAAAACTAGTTCTTTACTATATAAATACCCAGGCACTTCCTCTTTGCCTGGGGGGTTGGTCTTCTTTAGGGCTTGCCTCAGCAAAAGCCCTACTCCTTCGTGTCCAGACAACAACAAAACCCCAAAGCCATGGCTGGCAGTATAGATTCCCCCCACCCCTCCTTTCAGTAGCTTGGCTGTCTTTGGCCAATCAGGATGAACTTCATCTGGGCTAGGCAGGGGAGGGGTGGCTCCTGATTATGACTAGAGTGCTTGGGCCGCATTTGCATGCAAATACTTGGGCACAGGGACATCAAAGGGAAACTATGCACATTTGGCAAGAGACTCTGATGCCTAGTACATTTGCATCACAAGGCCCCCCAGCCTCTAGCTGGAATTACACTTGTTTACGTGTGTGTGTGTGTGTGTGTGTGAGTGTGTGTGGTACAGGAGACTCTGACGCTTTTCTTCACAGAAACAACTCCAGGAAAGTAAGATCACAAGCCACATCTGAAGATGTCCAATGAGCTGGCCATGGCTCAGCGTACACCACTGTTCCCCCAAAACAACTCCAAAACCAAAAGTTCTTGATGCATCTGATTGGATGTGGAACTCAGCCGCTAACATCAGATCTTGTCTCCAAAAGGAAACACTGTTAAAATGTGCCATAAACTTGGACCATACCAAAAGAGCAGCCTTGATGGAAGCGGATACCCGACGCCTGTGGTGGGGTCATGTCAAGCCACGCATGGCAGCACACAAGCGACCTATGAAGGCCTGCAATAATCCAACAGGCAAAGTTAAGATGGCCTACTAATTCTTGCAGTCCTTGGAGGGTAAACTTCCGTGACCTGACTGACCCTTTCTTGCAAGGCTTTTAGCTTCTCACTGGGAAGCCTGGAGCACTGAATGACTGTATCCAATTCTATTCCTAGGAAGGTCAGCAAGTTTGCCGGCTCTTCGGTCTTCTCTTGGGCCAATGGGACACCTAGTGAATCTGCGAGAGCTTGAAATTGATGCATTAAAATTGCACATTTATCTGAATTTGGGGGGCCAGCAAATAGGAAGTCATCCAGGTAGTGCACTGCCTGGGGGAGCCCCATCTTATGTCGCAAGGCCCAATCTAGGAAGGAGCTGAAGCGTTCGAATGCAGAACAGGAGATGGAACAACCCATGGGTATCGCCCTGTCAAAGTAAAACCAGCCCTGCATGGAAAAACCTAACAGATCAAAGTCCTCGGGGTGTACTGGAAGCAGATGAAAACTGAAAAGCTGATTTAATGTCACACTTTCCTATGAGGGCGCCTCATCCACAAAGGTGGACCATAGACACCGCGGAATCAAAAGATGCATATTGCACCAAACAAAGATGTTCTGGGATCATGTCATTAACAGACATCCCTCTGGGAAAGGACAAATTGTGTATTAATCGGAACTCACCAGGTGCCTTTTTGGGTACTATGTGAATAAACTTTATTGTATATAGCCATAGGCCTTTACAAATCATTAAAATGTAAAATTTATAAAATTTATAAAACAGTATAATTTAAAACATTATAAAACTCAGTAGGTCTACATAAAACAAACCGTTTCACATTCCTCTAAAAGTTTAAACCCTGGAATCTAAAATATTAACATTCAAGATACATTATTGTTTTTAATAAAATAAGAACGTAAATTCCTAGCTGCCAATGCAAATTTGGCTACCGAATATGTAATGAATAGGTAATTGTCAGCTAAAAGTCCAATTACTATTTCTTGAGGAGTTTGCTTTGAGAACAGCTGGTTTATAAATGACAAAAAAAAATTCTCTTGGCTCCTGATACAGGGAACAATACAATAAATAGTGTATTATATCTTCAATCTGAGCACACCCAAAGATACATTTCCGGTCTACAACTGGAATTCTAAGGTATCTCCCATCAAGATATGCCGAGGGCATAAGCCGGAGCCTAAGTTCTGTAAATGCCCTACGAAGCTGGGGAAAGGTCAATACCTCAAAATAATGAGATCTTGCATGGTTGACCTTAATTTGTGGATACCAAATAGAAAATTGTGCCCCGACAATAGTCGCCCTGTCTTGATTTGAATCATGATCAAAAATCCAATTTTTAAGGGCCAGTGAATTGAGACATAAAAATTTGTCTATAGGAAGGTTATAAACATTAAGTTTGTCATGGCACTGCTTTGCCCACCCTCCAAGCCTTAATTGTTCTAGCCAGCAGAGCTTGGTAAGGGAGGAATCCTCCAATCCATTCAATCTTTGCCAGTATCTGAAAAATGACAAATCAATTCTAGCTGCAATTGAAGGCAGGCCAAGCTCTGCTCTGAGATGGGCCGATGGGGCCCCAGGCGGGAGTTCCAAAATATGCCTCATGAACTTATTTTGTTAAACTTCCAGCTCATATTTAGTTGCCTCTCCCCATATTTCTGCCCCATATAACATTTGTGCTAGGATCTTGACAGTAAAAACCTTGAGAGCAGGGTTTATTAATTTGCCCCCTCTAGAATAAAAAAACTTTCTGAACAGTCCGATGGATCTAGCACTCGATAATTTAGTGGCACTTATATGTTGCCTCCAGAGAAGTTTCTCTTCAAAATGCACGCCTAAATATTTAAACGAGTGTACTTGCTCTAGAATATGACCATCAAGAACCCATTTGTACCTTGGGGCCCTCTTTCCAAATACCATAATTTTGGTTTTAGTATAATTGACGGAGAGCCTTTCCTTTTTACAAAGCTGTCCAAATTTGACTAACATCCTTTTAAAGCCAATTTTATTCAAAGACAGCAAAACCAAATCATCAGCGTAAAGTAATATTGATATTTTTCGGTTACCAACAGAGGGGGGGGGAAAAGGAAGAGGAAGATATTCCAGGGATTAAATCATTAATATAGAAATTAAATAAAAAGGGTGCCAAAATGCACCCTTGCTTCACCCCTCGATTGATACGCATAGCTTGTGATAGGGCGCCGTGCAAACCAGTTCTCACCTGCAGTGAGTTATCTTGGTGGAGTAACTGAATGAGCCAGAGTAATCTGGTATCAATATTTGTCTTGGCCATTTTATATCACAAGCGCTCCCTATCAATTAGGTCAAAGGCTGATGAGAAATCCACAAAAGCAGCAAAAAGAAACTTATTTGGGCCCTTAATAGTTTTGCAAATCAAATGATGTAAAATAAACACTTGGTCAATTGTGCTTCTCCCCTTCCTAAAGCCAGCCTGTTCATCATATATAATAGATTGGCTACGGTCCCATTCAAGCAGCTTGTTTAAAAGATACCGTGCATAGAGCTTGGAGGCCACGTCTAAAAGGCTAATGGGTCTATAATTACAAGGATCTGTTGGGTCACCTTTCTTAAGAATTGGCACAACAATGCTAGATTGCCAACCAAAAGGGAATTTACCTGTTGAGTTAATATAAATAAATAAATTTGCAAGAATTGGCGCCCACCAACTGACATCCATGGTAAAAACCTCTGGGGGAATCATATCTTCCCCTGGAGCCTTACCAGGTCGTAGCGATGAAATCAAAATCTCTATATCATCAGGGGAAACAGGTGACCATTTGGGGAGGTTGGTGGAATTCCTAATTGAGACTGGATGTGTGGCTATTTTACTCCCGAAAATACCACTGAAGTGCGAAACCCAGACTTCAGGAGTAATTGGGGGACCAGTCGCATACATTTTACATGAAAAACCCTCCTGAATTAGTTCCCAAAATTTGGGTTCATTTCCTTCAATAAGGCATCCTGTGGGAGGAGGGAAGAGTTAACCCCACATCCCCCCACACCAGAGTCCTGATCTGTGTAGTAACATGTAGCCTGACCTGGTGATGCCATATTCCAGAACGAAAGGAATAGGCATTATGGACAGAATCCACTGGATTCCTTCTGCAGCACAGAATCCCTCTGAAAATACCAGAACACCCTAGCTTCAGAATGAAGCTGAGCATCACCACTTCCTTTGCTGGTTTGCTGAAGTTCTGAGGACTGCTCAAACATTAATAACTTTGGAAATGCTGCTCAGAACTTCACCAGACCAATGAAGTACTGACTGATGTGTTTTATTCAGACTTGCTTTCCTCAACAAGTCTGAATAAAATACATCAGTAGTTTTCACTAAGATGTGACAGAAATATATTATACTGTATGCCTATTTAAAAATTGGAGTGAAACGGGTAAATGTGTCAATTCTGAGCACATTTTCCTAAAAATGTAACCTTTCAGACATTTTGGGTTTGGCTGCCTCTGCCTGCCTGTTTGGGGTTCCCTGCCTCCTCTGCCTGCCTGGTTATTTTGGGTTTGTCTGCCAGGTCAGTTCTTGTCAAAATCAGTTGCAGAGTTTTGAAATAAAAAGGCACACTTGTGCCTAGAATTTATTTAAGCCACACATCTGAAGTAGCCTTATTTTGTTGGGGAAAACCCCCATTGATTTTAATAGGGATTCGACTTGGGAGTCACCATTTTGGACCAAGGACTCGGTCGGACTCGAGACTTGGGTCCAAAGACTCATGACTCGACTCGTGACTCGAGACCAAGGACTCTTCAACATCCCTGTGTGAGTGTATCGCTCGTTCACCAGACAAGTGCTAGTTAACCTTCACTCAGAGCCTCTTGATTCTGAAGTTTGCGCATATCTGCCTTAATGACCTGTTGACATAATAATTTCAGCAGATCTATGGCTGGTCTATGCAGATGGACTAGGAGCATGATTGTTTTAATTACAGTAAATGCAAGAGAAGATTGGCTTAGTGAGTCAATAAATCAGTCAAGCTGCGCATGTTGCTTAAGCAGGGATAATATTTGGAGTAAGCAAGTGTCTCATGAGTGATCATTGTGCTATTACACTTATCATTTACTGCCACAGATATATTGCAAACAACATTAAATTGAGCTGTCAGTTTGGCAGGAATGACGAGGCGTATAATTAAAAGGAAAGCACCCAGGCCCCTCCCTCCAGTGTTCCTTGGGGAAGGGCGAGCGAGGGGGGAAGACAGAAGCTACGGTAAACAAGTGCAAAACAGCCAGCGGGGGTGGACCAAAGGGGGGGGTGTCTAGAGAAAGTCTCCGTTTTGAGTGTGAAGAGAAATGTAATATTTGTCCTGCTGGAGTGGATCACACCCCGGTTTCATAGATTTCATAGATCATAGAGTTGGAAGGAGCCTACAAGGCTATCGAGTCCAACCCCCTGCTCAATGCAGGAATCTAGAGGAGGGGTCCCCCATCCAAGTAATAACCAGGCTTGACCCTGCTTAGCTTTCCACACTCAGACAAGCTGAGCCAGGTTGATCTAGTCCAGTATCCTGTTCCCAGCAGGAACCAGCCAGGGGCCTCTAGAAAGCTCACAGTTAGGGGATGAAAAGGTAATATTATTACCTTCCCATATTATTTATCTCCAGCACCTGAGATTCAGAGGTAGACTGACTTTAAACATGGAGGTTCCATTCACTAAAGGCCGAACTACATGTGTTCTGGCCGGAAATCCAAGGTTAGGAGATCCATGTCTTATACTGTTGCTAAAAGCTGTGTGTGCAAATTTGGATCATAGCTGTGGCACTGGGGGAGGGGGTTTAACCCTCCTGATGCAAATTGCCCCACAACAGCTGCTTTTAGCAAAAGTATAGCAGCTATTAGCTATGGTGGGGAATGTACCGTATGTATGTATGTATGTATGTATATATGTATGTAAAAATACAGGTTTCTAAGAAGTATACATAAACTTCAACAAAAGCAGACCAAATATCCAAATAAGTATCCATTCGCAGGTGGCGTCTAGTCTTTTAGCTGTCAGAAGGGTGTGGAGAATCCATTTGTGCTGACCACACGTTAACTTCCAGGAAGCAGGTAGATAATTTAAAAGAGCGTGTACATCAGTAAATATTAAGGAGTAGTTCTAATACAAAACTTATCCATATAACGACCGCCTCCCAAAAAAGGGGAACTATTGGGCATTACCAAAACACATGCTTAAAAGAAGCATTAGCTGTGTTACACCTCCAGCACTTAGCCAACTTAGACAAACCCTTATTAAAGAGATACTGTGGCATCCAATAGACATGAAACAAAAGTTTTTGCTGAATAAGATGCAACCTGAGATCCGTAGAAGCATCAGTTATAGACGCCAAGGCAGCGATCCGTTAATTAGGCAAAATGGGACCATCCAGTTCCTTATGCCATTCCTGCTTAAGGCCCTATATATCATATTTATTCACCAGTAATAAGTATTTATAGACATGGATCATAGGTTGATTTCCTGATCGGCTTCAATAAATGCTCCCAATAGTGAGGGAGATGCTGAAGCTGTAAAAGCAGCAGGGCCAAACCTAGATACTAACACATGTTGCCACTGCAGGTATTGCCATTCAGCCATTTCTGGCAAATCATATCTAGCACATGAAATAGACAACAACAAAATCTCATCAGCAGTACCCACCAGTTGATCCAAGGTAATTGGATCCATTATCCATTCATGTCCACCACAAAAACATTTTCTTATCAGTTTTTAAATCTGGATTTGCCCATGGCATCAATTTAGCATGAGGCAATGGTTCAAAATGTAATTGACGTGGCATTATATGCCACACATTTCTAACAGCCATAATTGTGGGCAGAACCCTATCCATTCTAGTACGCCTGGAAGATTCTAAAACTGACCAAGGTGGAAAATCTGATCTGAATGGAAAAGACCAAAATTTAGCACAAGTCAAACAAATAAGCCAGATGATATAAAGCAAGATCTGAAAACCCAACCTAATGTTAGTGTAATGAAATTTGCATTAGAGGAATGGTGTTGCTGGATACTACCCACGCATTCATTTGTGTTTTTTTTTAAAAAAAGATTATTTAAAAAATAAATTTAAAAAAACCAACCATCACAAAAACACAACACATATATGTTAATTCTTCTAATTCTTCTACCAATCTAAAACTTTTCTAGTTCTATTTAAGACAATTCCCCATTTCTTCCCTTCTACTACATTTATCAAAGAACAAGCCACCACCTATTTTCCCCTCACATCAATACCCCACACCCCAAGTTTTTGACCCCTTTTTATTACATCAATAACTTTACCTTTCAAATACTAAGTTACTACCGTAACAACTATTATAACAAATCCTTATTTTGTTTTAGCAGTAATAAGTTCTTCAGGGATCATCTTCTTTCTAATATAGTCCTTCCCAAAAATACCAATCAAATTCATTTACCCAAAAACAGGCTACCACATATTTCCCCCTTTAATCAATATCTCACGCTCCAAATTTTTAACCCATTTTCCCCTGCCTTCCATTGCTCATTAATCATTAATTTCAACAAAGATCATTTTACCAATAACACTTTACCTAAGACAAATCATTATTTTCTTCTAAGCATTCCAACATCTTCAGAAATCATCTTTCTGATAAAATCCTTCCCACTAACATTTGTAAATAAGTATACCCTTATAAGCTTCTCTTTATGGACTTTTAAAAACAATATTTTTTCACTTATTTTATCATTATAAAAAGGGATTCTCTCTCTCTCTTTTTCATCCTAAACTAGAGAGATTCTCTTATCTCTTAAAGGGATCTATCTCACAAATCCCTCTAGGTTCAAAACCATGATTTTTCTGTTGGGATCCCTCTCACTGATCCCCCACAAGCACCCTCCCATTTAGATCTCTCTCACAGATCCACTTGGCATTAAGAACCACCTTAATTTGTTCCATTTGAACCTCTCTCAAAAGTCCCCCATAAATTCAGCCACTAGCCTCTCTACATTTATAAAAAAGAAATAAACAAATAGTAAACCACCACTGAGGGACCAAACCCCCTCCCTCATCTCCAACAATCCACCCTAACGTAAATTCAGCCATGTCATAGAATCATAGAAATCATAGAAAAATAGAGTTGGAAGGGGCCTACAAGGCCATCGAGTCCAACCCCCTGCTCAATGCAGGAATCTAGGTCAAAGCATCTCTGCCAGATGTCTGTCCAGCTGCACCTTGAATGCCTCCAGAGTGGGAGAGCCCACCACCTCCCTAGGTAGTTGATTCCATTGTCTTATTGCTCTGACAGTCAGGAAATTTTTCCTGATGTTTAGGTGGAATCTAGGTTCCTGTAACTTGAGCCCATTATTCCGTGTCCTGCAAACTGGGATGAACGAGAAGAGATCTTTGCCCTCCTCTGTGTGACATCCCTTCAAATACTGGAAGGGTGCGATCATATCTCCCCTCAGTCTCCTCTTCTGAAGGCTAAACATGCCCAGTTCTTTCAGTCTCTCCTCATAGGGCCTTGTTTCCAGTCCCTTTATCATCCTTGTTGCCCTCCTCTGAACCCTCTCCAGTTTGTCTATGTCCTTCTTAAAGTGAGGTGCCCAGAACTGGACGCAGTACTCAAGATGAGGCCTAACCAGTGCCGAGTAAAGGGGAATTATCACTTCCCGCGATTTGGAAGCTATACTTCTATTAATACAGCCCAAAATTGCATTTGCCTTCTTTGCAGCCACATCGCATTGCTGGCTCATATTCAGTTTGTGATCTACCACAATTCCAAAATCCTTCTCACTTGTAGTATTGTTGAGCCAAGTGTCCCCCATTCTGTAACTCTGCATTTGGTTTCCTCTCCCTAGGTGCAGCACTTGGCATTTATCCCTATTAAATTTCATTCTGTTGTTTTCGGCCCAGCGCTCCAGCCTATCGAGGTCACTTTGAATTTTGTTTCTGTCTTCCAGAGTATTAGCTGTTCCACCCAACTTTGTGTCATCTGCAAATTTGATAAGCATTCCCTGTACCTCCTCATCCAAGTCATTAATAAAAATATTGAAGAGCACCGGGCCCAGGACCGAGCCCTGTGGTACCCCGCTCGTTACCTCTCCCCAGTTTGAGAAGGAACCATTGATAAGCACTCTTTGAGTCCTATTCTTTAGCCAATTGTGGATCCACCTGATAGTTGTTCCATCTAGCCCACTCTTAGCTAGCTTACTAATCAGGATATCATGAGGCACTTTGTCGAAAGCTTTGCTGAAATCCAGGTATATAATGTCCACAGCATTCCCACAGTCCACAAGGGAGGTTACCCGATCAAAAAATGAGATCAGATTAGTCTGACAGGATTTGTTCTTGACAAATCCATGCTGGCTTCTAGTAATCACTGCATTGTTTTCAAGGTGCTTGCAGACTGACTTCTTTATAATCTGCTCAAAAATCTTCCCGGGGATTGATGTCAGACTGACTGGCCTATAGTTCCCAGGTTCCTCCTTCTTGCCCTTTTTGAAGATGGGAACAACATTTGCCCTCCTCCAGTCATCTGGCACTTCACCTGTCCTCCATGATTTCTCAAAGATAATAGATAGTGGTTCTGAGAGTTCTTCTGCCAGTTCCTTTATTACTCTAGGATGCAGCTCATCAGGCCCTGGAGATTTAAACTCGTTCAGAGTAATCAGGTGCTCCTTGACCATTTGCCTATCAATCTCAAGCTGCAATTCTGCCCCTTCAGTCTGCACTTCAGGTTTGCCAGGGGGGTCATAGACCCTCTTTTGGGAGAAGACCGAGCCGAAGTAGGAATTGAACACTTCTGCCTTTTCTTTGTCTTCCGTTATCAATTTGCCATCCTCATTGCGTAGTTGAACCACCAGTTCTTTCTTCTGTCTTTTACTGTGCATGTATCTGAAGAAAGCTTTTTTGTTGCTTTTAGCATTCCTCGCTAACCTTAGCTCATTCTCAGCTTTAGCCTTCCTGACACTATTCCTGCAGTTCTGTGCTACCTGCCTGTACTCTTCCCCTGTAGCCTGTCCTTCCTTCCACTTCCTATACGTGTCCTTTTTTGTTTTCAGGTCATCTTTGAGTTTATTGTGAAGCCACATTGGCTTCTTCTGTTGCCCTCTGCCTTTTTTCCTTGTGGGAATTGTTTGCAATTGTGCCTTTAAAATTTCCTTCTTTAAAAACTCCCACCCCTCCTGGGCTCCCTTTCTCGTGAGAGTCACTTGCCATGGGATCTTACTAATCATTGTTCTGAGTTTGTTAAAATTGGCTTTCCTAAAATCCAGGGTACGTGTTTGGCTACACTCAGCTTTTGCTTCCGTTAGAATCAAGAACTCAAGTATAACATGGTCACTTTCCCCCAGAGTTCCCAAAACTGCCACTTTATCCACTAACTCGTCTCTGTTGGTTAGAATCAGGTCAAGGATAGCCGATCCTCTAGTTCCTTCCTCCACTTTCTGTAGGAGGAAGTTATCAGCAGCACAGCTCAGGAATTTCTTGGAGGGGCCATGTTTGGCTGAATAAGTCTCCCAACAGATATCAGGGAAATTGAAGTCTCCCATTACTACCACATCGTGCCTCCTTGAAACAATGGCAATTTGCTTTTCAAAAGTTCCATCCTCGTCTTCTCCTTGATTGGGTGGTCGGTAGTAGACTCCAACCGCCATGTTCGTTTTATTCTTTGCCCCCTTTATTTTAACCCAGATGCTCTCAATGGGGCTGCCAAGCTCCTCTTCCTGTATCTCTGTGCAGAGATACGTATTTTTAACATACAGTGCAACTCCACCTCCCTTTCTGTTGCTTCTGTTCCTTTTGAACAAGTTATACCCTTCAATTGCTGTATTCCAGTCATGGGAGTCATCCCACCAGGTTTCAGTTATCCCTATCAAGTCGTACTTGCCCTCATGTATCAAGAGTTCAAGTTCGTCTTGTTTATTGCCCATACTCTGGGCATTAGTATAGAGACATCGAAGACTATGTGCTTTATAGTCCGACTTTCCCCCTACATTTTGTGGTAGACTATAAATGGGCACCGCTGGAGCTGTTCTCTCCATTGTGGCATAGAGGCCTTCTTCCATTGGTACCCCCGAGTTTATGTCTCCCTCCCCTGTTGGATTCAGTTTAAAGCCCTCCTGATTAAGTTCCTCATGCTGTGTCCAAACACATTCTTCCCAGTCCTTGTGAGGTGCAACCCATCCTTTGCCAGCAGTCCATCTTCCAGGAAGTGTAGCCCGTGGTCCCAGAATCCAAATCCCTCACGTCGGCTCCACCTTCGTAGCCAGTCTGTCTGATTCCAGTTCAGAATCCATCCTCTTAGTAGTCACCCCCCCCCCCCCATTTCCAGGGATGTTGAAGAGTCCTTGGTCTCGAGTCACGAGTCGAGTCACGAGTCCTTGGACCCGAGTCTCGAGTCCGAGTCCTTGGTCCAAAATGGTGACTCCCGAGTCCCGACTCCCGAGTCACTCCCAAAGCTGACTCCACGAGTCCCTATTAAAATCAATGGGGTTTTCCCCCAACAAAATAAGGCTACTTCAGATGTGTGGCATAAATAAATTCTAGGCACAAGTGTGCCTTTTTATTTCAAAACTCTGCAACTGATTTTGGCAAGAACAGACCAGGCAGAAAAACCCAAAATAACCAGACAGGCAGAGGAGGCAGGGAACCCCAAAGCAGGCAGGCAGAGGTCTTTGTCTTGGACAATTCAAACTGTGGAACCGGTTAAGAAGAGACCAGGCAGTCAGAGGAGGCAGGGAACCCCAAACAGGCAGGCAGAGGCAGCCAAACCCAAAATGTCTGAAAGGTTGCGTTTTAGGAAAATAATTTAAAAAAATAAACTTGCTGTACTTCCTAAAACTTATCCATGTTGCATTTGAGGAACATGATTTTTTCTAAATGTTTGCCCCCCATTCTGGAACGGTGAGGTCTCATCACAATTTCACCCTCACTCTTCGCCGGCGATCGCACTCCTCTCCACTCCTTCTGGCACAGCCCAGGGATGTTGAAGAGTCCTTGGTCTCGAGTCCAGAGTCGAGTCTCGAGTCCCATTAAAAATATTGGGACTCGAGTCCGAGTCGAGTCAGAGGGGGGACTCAGTTCGACTCACGAGTCGAGTCCCCGAGTCCGAGTCCCCATCCCTGCCCATTTCCCATGGTGAAACACAGTAATTTTATATTTCATAGTACTAAAAATACTACGGTCTCTTTTCTTACGTATTTCCATCAACAACTCCTTCAAAACAATCCAGACCGTGTTTAACAAGTCTCTCTTCTTTTGGCTCTCTGTGAACAACTCCTTCAGAACCAGCCTGATCACATTTAGTGAGACAGCATTTTTTCCCGAGTCAGTAGAAAGATGATATTTCTTGTGAACTTGATTTTCTCCCCAATGTCAAGGTATTTCTTCTGAGCTTGAGTTGTTATTTTCTGATTCAGCTCCAGTAACAGCAACGCAGCTCCGGCTTTATCAGACTCATTTTGCATTCATTTTGTGAAACACCCCCCCCAGGGCTAGAATCATAGAATCATAGAATCATACAAAAGTAGAGTTGGAAGGGGCATACAAGGCCATCGAGTCCAACCCCCTGCTCAATGCAGGAATCCAGGTCAAAGCTTCCCTGACGGACGGCTGTCCAGCCGCACCTTGAATGCCTCCAGAGTGAGAGAGCTCACCACCTCCCTAGGTAGTAGTAGGTTCCATTGTCTTATTGCTCTGACCGTCAGGAAATTTTCCCTGATATTTAGGTGGAATCTGGGTTCCTGTAATTTGAGCCCATTATTCCGTGTCCTCCAAACTGGGATGATCGAGAAGAGATTCTGGCCCTCCTCTGTGTGACAACCCTTCAAGTACTGGAAGAGTGCGATCATATCTCCCCTCAGTCTCCTCTTCTGAAGGCTAAACATGCCCAGTTCTTTCAGTCTCTCCTCATAGGGCCTTGTTTCCAGTCCCTTTATCATCCTTGTTGCCCTCCTCTGAACCCTCTCCAGTTTGTCTACGTCCTTCTGAAAGTGTGGTGCCCAGAACTGGACGCAATACTCAAGATGAGGCCTAACCAGTGCTGAGTAAAGGGGAATTATCACTTCCCACGATTTGGAAGCTATACTTCTATTAATGCAGCCCAAAATAGCATTTGCCTTCTTTGCAGCCACATGGCATTGCTGGCTCATATTCAGTTTGTGATCTACCACAATTCCAAGATCCTTCTCACTTGTGGTATTGTTGAGCCAAGTGTCCCCCATTCTGTAACTCTGCATTTGGTTTCCTTTCCCTAGGTGCAGCACTTGGCATTTATCCCTGTTAAATTTCATTCTGTTGTTTTCGGCCCAGCGCTCCAGCCTACCCAGATCTCCTTGAATTTTGTTTCTTTCTTCCAGAGTATTAGCTATTCCACCCAACTTTGTGTCATCTGCAAATTTGATAAGCATTCCCTGCACCTCCTGATCCAAGTCATTAATAAAAATGTTGAAGAGCACCGGGCCCAGGACCGAGCCCTGTGTTACCCCGCTCGTTACCTCTCCCCAGTTTGAGAAGGAACCATTGATAAGCACCCTTTGAGTCCGATTATGTAGCCAATTGTGAATCCACCTGATAGTTGTTCCATCTAGCCCACTTTTAGCTAGCTTGCTAATCAGGATATCATGAGGCACTTTGTCGAAAGCTTTGCTGAAGTCCAGGTATATTATGTCCACAGCATTCCCACAGTCCACAAGGGAGGTTACCTGGTCAAAAAATGAGATCAGATCAGTCTGGCAGGATTTGTTCTTGACAAATCCATGCTGGCTTGTAGTAATCACTGCATTGCTTTCAAGGTGCTTGCAGACTGACTTCTTTATAATCTGCTCCAAAATTTTCCCAGGGATTGATGTCAGACTGACTGGCCTATAGTTCCCAGGTTCCTCCTTCTTGCCCTTTTTGAAGATGGGAACAACATTTGCCCTCCTCCAGTCGTCTGGCACTTCACCTCACCTCCATCATTTCTCAAAGATAGTAGACAGTGGTTCTGAGAGTTCTTCTGCCAGTTCCTTTATTACTCTAGGATGCAGCTCATCAGGCCCTGGAGATTTAAACTCGTTCAGAGTAATCAGGTGCTCCTTGACCATTTGCCTATCAATCTCAAGCTGCAATCCTGCCCCTTCAGTCTGCACTTCAGGTTTGCCAGGGGGGTCATAGACCCTCTTTTGGGAGAAGACCGAACCGAAGTAGGAATTGAACACTTCTGCCTTTTCTTTGTCTTCTGTTATCAATTTCCCATCCTCATTGCGTAGTTGAACCACCAGTTCTTTCTTCTGTCTTTTACTGTGCATGTATCTGAAGAAAGCTTTTTTGTTGCTTTTAGCATTCCTCGCTAACCTTAGCTCATTCTCAGCTTTAGCCTTCCTGACACTATTCCTGCAGTTCTGTGCTACCTGCCTGTACTCTTCCCTTGTAGCCTGTCCTTCCACTTCCTATACGTGTCCTTTTTAGTTTCAGGTCATCTTTGAGTTTATTGTGAAGCCACATTGGCTTCTTCTGTTGCCCTCTGCTTTTTTTCCTTGTGGGAATTGTTTGCAATTGTGCCTTTAAAATTTCCTTTTTTAAAAACTCCCACCCCTCCTGGGCTCCCTTACTCATTAGAGTCGCTTGCCATGGGACCTCACTTATCATTGTTCTGAGTTTGTTAAAATTGGCTTTCCTAAAATCCAGGGTACGTGTTTGGCTACACTCAGCTTTTGCTCCCCTTAGAATCAAGAACTCAAGTATAACATGGTCACTTTCTCCCAGAGTTCCCGAAACTGCCACTTTATCCACTAACTCGTCTCTGTTGGTTAGAATCAGGTCAAGGATAGCCGCTCCTCTAGTTCCTTCCTCCACTTTCTGTAGGAGGAAGTTATCAGCAGCACAACTCAGGAATTTCTTGGAGGGGCCATGCTTGGCTGAATAAGTCTCCCAACAGATATCAGGGAAATTGAAGTCCCCCATTACTACCACATCATGCCTTCTTGAAAGAGTGGCAATTTGCTTTTCAAAAGTTTCATCCTCGTCTTCTCCTTGATTGGGTAGTCGGTAGTAGACTCCAACCGCCATGTTCGCTTTATTCTTTGCCCCCTTTATTTTAACCCAGATTCTCTCAATGGGGCTGCCAAGCTAATCTTCCTGTATCTCTGTGCAGAGATACGTATCTTTAACATACAGCACAACTCCACCTCCCTTTCTGTTGCTTCTGCTCCTTTTGAACAAGTTATACCCTTCAATTGCTGTATTCCAGCCATGGGAGTCATCCCACCAGGTTTCAGTTATCCCTATCAAGTCGTACTTGCCCTCATGTATCAAGAGTTCAAGTTCGTCTTGTTTGTTGCCCATACTCTGGGCATTAGTATAGAGACATTGAAGACTATGTGCTTTATAGTCCGACTTTTTCCCTACATTTTGTGGTAAACAATCATTGGGCACCGCTGGAGCTGTTCTCTCCATTGTGGCACAGAGGCCTTCTTCCATTGGTACCCCCGAGTTTATGTCTCCCTCCCCTGTTGGATTCAGTTTAAAGCCCTCTTGATTAAGTTCCTCATGCTGTGGCCAAACACATTCTTCCCAGTCCTTGTGAGGTGCAACCCATCCTTTGCCAGAAGTCCATCTTCTAGGAAGTGTAGCCCGTGGTCCCAGAATCCAAATCTCTCACGTTGGCACCACCTTCGTAGCCAGTCATTCACTCGGAGTATTTTTCTTTCCCTTTCTATTCCTCTTCCAAGTACTGGAAGGATTGTGTGTTCAAAATTGTGTGTTCAAAAATATGGCCGGCATTTTCCAAGTAATGGACATTTTCCAAGTTTCCAGAACTTTGTGAAAGGGAAACAAGAGTTGGGACTGAAAGCAAGACTGAAGACATCTGAATATATCTTTACAGCAACATCCAAACTTTTATATGCAATCACTGGGACTTCTGGGACAGCACCATTTTCTCTGAATAGACAAAAAAACCTGCCTCCATTCATGAAAGTCGGTTAGGGCGCTATCCAATGGAACTGCCCACACTGCTCCGAGCTCAGAGGGTTACAGGCATCCAACGCAGGGCGGGCGGAGCGTGGAGGTGACGGTTTCCTCTGCACTCCTCCCACCCTGCAAAGCAGCTGGACGGCCGATTTCGGCTGCCTAACTGCACCGCTTCAGAGTGGGAAGGAAGGAGGCTGAGGTGCCGCCAGGATGCGTCATATATTGGCAGCGCTGGTCTCCTCCCTCCTGCCCCCCAGAACACCCCCTAAACCCTTTCTCTGGGGTTGCTTTTGCGACCTCAGAGAATCAACTGATGCAGTTCTTTCTGTGCCAGTCGTGCGTGGGGGAGGGGGGATCTGAGTGCGGATCCCCGGCTCTGAGGTTGGAGTGATTTTCTGATCTTGGAGCTGGGGATCTGAATGATCCTATGGCCCTCTAGATGCTGTCCAGGGGCCATAGGATCGCTCTATTAACCTGCTTATAATGGAGTGATTAAGGCTATTTAAACATCTAAGTCAGGGGTGCAGAACCTATGGCCTGCATGCCCCCCCCCCAAGCACTTGTTGTGCGGCCCCCAAGCTCCCACCCCTGCCAAAGTCTCCTGTGATAAACTGGTGTGCCTGCACCTCCAACCTTGTGAGGTAGGACAGGGCATAAGACACCCATTGCCTATACAGTAATACCTTGGATTGCAAGCATAATTCGGTCCGGAACCGTGCTTGTAATCCAGAACACTCTTATATCAAAGTGAGTCTCTGGTGGGCATGAGCGGGGCCGATTTCAGCCCGCTACGCCGGCTCAAGGCGAGCAGTTACATCCCTATGACTTGTCTTGCAAGACCTTGCTCGTTTACCAAGTCAATTTTTTTTTTAAAAAATTGCTTGTCTTGCAAAACGCTCTCAGACCAAGTTACTTGCAATCCGAGGTATTACTGTATTCCTCATTGGTAGGCTGCTACCACCCATGTATTATTAATTATTCTTATGGGATATCAGTATTTAATAAATGATTCTCTGGATACATGGGGATCCAGGCTTATGACATATATATGGGGGGGGGAGGGGAGAGGACAGACCCCTTTCCCAGAGATTCTTTTAATCTCCTTAATGACACAGTGACCCACAAGCAGTTCAGGAGTGTGAGAGCAGCTTCCCACCCAGGTTCCTTATCAGGGTCCTGAGAATAACTCAGCAAAGTAGCCTTCAGGAGTGTGTGTGTGTGTCTGCGTGTGTGCGTGTGTGCGTGCGCAGCTCCGGCGGAGGGAAATTCAAACTGAACAATTGGTCATTGGGGAGGGCCTGGTCATGCCTCCCCCAGGTGCTTCCTACAGTACCTGCCTTCTTGGGTCGATGAGCATATTTTGAATTTTGAATGAATGTTGTGGGTATTCTCACCAAATGGCTGCCGTGGGAATCAGGCTGGCCCATTCACAAAATGGCTGCCATGGTAGACCTGGCTGGTCACAAAACACACATTTCCCAAAGGCAAACTGGTGAGACTAAAAGAAAAGTAACCTGCACAAGAACCTAAGTACAAGGCAGAGGTGGAGTCTCTGAGCTCCAAAACACAAAACCACAGTTTTGCACCTAAATAAAGATGGTGCCGGAGGGGGCCCCTTCGCTTTTCAGCCTCCCAGCTAAAAGAAAAATAATTAAAATATCTTAAGAAACAAAATAAAAATCAAGTGGGGCAGGGAGCCTGGTGGGTGCCAGCCAAGAGAGGTGTCTGTGGGCACACTGGTGCCCCGGGGGGGGGGGGGGCTCCACGCTGGAGACCCCAGACACGGAACGTGCAGCTAGGCAGTCTGGTGTCTGCAGGTCAAAGGTATTTCCAGAAGGGGGTAGAGGTGAATAATAATAATAACAGCAACAACAACAATAATATTTCCATTGTTTTAAAATTGTTTTTATGTATTATTCACTGTTTTAATAATAACTTTTTAACAATGGTTGTTTTAACGCTTGTTTTTTAGTATTGTTGTGTGGAAAAGGTCTATGGACTAAATAAACACTGATTGATTGATTGATATAGCGAAAGCTCTCGTTTGGCCTCCAGCCAACACCAGATACGGCCCTCAGAGCCAAAAAGGTTGTGCACCCTTGTTCTAAGTAAATGTGCTTAGGCTTTGGCATCTAAAATCAGTTAGAGGGAGGGGATGAATGGGGAAAAATAAGGGGGAAGAAAGGGTTTTGCTGCAATACACTTCATGTTTTTCTCCCCGTGTCTGATCGCAGCAGTAGCTGCTCCTGTTCCACCCATGTGAGTTTTCCCTCTCTATTTTTAGCTCCTTCTGATATTATTAATAATACATGGTGTATCTGATGAGAGCCTGTGAAGTGGGAAGGCGCTTTCCCAAAGGAGCCAGGCAGGACTTGCCAACAAAGTGGAGGAAACCTCTTGTAATAATCCCTTAAGTCAGGATGGGACAGACTGGCCAACATGTATGTAGCAAAGAATCACTACAGGTGGAATAAGATGACAGCCGCTTCTAGATGCTGCCTTGGCATTTCCAAAGCCAACTGCTGCACCAGGACAGCCCCGCTGGGTCAGACCCCCAAAGGCCCACCTAGTCTAACATGCTGTTTCTGCAAGGGATGCCTCTGGGAAGCCAAACCAGACCCCGCTGTTCCTGGCCCCTGGCGCCGCCCCTGAGGCAGACTGGGCTGGCATCATGGCTACTGGCTATTACAGAGCGCCCCACCTCCATGAACTGGGGCAACCCCATGAGGGGTTCCCAGAGGCACCCCTTTTAAACGTCTTCCAAGACAGG
This sequence comes from Shinisaurus crocodilurus, assembly GCA_021292165.1. Taxonomy (NCBI): domain Eukaryota; kingdom Metazoa; phylum Chordata; class Lepidosauria; order Squamata; family Shinisauridae; genus Shinisaurus; species Shinisaurus crocodilurus. The sequence goes on from JAHFWL010000137.1 coordinate 160,054, forward strand.
AGCCATCACCACATTCTTGTTGGTAGTGCAGTCATGAGGCACGACTTTAGATTCTCACTGCAGCTTCCCCCAGATGTCAGGCCTCAAAACCAAATACAAACTTCACTGGGGCGGGGGATGGAGTGCAGGCCATGATATGACGATGACGATCAGGAACGGTGCAGGGCTGTTTGGCGCTCTAGGCCAAATTATATTTAGCGCCCCCCCTCTCGTGCCGTGGGGGGGGGGGCTCCGGAGCAAAGCAGCCCTGCTCTGCAACCCCCCCCCGCGCCGCCGCCGCCCCACCACCACCTACCTTCCCCCCGTCCCCACTGCTGGCTGCTGCTGCTGCTGCTGCTGCTGCCGCCACCGCTGCCACTGCCGCCTCCTCCTCCTCCTCCTCCTCCTCCGACGCGACGGGACCCCCACGCTTTTTTTTTTTTGCCAGGGAAACCAGGGCAACAGGGCTGTTTAAGCCCTGTTGCCCTGGTTCCTCCTCCCGCCAAAACAACGCTGGCGGGGCTCCAGAAACAACGGGAAGGTAGGTAGGTGGCGGGCGCGCGCGCGCGGGGGGGGAGGTGCGGCAGCGGCGGCAGCGGCTGGCAGGTGGGCGGGGAGGCGCAGCGGAGGCGGCAGGCGGGGCAGGAGCGCGCCGGAGGCAAGGAAGGGGTGCAGAAACGCTGCGCCCTCTTCCGCCACGCGCCCTAGGCAGCCGCCTGGGTCTGCCTAGCGGTAGCGCCGGCCCTGATGACGATGAGAGAAATTATGCCAACTGCTTCGACTATTGCAGGGCCCAGACATGTTCTTCAAGGCAGCTTGCAGCACAGGAGTCCATAAGCCCATCAAAGCACTCAAAGAAACACATGTGATACAACAGAAGTGCTGCACCCACCCCATGTGGGAAGGGGCAACTGCCTCTCTACCTTCCCCGGGGGAGGATGCACGCACACATGGAGGGCTGCCTGGGAAGCCTAGGGCCGCCCAGCCCGTCAGGAGAGGCACAGCTGCGCTGCTGCGAAGGAAGCAGCCCGGCCTCTGTTTGGCAGCAGTGGGTCAGGATGCTGCTCAGGGCGCTGCGGCCAGGATGGCTCGGGGAGCAAGAGCAGGGCCGAGGCTGGCTGCACAAGGAGTGGAGCCACTGGGACCGCTCCCCCACCTGCCCAAGAGCTGAGGAGTGGCCGGAGACCTTGGCGGGTGACTGGAGATGGCCTGGCAGGCTTACAGGGCCCTGCAGGCAGGAAGCTGGTCAAAAGGGAACACAGGGCAAGGCGCAGGAGGCGGGGAGGGAGCACGGGAGGAGAACGGAAGGTACCAGGACTGATGGTTGGGAGCCAGAGTGGGGGTGCAGCTGGACGGTCTTGCCTGCCTGCCTGCCTCATTTGCCTCTCCAGGCCCATCAGCCAGAGGTTTGCTAGACCAGCCTTCTTGCTTCCTTCTGCAGTTACTTGCCCTGTGGGGCCTCAACGGGGGGCATTTATTAGCCTTGCCAAGTCCCTCCCCCCATTATCTATTACTGACGGAGCACTCCTGGAAGCTAGGTGCAAATACACACACCAACAATAGCAGATAGACAGAGCAAAATAATCTTGAGGGATAATACCAAGAATAGCATCATTTGGGGGAATGAAAGGGCTGGGTCAATGCGACCCGGTGCAAGAACACGCTGATTCTAGCATGTCGCCTAGGAAGGCACGGGCACGGGATGGTGTTGTTGACCGAGGCACCCCACGAACCTCCCAATTCCCTCTCTTCTCTCAGCCTCGGCTACACCACTGGGTTATTGTGAAGATAAACGGGGAGAGGATGGGAATCTTGCAAGTTGCTCTGAGGAGTTTCCTTGAGGAAGAACGGTGGGATAAAAATGGAATAAGGAAAGATTTAGAAGAAGTTTAATGTGTGGATACTTGTTGGCACACTTGTTCTTGTCCCCTGTTTATTACTTGTTCATGCTTTTTGCTTTAATCTGAGCATGCCCAGTCGTGTTCCGCAGGGTTCTGACAGGGAGCTGGTAAAATCAGCATGTGTGCGCATAGCAAGAAAGGCGGCAAGTTGCACCTGTTGGATTTCGCTCTTGGATATTTTAAACAAACCATCATGATCATTATACTGGCATAGAGTTTTCTCATTGTAAAAATTAAGCTTGGGTTTTGTTTGTTTGCTTCTTGCTGAGTTCTAGTTAGAAGTTAGAGAGCTGGGAGTGGTTGGATACATTGGCTGGGTTCACACAACACTTTCAGAGGTTCTGAAACCTCTGTGGGTTTAAAGTTGCCCGGGGTGCCGAGTAATGATCGGGCACAGCAGGGCTCCCTGGCCATCTCCCCCGCCCTCTTCCCTCATCAGTCCTGCTGCAGGTATCCCAGGGTGCACTGCGAGAGCACCGAGTTTTTTCTCCCTCCAAAGCTGTCATTTGCACTACTGCCCCCCCCACCCCCCACTGGGGATTTCCTCTGGTTTTGCCACTTCCCGAGTGCTTAATAGACTTGGGGTAAATGGCAAAACCGAGGGGATGGTTGGGGCTTCCCAGCACCCCCACCCCAAAACCCAGGGGATCCTGCATGGAAGGAGGGGAATTGAGGGGGTGTCCCCCAAAACACCCTTTTTTGCAGGATCCTTGGTTTTTTTGGGGGGGCACTTGTGCCTCTGGATTATCCACACTTGGGAAAGTGAGGGCAGCTCAGGGGGACATGAGCCCCGCCCCAAGACACGAAGATTCTGCTGCAAAGGGGGCTTTCCACTCCCCCACAACCTTTTTAAAAAAAAATATATAAAAGAAATAGGTATCAGTGGGCTACAAAGTTCCAATTTGGCATGGAGCCATGGACACTCCGTCCATTCAGACAAGTGTCCATGTTGAATTGTAGCCCATTGCTAATTCTTTCACATTTAAAAAAAAAAGTTGAGGGGAGTGGAAATCCCCCCTTGCTAGCCCCTTGACAAGAGCAGCAGCCCTTTTTTGCTGCTCTTTCCAAGGGACTCTGTGCCTTTTTGGCTTCTTAGTGGGTTAGCCTGTTATCTGGGTTCAGACAACACTTTAAACCTACTAGGGTTTTCTTAACCCTACCGCAAGCCATGACTTAGCAGGGTGGTTCTGAAGCCACCAGGTTGGCTTATAAACCACCATGCAGCATTCAGACAACACGCTAAGCCACTCTGCCTCTTAACTTACTGAGGTTTAGCATGTTGTGTGAACCCAGTCACTGGGTTTTGTGACTAGCTAGTAAAGATGCTAAAATTTCGATTAGCTTGGTGGGTTTCTTAAATTAGGTGTTAGTGGTCCTGGTCCACTCCATTCAAGTCAGTGGAATTTTCTTTTTGTATAAATCAATCATGCCCTGACTCCTGACAGTGGGGGAGAGGTAACACGAAATTGTCAACTGAGGCATGAGTGATGTAATGTTGAGGGCCGAGGGAGTGACTCTGCCTGACAGACAGATCATTGATGAAGCACTTGGATGGACTGAATGAAGCACTTGAAGCACTTAATGCCTCATTGAGAACAACAACACTGCAGTAATCTCGATGAAATGTAGCCTATTTACAAGTCATGGTCCAAAATCTGTATATTTATGAGCTTGTGATGCACTTTGCAAAACAAACAAACAAACGAGTTTGACAACATGCACAAATTTGAAAAATGTACAGAAACACACTCTAGTCAGTGGGTGAATGCATGCAAGAATGTGTACATTTAAAAAATGTGCACAAAAACCTGTATCAATTCCTGTGCAGAAGGTTGCCTAGAACTGGGCTGGAACAAGCCTCGCAGAAAAACACACCAGAATCCGAGTGAGATTATGCTTGACAGATTCACCCACCTGCCATAATAAGGAAGGGAAAGAAAAAGGTACGATGCATCTTGTGCAGAAGTTCCCCCTGGATCGAGGGGAAGATACGCTCCGCAAACGGCATATTTGTCTTGTCCCTGCACCCCCACCGAATGATCCTGTGAACTGCGAATGCTGCAGGGCTGTTGCATCAGAGCTGAGCACCAGCTTGTGCCACGGGGGACTCTGCAGACATGGAGGGATTCCCTTAGCTTGTGTGGGGCCCATTCCACCTCAGCTATGCTTCTGGGGGAAGGGGCGAGGCAGCCTCTTTTGCAGAGGACAGCCCCTCTGCCGGATCCTGACTTAAAGATGAAGAGCCACAGGAACTGCTGCGGTCCATCCACAGCACTTCGGCACAGACGGAACAGGCAGGCGGGCGCACAGGTCCCCTGGTCACAGTCTTCTGCTGCACTATGGTGAGATTGGCTGTATTTTCATGGTAATAATTATTTCCAAATTTGCATTTAGGCATATAAATTAGCATATAAAAAGTTTATGCAAATTTGTACCCCCTTTTTGCTGATGCATTTCCTTTGTTTTGGAGATTCGTAAGTGGTCATCCTAAAATCTGCCTGCTGAACTTCTCCTTGATTATGTACTCATACATGCTACACCATTTTGTGTAACAAAGTTTATATCTTAATGTCTTAATTAAAATTAGAGCTGTGCACAAAGGTCTCTTGAAATTCTCCACCCTATTTGTGGGCAGAGAAATTGCGGGGGACAAACAATTTCACCAAATTTCTCCAGAGGAAGGAGAAATTCTCCAACAGTTTCTCAAAGTAGGACTCACCACTGGCTGGGACTGTAGCACAGCATCTTTCTTTTTTTCCTAAGTGGTTTTTTTTTGTTTTTTTTTTGCACTGCCACTGCAAGTGGCAACAGCACAGTTCTGTGGGCAGCCTGGCCCCATTTTTCATCCTCCACACTGCAGGGTTGTGTGTAGCTCCAGGGAAGAAGTGGAGCCAGTGCTGTGCCAAAAATAGTCGTCCAGTTTCCTGAAAGTTTTCTTCCCCTATGAAAGAGGCTTCCATTGTTCTGCCTCATTCTCAGGGAGAATTTATTTTAAATTACTTTGGTGGTGTTTTAATCACTGCAAGGTGGCTGAGGGTGCTCTGTGTGTGTTTGTTTTCTTTCTATTAAACATCTCTCCGTAGCTCTGCAGCCCACCAGGCTGTCTGCACTCCCTGAATCTGAAAAGGCCCCATGGGAGGGATTTCCTCGAGATGTCTTCCCTTGTGCTTTAATTGAAGTGCAGGAAGCTGAGGAGGCTACAGGCTGCCAGAGAAATGACTGGCAGAGAAGTGACTCACACACACTCCTCGGCCACCTCATAAGTAAGGCAAGTTCAAGAACCCCAAACTCCATTCATGAGAATTTCTCCAAAATTTTCTTCTCCTTTGAATTTCTTTTCTAAAGCAATTTCTTTTCTATTAAATCGAATGAGAATGGTTGGAAAAAATGTGGAAGAAATTTACAGCACAGCACTAATAAAATATCTTTTGTGAGACAATAAGCAAGAGAGGTGGCAAATGGCACCTGTTGATTTTCTGCCTCTTAGACAGAACGTTGAAAGAGGGAAGGGGAAAAGCAAAGGAAATAAAGTCTTGATGTAAACCTTACTCAGAAATAAGCGCTCTGTCTTTGGGGAAAGGGATCAGTGGCTGGAACTGGAGGTGCTACAAACTCTTGGAGGGTGCTGTTGCACTTCTGTCCTACTTGTGGGCTTCCCAGAAGCAGCTGGTTGGCCACAGAATGCTGGATTAGACAGTCTTTGGTGTGATTCGGCATTGCTCTTCTCGTATTCTTACAAGCCCATGCAGGCTACTGCAAAGAAAGCCCTATTGAATGGGCTGGGCAAGTTCCTGGAGCCACCTCCCACCCCATATTTTCTTACTCAGAATTCAATACTAAGAAGCCTTCTGAATAACGAAAAAGCTGGATCCTTAATTTTTGACTTCTGGTTACTCCTAATAAAACTTTTGCCCTACTCGTATTCTAGCTAGAAAACATGGTCACCTCCATTTATTGTTAGAGGTCTACACCTAAAAAAGGGAAGAGTTAAGTGTGCACCTTGAAATGAAACAATGATTGTCACTCGTTCATCCAATATATCATAGAAGTTGGCTTGCAAGGAGGCGGATTCAGATGTATTGGGGAGAGGGCAAGGCTGCCGTCACTGCGATGACAAGCGTCCTTTTCAGGCATGAGGGAAACCCTCAGCTCCCACCCTTCAGCCCATCCTGCCAGCTACTACTGTAAGCAACGGACAGACATGGTTCGGCTCACAGGAGGATTCCTCTAGCGGTACAGCCAGGCTCAGGTGCTCCACACGGGACCAGCAGAGCATCTTTGCTGGCCCCAGGCACACACTCCATCCTCCCCATCTCACTTTGAGGCTGAAAGACCCCGGAAAAATGTAGGTGCAGGGAAGGTGAGTTGTCAGCAAGCACAATTTAGCACATTGCACAACTTCATTACCAATCATGGGACATGGCTGCTAAAGCATCAGCCTTAGCTTCCAATTTCCCGGCTTTGTGGAGCTTGAGACATGAGATAGCCTTAATTCTCGTATTAAACCAGCAGGTTTTTTGATAATTAAATATAGTCTTGACTAAGTTAGACAAGGAAATAAAAAAGGCTGAATTGTTGACCCTACTCAGGAACATCTCTCTCTCATACATACACACACATACCTCATATCAGATCTCATCATGTGGAGCAGTGCCCAAGAAAACCACAGGTGAGTTTTATTTGATGCATCACTTCTCTCTTCCCGGGGGCCAATCAGTTAATAGCAGGATATGAACAAAATAGTAAGTCCTGCAAGATCGGGCCAAAGTGTTTCCCTCTAGTCCAGCATCCTGTTTGCCACATTGGCCACCCAGATTCTTCAAAGAGGCCCACAAGTCGGGAAGAAGACAAGAACTTAACTTTCCCCCAGATGGTACATCTCATTTGATGAACTGCTTTGCTTGATCTGGAGCTGTAGAAGGGAGGCCCTCCTGGGAAAACACCCACCTTCTATCTGTTGCTGGTTCACGCAGACCTTTCGACTTGCTGGGTCTATTGCTCGATGGCAAACAGTAGCACGTGGGCAAGGCCCTTCCCATGGGCTGCCGTGTGTGTGTGTGTGTGTGTGTGTGTGTGTGTGTGTGGCACAGCACAATGTTGGAAGGGGCTCTTTGGGGCACTATGGCACACTCTGGATGAGCCATTTCCCCACCTTATGTGGGAATTCAAGACACTGGCAGGTAAACGTGGACACACCCACCCTGCTGAGGAGACAACCAAGAGTCCCTCGCCTCCCCTTGCTTTCCTGGACGGAGACAGTGGTGGCACCGAGCTGTTTCCTGGAAGACGAGCCAGCCGCAGCCGGAGGGAGTGTGTGGTGGCTGCTGTTCACCCGAACAACGTACCCTTGAACAGTGCGCTGGGCCAGGATCTCCTTCCATGCCTACCAGCCAGCTTGCCTCTGGCCCGTGGCACAGTGCGTGGTGGCTGCTGTCCATCCAGGCAATATACCCTCAGGAACTGGTGGGTGACCTAAATTTCGCCTGCAGGAGGCAAGGCCCAGGGCAGGGCACACACCTTCCCCTGGTGTCCGTGTGATGATGGCCTGAAGGGCACCATGGTCCAGCAGCACCATCACATCTGTGAGATGGGCCAGAGGCAAGCTGACGGGCAGGCATGGAAGGAGATCCTGGCCCAGGACACTGGTGGCTTCTTCTGGACCCCGCTGGCAGACCTACAGCTCCTGGCTCATTCCAATATGGGCAATAGATACAACCTCATATGCTCTTTTGGGTGGGGAAACGTTCACCCAGGAGCGGCCTAGGGATTGGCACTGGTTCAGAGTAACAAGGGAACACACTTTCCCTGGATTTTTCTCCAGCTCTTCTGGCAGTGCATCTGGATTTCTGAAAAGAATGTCATGGTGAGATCCTGGTGCAAGCCATCCTGCAGGTTATCAGTTCCCAGGCTTCAGCTCCCACAGGGTATTGAGGCCCATCATCAGGGCATTCCTGCTACCACGCTGATGACATAGCATCCTGATTGTTGCAAGCCACGTGCCTGGAAAATGACATGGCCATCTGTTTCATTTTCATGTGGAGCACTTTCAACGACTAGTACTGGCAGCATGTACAGAGCCATAAAAGCGCCTGAAGCCTTGACTCAGAAAGAGCCACAGGGGCACAGCTAGCTCTTAGCACCAGAACCTGCTATGCCAGAATATCAGGGAATTTCAGACATTTTAGTCCAGTCAGAGCTTGAGGAAATCCTGGCCAATCTCCGTAGGACATCTTCTTCTATTTATGGAGCACATGAAAGACAAAGGCATGAAAGAATGAATGAATGAATGAATGAAGTTTATTTCAGTCACAGACCAGTATAGCAAAACACAACAACAATAAAAAGATTGTTAAATCATTGTGTTAAACACAAATAAACTACCCAAGCTATGTCTAAAATACAGTCATGCCTTGGATTGAGAGCATAATTCGTTCCGGAAACGTGCTTGTAATCCAAAACACTCTTATATCAAAACGAAATCCCCCCAAAAAAATTTGTACAGAGATTTTTAATTTAAGCCGTACTACAGTACTTGTATTGCAAGACAACGCTTGTATATCAAGTAAAAAAAAATTAAATAAATATTAAAAATTTTGCTTGTCTTGCAAAACGCTCTCAAACCAAGTTACTTGTAATCCAAGGTATTACTGTATTATTATTCAATAAAACCATTCAACATCAGTTTTCTCACTGGCTTCTGGCAGCCGCACAAAAGCTGGCAACTTTTAGAGTAACTTGAGGATCCTGATCCGACAGAATATACTTTAGATAATATTAATCAGATCTACCAGCGGTTCATTGTAAAATAGGAATAATAAATGCTTGGAGCAGATCCTCCTAGAAAGAGCAGTACAACAGAACATGGCCTACCATTTCCACTACTCTCATCCCACAGGGACATACCCGTTCTTGGTAGGGTATACTTCCAAACTTTCCATCCAATAGGGCTCAAGGCAGGACATTAAACATGGCCAGGGTGAAAGCTTTCCTAAATTTGGGAATATTCAAATCTGCCAGATAATTTGCGCGCACAAATGTCCTCCCATTGTCTCTAAATTCAGGGTACGTTAGAGCCAGACTCAAATTATATTGTAATTGCAAATCCCTGATATGCTGCTGGATTATTGTTTTAGCTTTTTCATAGCAAAGAGCTACTAAGGCATTTGGTGAAAAGCCCATTCACCATTTTTCATATATAGTGGATTTCCATTTTGTTTGACAAGTATCAATTAGTGTCAATGGGGCTAAACCCACTGGGGAGAAAATCAGCTTCAGCCAGTAATGAATCCTAAGAACCCATGTACAGGCCTCAACTGAAATCTGGCCTACCTCTAAGCAAACAATTGCATTGGGAACACAACTTGGGACTCCCAACACTGCCTGCAAAAACTTAGTCCGAGTGACTTCAAAGGGGGCAAAGCTTTTATATGTGCACAGCTGAGCTCCATATAACATCTGGGAGCTTCGTCTGGATGGCTGAGGGAATATATTGGCTTCCTTTCATGTAAAAGAACCAGAGAAGAGCCTTAATGCTTCTCTGGGCATTCTCAATGGCATTTTTAGTTTGTAAGCTCCATAAACCAGAAGAGTGAAAGGTTCTGCCCAGACATCTGAAAGATGCAACTTTTTCTGTAGGGTGGTTGTTAATCTGCCATTTATGCTTTAACCTTCTTCTGGAAAAAACCATAACCTTAGACTTGATATGGTTGATCAACAGTAGTTTGTTTCTCTGGTAGAGGTCTAAAGCTCTGAAGAGATGTCTTAGACCTATGCTTGTGAAGGAAAGCAACACTGTGTCATTGGCATACAGGGCTCATTTGCCAGATTTGGGGGATGGGAAAGTACTTCCACCAGACTTTTAACTAATGAGTTGATGTAAAAATTAAACAAAGTTGGAGCAAGTATGCAACCTTGTTTTACTCCATTCGAAGTTGAAATTTGCCTAGTTAGATGTCCCACCTGATTACATCTTATCCAAAGGCGAGTATTCTCATATAAACTACATATGAGAATTAAGAGATGTCTATCAGTGTTTGTATCTGTGAACTTTTTACATAATATATCTCTTGAAATTATGTCAAAGGCCTAATTAAAATAAATGAAAGCTGCATAGAGAGCTCCTCCAACAGTTACTGTGTATTTTTCAACCAGATGTTAGAGGACCTCTTATGCTCAAACCACTCCTCAGGGAGAACAGAGAGATTCAGTTCCCTATTAACCGCCTGTATTTTTCCACTAAGGCGTGTTTCAAGGCAATGCAGTCCAGATTGAACCAGCCTTCAGACCTATTAGCTGGGGGATGTTGTCTTACCCTTTTTATGCTTCAAACAATTTTGGAGGGAGGAGATCAGGTCTTGAAATACTACTACTGCTGTTTCAGGGGAAACTGCGTTTAACCTGGCACCACGAAGATGAAGACTACATTCCGAGTATAGTATCTTGGATGTTGCTTTGTCCAGTTTGGCAGTCCACCTGATACACGGGGAACTCATTTCTACCTCTGCACTTGGCGGGGAATCATAATTGGTGTGCACAATAAGATTTTCCATATTTAGAGATATAATTAGGGGTAGATGGTCACTCTCAACACAGCTACCCACCTTGCACCGAATCACCCTATTTAACCAATTTTAGGAGACTATGACATAATCAATCGTTGATGAGCCCAACCCGGACATGAAGGTAAATTCCCCATTTATATCATCCTCTACACCCCCATTCAAAATTACTAGGTCGAGTCTGTTTCTCATTTTCATAAGGCATAAACCAACATAATTACACCCCTTTGAATCCCTATCTGGCAGGGAATGGGCTTCCTCTATTATAGGTGGGTGTTCTTTGAAGTGAGCATACAAAGCATCATCATTCTGACCAATTTGAGCATTAAGATCACCAAGGCCTCCACTCCAGTTAATGTACTCTCCCAGCTCTAACCAATCATCTTTAACCAGGTGCTTTTTCCTTTGTGGTGGCACATCCAGCTTGGCAGGGCAATACTGGAAAATGTCGATCATTTTCTCTATCTTGGCAGCTATCTTTCTGTTACAGCTAACTGACACTGAAATCCAGCATCGTTTGAGCTCAGCAAGTGCCACATTTTCTCAAATGAAACATAGAGTGTTCGAGGATTGGGATATCTGTAAGGAGACCAAAACGCTGGTTTATGAAGCCATTGTATTACCAACTTTATTGTATGCCTGCGAAACATGGACTATCTATAAACGTCATCTCCACCTCCTTGAAAGATTTCATCAACGTTGCCTCTGGAAAATCCTGCAAATTACTTGGGAGGACAGGCGAACAAATGTCAGTGTACTGGAAGAAGCAAAGACTACCAGCGTTGAAAAAATGATCCTTCAACGCCAACTTCAATGGACCAGTCATGTTGTCCGAATGTCTGACTGCTGTCTCCCAAAGCAGTTACTTTATTCCCAACTCAGGGATGGAAAGCGGAATATCGGTGGTCAGTACAAGAGGTTCTTAAGACTAATCTAAAAAAAAATGCAATATAAACATCAAAAACTGGGAAGCTCTGGCCCATGAACGATCTAACTGGAGGTTGGCCTTTCACAAAGGTTCCATGGACTTTGAAGAAGCCCGAGTGCAAGGTGAAAGGGAGAAATGTGCTAAGCGAAAAGCACGCCAAACAAATCCTTTACAGGACCATCTTCCATCTGGTAACCTGTGTCCTCACTGTGGGAAGCTGTGTGGATCTAGAATTGGCCTCCACAGTCACTTATGGACCCATCGCTAGAGTCTACACATTTTTTTTAGAATTTCCTCCTTTTATAATTTTCTTTTTGTAATTTTATCCTGGAAGACAATCTTACTCGGTCACGAGTGATCGCCTACTACAATACGTTGATTAATACTAAATGAAACAAACTGTACTTTAAGATCAACGTGGTAGCCAAATGAGTCAGGGACTCAGGGCTAACAAAGGAAGCCCTGATACTAGTCGCCACCAAGACCCCCCCAGACCTCCCTTGGGCTGCCCACGTTTAGTGCTGGGAGTTGCTTCCAGAGAGTACAAGGCAAAACCATTTATCGAAAAATCCTCTCTTGCCCAGGTTTCTTGAAAAAGTAGAATATAATACTTTTTGATAAATTCTACAAAGAGAGGATCTACCACTTTGCTTAGCCAACCTGCAATGAGAAGAGTTATCTGCAATGCATTATGGGGGCACATTTTTTGTCAAACTTCTACAGCCGCCCTTTGAGGGGAGCTTTGGGCACTTATGGTCTCTTTTGGGAAAGCAAATGAAAACCTTTTAGGTGGCTGATGTTCTGTTGTGATTTCCTGGACTCAAGTCCTCCTCCAAATCTTCAATCAGTTCCAGCTGAAGAATAATCCTACTGACATTAGATATCAGTGGGCCAGTCACCTTTATTGGGTGGTAAACAGGCTTTTCCAGAGATCCCCTTTCCTCTTCTTCCAAATATCTCATGTCCACCCAGGATAGCGGTTTTGATCCAATAGGAATTGCCGTCATCTCTTTGGACACTGAGCCACATTGCACAAATTTATTATCTGGGGGAATAGCCTCTGCTGCACCCAGTCCTCTTTGTGGACCTGTCTTCCCTCCGTTTCCAACTCCCACCCCACTCGTTTGGTTGTTTTTCTGAGGGATTAAAACACAGTAGTCTCCTGTCCCAAATGCTTCCTCCACCTTGTGCAATAGGCTTACATGCTCTGCCTGCCTGGCTGTCAGAAGTTCTCTCAAAGACGGAGGACTTCCGGTGGAGAAAAAAAGGCAACCTGATGCCTCCTCGGGAGGGGAGGAATCAGCCCGGCTTTAGAAAAACCAGTTAAGACTAGAGGCTTCTTAGCTGATAAATCTCCTGGAATTAAAAGGATGATTTCACAGCAGTTCATTCCCAGCGTATCTCGTGTGCTGCAGTAATGTAAGTTCTTGCCGTTTCCCCCACGGGGGGGTGGGGGGTGGGGGAGTCCTGAAGCGTGGGAGGAGACAACTCGCTGGAGGCCGTGGCTGAAGCTCTTAATTAAGGGCATGCAGTTCGTCAACTCCATTTCTTAAAGATTTTATTGCCAATTTGGAACAAAGAGAGATTTATCTACAACGAAGCTGAAAACTCCATTTGGGGAAGTAATCCTTTCTTTCCATGATGCCTTTTTTTTGCTAACGGGCTATTACAGTCAACGCATAGTCAAAATGGTTACACGAGATATTTTTAAAAAACTGGCTGATCAATTGCTTCTCGGCCTTTTGGCTAAGATCAAGTGTAGAGGAGCTGAATCAGAGGAGAATGCTGCAGAGAGAGATGTGGTCTTGCTAGAACAAAGAGAAGGGGAAAGCGGTTTGAGGCTTGGAGCTTCTTCAGAGTTTGTGTTACTAAAGGGTGTACTGGATTAGCTGGTTAATGAGGAAATACTGGATCGGGTTTATTGGTGGTGCCGTCCCACTGGGCTGGAAGCTGATGGAGTGACTGGGGGAATCTGGGAGAAGTTGCTTATTGGGATTTGTAAGAAAGAAGAAGGTGGTTTTCTTACCGTACATTAAAATTCGAGCAGAAAAATTATGTTTTTGAGAGGGGGAAGATAATTGAAAGATAATTGGATGACCTTAACAAGAAGAACGGTTGTTGATTAATGGAACTGGTTTAATCTATGTTAGGAGGGTTGCTTGGGTGGATAAATATGGTTTAATTTATGTTAGGAGTTTAAAGCAAGAATGGCAAATAACAGGAATGATTACTGAACGTTGGGGTTGGGTCTTTTTCTTTTGTTTTCTTTCCTTTTTTTTTTTTTTTAAATGCCAGAAGGATTTAAAATACCGTAGATGGATTTTATTAAGAAGAATGTTTTGTTGATTATGGGGATTAGTTTATGTTCTGTATAATGAAAAATGAATACTGAAGAGGTTGGAAATTAGAATATGAAGGTAACTTATTACTGTTAAAATGTATTGACCTCTGTTGAAATTTGAGACTGAGAAATTAATGGAAGAAATGCAAACAAATATAGGCCTAAAATTTATCGAAAGGTATGTGCGAAATGGGAAAAATATGTGGTTAAAAAGTTTGTCTCTTGGATAAATAGGTGGAAGGAAGCTAGGGATTTTTGCTAAAAATGGGTAGAAATTTTTAATACTGTTTAATTAGAAGAATTGGTATCTATGTTGAAGGTTGACCCTGCAATGCCTTTTTACCAACATGTCCTTTAGGAATAGGAACTCTTTCATGATCCATATCAGAAGTGGATCATGAAATCCATGGGCGGATTTCCATGAAATCCATGGGCGGCAACTGGCTCTGTGGTATCGATCAGGTTTTTTTGAGCTATCGGCCCAACTCTCTTTCACAACGATCTGAGTTTTTAAAATCATGTCCCCTTCGGTCCTGCAGAGGCACTCAATTTTCAAAGAACCTTGACACTGGTAAATAAGATCATCCTTACTCTCCAATATCGAAGTTGCCACATTCCAGACTTTAAATGTAATAACTGCTCAAGCACAAGTATAATTAAAATATAAATATTCCACATGAGTTTGATAGATTTCATAGATCACAGAGTTGGAAGGAGCCTACAAGGCCCTCGAGTCCAACCCCCTGCTCAATGCAGGAAACCAGAGGAGGGGTCTCCCATCCAAGTAACAACCAGGCCTGACCCTGCTTAGCTTTCCACGCTCAGACAAGCTTAGCCAGCATAAGCCACAGGCCTGTGGTAAAGGAGTTAGATCCAGTATTTGTATAAGGTGTTTGAGCTCAGTTTGGGCTAGAAACCCAGTGGGTGTGGGTGGGCTAATTGGAAAAGACCAGCTTCTGGCAAATCAGGACAAGGTTCCAGCTATTACCATTTTCAATCTTCTTCTGTGACGGTATTCTGTCAACTAGTCCCGGAGACCAGGAGTCCTGTCTAGCAAGATCCTGCACCTGGCCAGCAGGAGATGGTAATTGGCAGGATAAAGCTCCCTCTATATTTTTGGGCTCTGTAACAGGGATGTTGAAGAGTCCTTGGTCTCGAGTCACGAGTCTTTGGACCCGAGTCTCGAGTCCGAGTCCGAGTCCTTGGTCCAAAATGGTGACTCACGAGTCCCAAGTCCTGAGTCACTCCCAAAACTGACTCCACGAGTCCCTATTAAAATCAGTGGGGTTTTCCCCCAACAAAATAAGGCTGCTTCAGATGTGTGGCTTAAATAAATTCTAGGCACAAGTGTGCCTTTTTATTTCAAAATTCTGCAACTGATTTTGGCAAGAACAGACCAGGCAGACAAACCCAAAATAACCAGGCAGGCAGAGGAGGCAGGGAACCCCAAAGCAGGCAGGCAGAGGCGTTTGTCTTGGACAATTCAAACTGTGGAACTGGTTAAGAAGAGACCAGGCAGGCAGAGGAGGTAGAGAACTCCAAACAGGCAGACAGGCAGAGGCCTTTGTCTTGGACAATTCAACTGTTGAACTGGTCAAGAAGAGACCAGGCAGGCAGAGGAGGCAGGGAACCCCAAACAGTCAGGCAGAGGCAGCCAAACCCAAAATGTCTGACCCTAACCCTAAGCCCCCACAACAACACATCAATCAAAATAAATCTCAACACATCATTGGGGCTGCGCTCCTAGTAGCTGTCCATAGTGGCCGAGCATCCACTCCTGGCACAGCCCAGGGATGTTGACGAGTCCTTGGTCTCGAGTCCCGAGTCGAGTCTCGAGTCCCATTACAAATATTGGGACTCGAGTCAGACTCGAGTCAGAGGGGGGACTCAGTCCGACTCACGAGTCGAGTCCTCGAGTCCGAGTCCCCATCCCTGCTCTGTAACCACACAATCCTTGTCGTTTTCCCTAATCTTCTTTTGGGGCTTCAGGTCAGCTTCTAGGTTCAAATCTTTATCTAATAGATCAAAAAGTTTCTTAAAATCCATTTTATGATAACACGTGTATTTTGTATTTTTGATATTTTTGTTCTTCTTCTTTATATTGTTTACATAACTAGTCCTCTTCTTGCTTACCACGCTCTTTGGAGCCTTACAATACTTATCAATTCACTTGTTTAGATTATTTAATTATGAGTTGCTGGGTTCCTTCTCTGCACCGTCACCTCCATGGGGTGCACCCCTTGTTTCATGTGCTTTAACAAGTGTGTTTAAAATTTCATTACATTCTGATAAGTAAGATTTTACAAGTTCTAAATCCCTTGATATCCGGAAAAGTCGTCCTTCAGTTGGCAGGCTGCCCTCATTAATTAGCTTAGCTCGCTTTGGCTTGCGGACTGTTCTTTGTTTTCTCCCCCCATACTGTCACCTGCTCTATTACCTAGCTCGTAAGCTTGTCTTAACATCAAGTAATTCAATTCATTCAGTTGTTTATCTTTCTCAGATGGCTGGCAATTTTCTTTACTCACCGTTTTGTCAAGGGCCAGCTCAATCGCCAGATTTAAAGAGGGAGAATCTTCATCCAAATGTTCTTGGACTTTTGCCTTTAAGATCCACCAAACAATCTAGGTTGGAATTTAGCATAGGAGGGTGCTCCTCATCCACCATTTTCTCTTCAACTATGGGTGTAAGAAATGCTGTGATCTTTGTCTGTTCTCTCCTTTCTTTCTGCACAGTTAAAGGGATAGTCCCAAAAATGGGTGGGACCCCCAGAGCTCTGCATGTCTTTCTGGTGAGCACCGTTTCTTTACAGTGTCAGTGACTTGATAAACAAAATTGCACAGATAAAGTAGTGGGTTATTTTACTCAAACAGGCATTACATATCGCTTCTCCCGCAACTCTCCGTGCTTAAAAAGGGACCTTCTCTGCTCCCACGCCAAAAAAGTTCTGATAGCATATGCTTCAGTGTATGTTTTAAACTTTTAGCATTCCTCAGCTGGTCACACCTCGTATTCTTGGCTTCACTAAAGCAACCAGCTGTCTTAAGTCAGTGTTCTCCTCCTCTAGAAGGGCTGCAGAATTTCTGTAGAATCACCATTTATTTTCCTCCTGCCTCTGGCACTTTCTAGGAATATAGAGTGTTTCTACACCCCCAGCAACAATATGTTCCCTGCTGTAATGCCAAGGCATGAAAGGCAGTTAAGACCAGCAGCATGCTGATTCTCTACTTTGACCCTTTGAACGATCACAGGGGACACCGGAATAGCACTCCAGACTTTAGGGGCCATGGAATGCTAAAGGGACAGCCTTTTTCAACCTGATGCCCTCCAGGTGTTTTGGACTACGACTTCCAGCATTCCTAACCATTGTCAATGCAGGCTGAGGCCGATGGGAGTTGAAGTCCAAAACATTTGGAGGATAACAGGTTGAGGAAGGCTGGGCTGGAGAAAGTCAAGTCCTGTCCTGCCTAACAAAAGGCAGCCATTCACGGTGGAGATCATGGGAGCCATTATTTCCATCTGTCCGTTTGCCAGAGCTTGACACAGCAGCAGCACTGTTCAAGACAGGGCTGCTGGTGGCCTTCTTTCATGCATTAAGGTTTGAGGAGCTAGTGACTAAGTCCATGAAGGACATTAGTTATGGCATTCGTGTGCTACATTTTCAGGGACAGGATCCTGATGAGACTGGAAATCTGCAATGGATTGGAGGAGGTGGGGGCAGCCCCCAAGGTGCCAAGGAAGGCATCGTGCCAGTCCAGGTCCTGCAGGGTCAGCATAGCAGCCTGTTCTTCAGGCACCAGCTTCTTACACAATTCCAATTTGGGGTGGTCATCTCATCTGTGCTGTGGAGAGCCTGCCTGGTGCCCTGTGACTTTGGCCTCCACGCATTCTGGATTGGGGCAGCAACTATGGTTGCTAGGCTGGGGTTCAAAACTCAGGAAATACCCATCCAACTGGAAAGGAAGGTCATTTTCTGTACTAATAGTCAGGCAGCAAGTTACTTGAAATGCAGCAACAGTGAGGGTTGAATTATGGTCTCCCTAAGATGCACACCACCCAAACACACGCTCTCCCCATAAAGTCCCAGTCTCCCAACAGTTAAAATACTAATATATTGCCTTTCTGCCCAGTGAACCAAGTGATGGGATTATAGTTAGTGGTAATTTGAACATGTTTGGTCATCTAAAAATACATAACTAGATTGAAACATGAAAATGCCGCATGAGTTTGTACAATTGATGTATTTCGGTTCACTCAGCTGTTAACTTAATTGCAGGGAGGGATGGCAGAAATAATTTGCAGCAACTCTCACATTTGCTCGCTGAACCTTTGCAAATTAAGCATATTGTACCCACCACCCTGATCTATCCACCTAAATGCACAACTGCATAGTACGTAGTCATGGACACAGCTGCTTGTGAACCACATCAATTCAGATATAAGACATGGGATTATATAACCAGGCCTGTGGTTGGGACACAAATTAGGATTTCCCCTCCATCAAAGAAGGAACAAAAAAACCTGTAGTTCTGTCAATAATTTCCTAGCCTCATATGTGTCTTTTTGAAAGTGAAGGGTGTGGGTGGGTATCTGGAGAGAGGCATGTACACTCAGGGACCGCCACAAGCACTGAGCTGAAGACATGATGATGGGATCCTGAAAGAGCAGGTGGTACCAGAGCAAAGCCAGCTGCCAGTTCAAAGTTGTGTGACCGTGTGTTGAACCCAGCACCAGAAAATGTTAGAACTGTGGGCCTCTTCCTTCCTTCCTCGTTACTGGCTGAGGATGATGGAAATTGTAACATTGCCTGCTTAAATCAACGAGGTAATGTAACCACTAGTTACAGTGGGAGGAAAGGGTTAATTGAACAATCCCCAGGGTGCATGGTTTACTTCTTACTTCCGGCCTCTCGGTGGCCAGCACGCTCTCGCTCTCCAACATGATGGACACACGGTCTGAGCTGGCTTCCAACCAGTGATCTCCAGTGAAGCGGACTCTTAACACCCAAGACTCTAACCTGCCTATATGCATCCTGCATATATGAATAAAGGGACTGTAAGTAAAACTAATAAATGTCTTTATTATTATAAAGATAATGTCTTTATTAGTTTTAAACCTTGTATGGACAATCCATTACTTTTAAGAATCTTTTAGCAGGGTTTAGCAACCCACGTGGTGATAACCAGTTTCAATAACCAGGCTGTGCATAAGGCGGAAAACTCTGCTTTGTCCTGACCAGTATGGGACCGACTCCTTCCCCATATCCTCCAACAGAGGAGAGGAAAGGTCAGCTAGAAAGTGCAGGCACAGCTCATCAGGAGTCAAATAGACAAGCAGTAGCACCGCTGAAGGAAATGTTTCCCCATCGACCAAAATGGGACAAACCACACCCCCCTGGGATCTGACAGGCTGTCCTCCTGTCATGTGAGAAGAAAACCATGCCAACACCAAGCAGGGCTTCTGCGCATACATACAAGCAAATACAGGGCGGATCTACACCTTCGTTCTGTGTCACTCCCTAATGGTCTTTAGGGCCATTCAGTGGTTTTACAAAATGCAGCAGCTGAGGGTCCATCTAGACACGATGCCAGAGATTCCTGATCAGGAAACTAGCTGTGTGCGAGTGTGAATTGGATCAGGGCCACCTTTCCCCTGCCCCTGAAGCTGCTATTTGCCCGGCATTGGAAGCTGGATGTTCTAAGAACAAAAGACATGGAGCCCAGAGCAGGCATGATTAACCCTTTCCCTCATACCATTTCCCTATCTAAATCCTTCCATCCACCCCCAAAGCTGCTATTTGCCACACATGGGAAAATATAGAGCTGTGGCTGAGTGTTGTGAAAACAAAAGCACCCCTAAGCAGAATCACAGAACTACAGGTATCGAGTGGCCTTAGGCTCATGGCTAGCTGTGGAGAGCTGGGTTGCTCCCAGATGAGGCTTTTAATGTGCAATTGCCAGGTCTCCCCGCAGTTTTAAGGCCAGATGATGCCTTATGCCAATTGTAATCCTCCCATGTTTTCAGTTCCTTCATTCTTCTTATTGCAGAAAATCCATGAAGGATCGAAAGGGCAGAGCAGCGGCACAATATCTTTGCAGCCGTGGGCTGCAGAGCGGGAGGAGTTGTCTCGAGGGAATGTGGGTGACGTGTTGGGGATGCCCCTCCTTTCCCTATCGCTTGCCGTGCATTTTTGCTTTCAGAGCCATGTCATGTACTGCACTGCAAGTCCAATCTGTAGCCATGATTAGTGCAACTAACAAGCAGAGAAGATCAAGCTGGCAAGTTTTCTAGCCAGGTTGTAAAACTGACTAGACCAGGTTGTCTGATTAGATTTGATTGTGAAATTGGCTAGAGATTGGGAATTCTCAGGTGAAATCAATGGGATTTACAGCCCACGGCACAAGACCTCCTGCTGCCTGAGTTGGGAGGATGCAGCGCTGCCTGCCTCCCACTAAATGCCTCATTCTGAGGGGTCCTTCCTCAGAGTGAGGCAGGAAGGTCAGGTGGTCCTGGAGATTATCTGTGCTGCAGCAGCAAAGGCGATTTCCAGGGCCCCCTCACCCAGAATGCTTTGCTCTGAGGAAGGACTCCTCAGAGCAAGGCATTTGGCCTGGGCAGGCTCTCTAGAAAGCCATGCTGGCTGCTCTCCTGCTGCAGCATTTCCTGTAGCAGGGAAGCAGCCACTGGGGCTTTGAAGAGAGCCCTCCCACCTGATGCCTCGCTCTGAGGAGTTCACAGAGTGAGGCATCAGGCAGGGTTGCCACAGCAGGTGGCCAGCACAGCTCCTCAGAGCACCAGGTGGGCTGATGCCTCACTCTGAGGACCCCTCGGAGAGAGACACCAGCCTACCTCTCTGGAGAGTGTGTGTGTGTACCTCTCTTGCTGTGGCAATTGCTGCAGGAGGAGAGTGGTCACCGTGGCTCTCCAGAGCAGCTGCTTGTCCCGTGGCTGCTCCGAGGTGTCCACAGAATGAGGCGTTGGGCAGGTGGCAACGGGCGGCCTCTCCAGAGAGCTGTGCTGGCTGCATTCCTTCTACAGCATCTGTGGGGCTTTCCAGAGCAGCCACCTACCCCAGAGTGCGGCAGAGGGCAGCTGCGGAACACGTGTCCCTTCTGGGGATGGGGAGGCAGAGGCAGGATCCACCACCCTTCCAGATTCCCCACCTGAGGCAGGAGATTCACCTTGTCTCCTGGGAGGGCTGGCCCTGCTGATCCTTAACCATGTTTACTCAGAAGTAACTTTATTATTTGTCATCTTCTTGCCCTGTGCTGCACTTGCCTTAAAAACAACTTGTGCTGCTTCAAAAACTTGCACACACACACACACACACACACACACACACACAGGTTCTATAATGGTGCTGAGAAGCATTGGCTTCAAAATGTCAGAATATGAGTGTGTTTGGTGACTATGAAGGATGGGGAAAGAGAGGACTCAGCATGGATCCCTCAGCTATATTTGTGTCCATCATGTGGATGGAACATAGCAAGATGCACAAACCCAAAAAGAGCGAGGCCCCCTGAAGTCTGGATGGTCCAATGCAATTCTGCTCATAGCATACAGCGAAAATGAATGATTTTGTAGCATCAGAAGCCTTTTGTCTGGAAGCACCCTTGCTCAAGACCTAGTCAGCCCCATCCCTTAGTAGGTGGGTTCACACATCACACTAAACCCACAGTGGGTTGGTTGCTAATTGAACAGCCCACAATGCACCCGACAGATGATCAGGCTCGCCGTGGCTTGTTCTCCTCCTCCTTCCCCCTCAGCCCGCCAGCCAGCTCTGGCACGTATCCCAGAGTCCTTCACAGCAGAACCCATATTGTCTCCCTGTCCCTGCTCTGATCACTACTCTTTTTTGTTTGTCGCCATTTATTGCTTTAATTTTTTGGAGCCACAAAAAAATGCAATTGGGAGCATTTTTCCTATTACTATTTTATTTTTTTGAACCCTGAAAATTGTGCATTTTTTAAAAAAATGTCAGTCCTTTGCAGGTGTGCAAGTGTGCACTTACAGCTATCAAATATGTGGTCTTGCCTGGTCAATTCCCTTGTCTATTTCAGCTGTCAAAGGTAGGACAAGGCTATAGGCTAATTTGTGCACAGTAATTTGCCTAGCTGTCAATTGAAAAGCACCAGTTAACGGGGGAAGCAGCAAGCAGGGGCACCAAAAGGGGTGGCGGTGACATCACCCACTTAGCAATGTAATCCTCTCAATTTTAATTGTTGAACCAACAGTTCTCAGTGCCCTCCACCTTTTCAACACTTCTCCAAGTCTCCAGCTACTCCAGAAAGGGGAGATCCCCCCACACACACTTTATATGGCTCCTTTTTGGAGCACTTACTGCTGCAGTGACTGTGGTTCCCTAACAGTTTTTTTAAAAAAATAATGCAGAAATATATGGAAATTTAATGGCTGGGAAGTAAATGAAGAGGAAATTTCAGGGCTTTCAGATGAGCCTATACTCTTTGGGATTTGGACCGATGTGACGCCCAGATTAAGCTGCCATTGGACTATGGGGTTTCATTGGACTATTGCACGTGCACCTCAAAGTCGATGTCAATCTCCCAATCATAGCAACATACATTGAAATGCAATGCCCGCCCCCTGCACGAATGCAGGTCCTACCTGTAATAGCGGCAACTTCTTCCAATGAGGTTTTCCATTGGGGTAGAGCTGTGTCTGCAGGCAGAGTTGTGCCACTCAGCAGACGGTCACTATATTTCTCTTTGAACTTTATCACGGCGCAAAGCCTCTGTGTGATGGACAGCTTAAAGCAGCCTTCCCCAACCTTTCTCAGCCTTCAGATGTTTTGGACGTCAGTTCCCATTAGCCCTAGTCAGCATGGCCAGTGGGCAAGAATGCTAGGAGTTGTCCTCCAAAATATTTAGAAGACACCACCATGTCGGGGAAGGAGATTTCTCATAAACCATGCCTAAAGTAAAAACAGCTTTTGGCCGTATTTCAAGGTGCTGCTTGCTGGTTCTTTCTCTCTGTTTAGAATCTGATTGCTCACTCGACTGAGAGTCCAGGGCTCAATGAATCCCCCATAAATACTCCAGCCTGCTTTATTTACACATCACTGTTTTCTCTTCTCGTCTAGTTAAAGGAGATAATTTATGTTATGTATGCCCATTTATCAGCCATTATTTCACCAATGGAAAAGGAATCCAGACAGATTCACCATTCCCGCTTCCAAAAAGCGCCTGATTAATACATCCAACTGATTGTTCAGCTGTTCTACATGCTAATCCGTAGGAAAAACTGATTAGACAAATGGAAATCCAAAGTATTTTATGGTTCTAAACAACTTCCTTTGGTTTAGAAAATGTTCTATTTCTGTGGAAGGGGCGAAAAGCAATATTGAGACTGGATCCAGAGCCATGCAAGAACAAAAAAAAAAAAAAAAAAAAGGGAGGAGAATCAAGGAACCTGAGTTGGATACTAATCTGGGTGTGGAATCAATCAAAATAGAATACCAATGCAGAGGTGAATACAGAGGAGGACCCACTCAAGGGAGAGAAAGAGAGAAAATTATGCCAGGAGAATTGGTTCTAATCCAGCCAGCCAGCATGCCTTGATTTTGGCAGGACTTTCCATATCAAGATTTCCCTTTTGAAGGTTGCATTTCATCTACCAATGTATGTTATCCTGCAGCTGGGATACATCCCAGAGCCAGTCTCTGTTCTGAGGTCTCACTAATCTCTTTTTGATTTAATTAGATTGCTATCCTGCTATCAGGATGGACATGGATTCGTATATTCATATACTATATTTTCTAGGATAAAAAAACCTTTAGTGTAAGAGAAGAGTTGACTTAAAAATTCTACTCATACCCCTATAGTATTCTATTTATTTATTACAGTCAACAGACCAGAAATGAAATGAAACAAGGCACAATAATCTTAAATACAAAACAAGTGTAACAACACAGGTACCATACCATCAGTTGAGATATACATATACAAAAGAGCAAGTGACCTAAGGTAAACCTACCCCCCAAATAGTAGATGTGTGCTTTGGATTTGGGCCAATCCTGAACACAGAACTGAATTGGGTTGATTCGAACAGATTCAGGAGGTAACCATATCCAAAGTGGGCTGATTCTGAAGCAGAACACTCCTGAAGATTCGGAATGTGGTGGGACACAGGAAATCTGTCTCTCAAAATGGATACATTTCTCCCCAAGTTTCCAAGTACAAGGAAAACAACATGGTGAGGGGGGTGGGTGTAATTTTGTGATTGAGAGCTCAAGCTCCCTAATCCCAGTGCTTCGAGGAAGGGATAGAATCATAGAAAAGTAGAGTTGGAAGGGGCCTACAAGGCCATCGAGTCCAAACCCCTGCTCAATGCAGG
Organism: Shinisaurus crocodilurus; assembly: GCA_021292165.1. Taxonomy (NCBI): domain Eukaryota; kingdom Metazoa; phylum Chordata; class Lepidosauria; order Squamata; family Shinisauridae; genus Shinisaurus; species Shinisaurus crocodilurus. Next base: position 184,111 of record JAHFWL010000137.1, read on the forward strand.
AACCCAAGTCAAAGCATCCCTGACAGATGTCTGTCCAGCGGCACCTTGAATGCCTCCCAGAGTGGGAGAGCCCACCACCTCCCTAGGTAGTTAGTTCCATTGTCTTATTGCTCTAACCATCAGGAAATTTTTCCTGATGTCCAGGCGGAATCTGGCTTCCTGTAACTTGAGCCCATTATTCCTTGGCCTGCAAACTGGGATGATCTAGAAGAGATCCTGGCCCTCCTCTTTGTGACAACCCTTCAAGTACTGGAAGAGTGCTATCATATCTCCCCTCAGTCTTCTCTTCTGAAGGCTAAACATGCCCAGTTCTTTCAGTCTCTCCTCATAGGGCCTTGTTTCCAGTCCCTTTATCATCCTTGTTGCCCTCCTCTGAACCCTCTCCAGTTTGTCTGCATCCTTCTTAAAGTGTGGTGCCCAGAACTGGATGCAGTATCCAAGATGAGGCCTAACCAGTGCTGAGTAAAGGGGAACTAGTACTTCCTGCAATTTGGAAGCTATATTTCTATTAATGCAGCCCAAAATAGCATTTGCCTTTTTTGCAGCCACATCACATTGCTTGTGATCTACAATCCTGTAACTGTGCATTTGGTTTCTTTTTCCTAGGTGAAGTCCAGATATATTATGTCCACAGCATTCCCATGGTCCACTGAAGTAATATATCACAGGACTGATCTAGTGTTTGGTGTTCTTTGCTAGTCCTTTTTGCTAGTCCTCTTTTTCTTCCAAGAGCAGGAACATTAAAAGAGGTTTGGTGGAGTCCGTGGGACCTGGGAGGGTTTTGAAATTTGGTACACACAATCTCCTACCAGACCCACAAATTTAATATAATTCTGACAAACTGAAAAAAGGTATAGCCATATGTTGATTTACAATGGTAGTGAATTGGAGGCATGAAGATTTGGAATTCCAAACTGATATTCAGATGCAGGCCTCAGTCAGAGCGGGCAGCCTCCAACTTAAGTTGGTCTCAGCTGACCCAGGCTGCTTTCTGAATCTCACTGAATTGGGGTCCAAACTGAATCTTGTACTTCGTGCACACCCATATAAACTGGCTCCTTGTTCTCACTGCCGCTGATAAAAAAATAATAATAAATTGGCCACCATGAATAACACCCATGGAATTTTGTCTTCCAGCTGACCTAAATTTTATTTTATTTTAACATAAAATTGAGCTGACCTTCCTGATAGTGTGGCCAGTAAAGGGGGGGAAATCATTTGCTGACAAACTCCAGCATAAAAAATACAGAACAGAAGAACATTTCCCACAGATTTCACCTCTTGGTTTTTACAAGGACAAACCCTCAAGGACAGGGGAATACCAGCATATCTTCCCCGAAGCACTTGAGAAGCTAGCCCATTAAATCTGGTCAAAGGAGAAGCCCACTGATATTTAACTACATGCACGTTCCTAAAATAGGCAGCTAGCTGAAAAGGATTTTCGTGGAAAATGCATAAAGAACAGGGTGAGCAAGTTGTGCATTCATGAGCAGAAAGGGCCTGGAAAGAAATATCCCGGGGTCTTTGCTTTATTAGGGTTAACACATGTCAAATCCCATTCGGAAAAGGAAGGAGGGTAACAACCCAATGCAACAAGCGTGATGGGCAACAACCTTCATCCAAGCACTACTATAGCTATCATCAGGAAGATATGATAGCAACCCTGCAGCCATCTTAATGATATAAATCTTAAGCTGAAGCTTTAAGGCTGCCAGTCAGGCTCTTGCCTCAAGGGAGGACTGTCCAGTTTCCAATAATGCAGCTGCTTTAGCAGCACATCCTGGAATATGCAAAAGGACTGGTAAGAAATTAACCTGAATGCCATTTAAATCTGAAGGCCCTCCCTGCTGGGGGTGAGCAGAGCAGGTGAGCTCTGTAGCAAGGCTCTCTGTTTCCTGGGAGTGAGCAACTCAAGTGAGAAAACAGGGTGAGCAAATAGGGGTGCTTTCGATGAGAGTTTATCAGGGACAGTTGAGGGGGAGCCCAGGGAAATGGCAGAGAGCATCTAGAAAGTCTAGCATGATAGACCAGTGATCTGCAGGATGTATGCCTGGGTGTGTGCCACTTGTCTTCCTACCTGAGGCCATGTGAACTACACCTGCATCAAGTGCAACCTGGTAGTTCTGCTGGAAGAGAAGGTGAAGGGGCTTGAGGAACACCTCTCAGCATGCTGGCTTATCAGGGAATGTGGATGGTTTTTAGATGAGAAGCAGAAGGCCCTCCTAGAAGAGCACCAGAAGGAGGAAGAAGAAAACAAAGGGGGAATGAAGGGACATGACACACAGGACCAGAAGAATCAGGAGATATTCTGTGCCACTGGAACTACACAAACAATACCAAGCTTTTTCCATGGTGACCCTGGGCCACCTGCAGATGAGAAACAACCATGCACTCCACAAAACACTAGGGAAGATACTCAGGTCCACATGGATAGGAGGAATTTAACCACCAACGTGAGGAGCAGCAGATGTGTGACATGGTTGGAGACTCCCTACTGAGAGGGACGGAGGCAGCTGTGTGTACATCAGACATGTTATCTTGGGAGGTGTGTTACCTTCCTGGAGCATTATTCAAGATGAGATGGAGAGGCTACCAGACTCATCCAACCTGCTGACTACAATCCTCTCCGGCTGATCCATGTGGGAACAAAGGATACAACTCTAGGAAATGTTGAATGGATCTCCAAATTGTATGAGGCTCTAGGAAGGAAAGTGAAGGAATTGGTGCTATTTTACTATGTTGCAAATGTTATTTCAGAGCTGCTGCCTATAATCATCACCGATAATTCCTGGAGAACAGGTAAGATGCCCGAACATTGGAGACGGGAAAATGTTCTCCACATTTTCAAAAAGGAGAAACAGATGGATCCAAGAAACTACCAACCATTAAGCCTGATGTCAATACTGGGCAAAATTTTAGAACAGATTATTAGAGGTGCAATCCTATTGAATGCACCCTTGGTGATCAGAAGCCTCCGGACTTGGAGGTGTCTGATCATCCAGTGCAGGGTGGGAGGAGCGGCAGAGGCGAACTTTGCCTCCCTGTCCCCCCACCCTGCAGAGGGCACTCTGGAGGGGGGGGAAGGAAGGAGGCTGGAAGAGGCTCAGGGTAACTCATCCTGGCCTCTCTGGTCTCCTCCCCTCCCTGCCCATCGGAACGCCCCCTTTCCTCTTCCCCCAAGGTCACTTCTCCAACCTTGGGGGGCAGCCGGCTCAATTCTTTCTGCACCAGCTGTGAGGGGGCAGGGGAGGGGTTTCAGATCTCTGACTCCCCCTTCTGAGGTTGGAGCACTGTCTCTGGCCTCGGAAGGGGGAATCCGAACAATCCTTTGGCCCAGGGATCATAGGGTCGATGATCTTTAAGTGGTCAGTCTGTGAGCATCTAGAAAATAAGGCATTGATTAGTAGGAGCCAGAATGGGTTTGTCAGGAATAAGTCATACCAGACCAACCTTAACTCTGTACGCTGTACATAGGGCTACCTTTGTACCTAGTCCGGAAACTTCAACTAGTGCAAAATATGGCAGTAGCCAGACTGGTTACTGGTACACCTAGGGGTGCTCACATCACACCAGTTTTAAAAGCACTTCACAGGCTGGAATCAGTTTCCGGGCGACGTATAAAGTGTTGGTTATTACCTTTAAAGCCCTACATGGTTTGGGTCCAGGCTACCTACGGGATTGCCTTCTCCCATACAATCCACCTCGCACACTCAGGTCCTCTGGGAAGAATTTACTTCAGTCAGCCAAAACTAGGCTGACAGGTACTACCCAGAGGACCTTTTCGTCTGCTGCTCCCAGATTATGGAATGGCCTGCCGGAGGAGATTCATAGATCATAGAGTTGGAAGGAGCCTACAAGGCTATCGAGCCCAACCCCCTGCTCAATGCAGGGAACTAGAGGAGGGGTCTCCCATCCAAGTAATAACCAGGCCTGACCCTGCTTAGCTTTCCACACTCAGACAAGCTGAGCCAGCGTAAGCCACAGCTCACCAGTCTTTTGGAATTTAAAAAAAGCCATAAAGACTGATCTCTTCCGGCAGGCCTATCCGGCGGAATTTTAGGTTGCCTTTAAGATGTTTTTAAGATATTTTAAGATGTTTTAATGATGTTTTTAATGATGTTTTTTATGATGTTTTTAAGATGTTTTAATAGTATGTATTGTGTTTAGTTTAGTTTATGTATTTTATATTTTTGCTGTTCCCCGCCTCGATCTAGACGGAGAGGCGGGTAAGAAATAAAATTTATTATTATTATTATTATTATTATTATTCCTTTTTAGATAGATGTATTCGTTTAGTGGATCATGGGGATAGTATATTTTTGGCAAGGTTTCCTATGATATTTGATAAGCATTTGACCAGGTTTCCTATGATATCCTTATTGACAAGTTTGTAAAATGTGGGTTGGATACTGCTACAGTTAGGTGGATCAACAGCTGATTGAACAAGTGTACTCAGCATTCATCAATGGCACAGTATCCTCCGGGAGTGAGGCCCTGAGTGGAATGCCACAGGGCTCTGTCCTGCGCTGTTCAACATTTTATAAATTACTTGGATGAGGGTGTAGAGGGGCTGCTTATCAAATTTGCACCATAGAAGATAGGATCAACATTCAAAAGGATCTTGACAAGCTGGAACATGAGGCTGAAACTAACAAGATGAAATTCTACAGAGATAAATGTAAAGTCTCGGGTTTAGGTTCAAAAATGAAATGAACAAGTATAGGATGGGGAAAACCTGGCTTGGCAGCAAAACATGTGAAAAAGACCTAGGTGTCTTAGTGGATCACAAGTTAAATATGAGCCAGCAGTGTGATGCAGCTGCTAAAAAAGCTAATGCAATCTTAGGCTGCATTAACAGAAGTAAACATTCCACTTTATTCTGCATTAGTCAGGCTATATTTGAAGTATTGTGTCCAATTCTGAGCACCACATTTTAAAAGACATTGACAAACTGGAGCATGTCCAGAGAAGAGTGACCAGAAAACTGCCCATAAATCCCCCACAACTTCACTTGGGGGAGGATTCTTGCTATCATCAGGCCTTGATTGGGGATATAAGGTCACCGGTGAGCTTTGGACTTTACTGGATCAAGTCCTGCTGTCCCAGGTTCTGCTTCTGACCAGCTCCCTGAGATAAGTTCTCCTGTGGCTTCTTGAAGTTTGCCCCGGCATTTGCCACCTTCTTGTGCTCCAGGTGGGTTTCCAGACCTCCCAGTGTGCCCCACAGGCTCTCCTCCCAGCCAGAACAGGGCACTCTGTCTGCTGCCTACTCCATGCCTTATTTACCTTCCACCTCACCTACAATTTGATTAGCGTGGTTCTGCTGTTGCATTTTACAAAGGAGTCGCTGTCTGGGGAATTTTTTGCCCATCTGATGAGCCTTACTGATGAACTTGTGATTCTTGCTCAGAGATCCTTAAACTCAAATAAGCAATTCTATGACAAAGACATTAAGAATGGCTCTCATGCAACTAATCTTCTCAAGAGAACAAGGAGTTCACAAAGACTTGCATGGAGGAAGGATCTTTTTGCTTCTCATAGTTCCTCATTTGTCCTAATTGATTAATTTCAGACATTCTCCAGAGCCTGAGTAGGTGCCACAGTGGAGGGGGGGGGGGAGAGAGAGAGAGAGAGAGAGAGAGAGAGAGAGAGAGTCAGTCTCCTCCCCTTGCTCATGGACAAAATCAAGAGCTCAGGAGTGCTGAAGGAGCAGGCACATAAGGCAGTCTTTGGAGAGGATGCGGGGGGGGGGGGGGGAAGCAGCATAATGCCATGCCAGACAAAAAGCTTTTTGGTGACTACACAGTGCTGGAGCCTGCAAGATGCACCACAGCCAGATAAGACAGCAAGCAATTTCAGATCATTAGATGGCCCATTTTCCTCCTGCCTCTCCCCTTTCCTTGCTGGAGTTTTCAGAGCATTTCAAAGGAAAGCACATCTCTGAAATGCCCACCACTGGTAGCCTCCCTGACCTCTGTACAGATGCCTCCTCCATGGCTTGTGGGCAGAACCTGAAAAGAATGTGGCACACGCTGAATGGCAGAGGCAGAACTGGCAGTGGGCAAAGCTAGCTTTGGTCACAAAGCCACCTGGGGGCGCTGAAAAATGGGCTTAAGTGTAAGGCTCTTGCTTATTTTATTTAGTACTAGCTGTTGCCCATGGCTTTGCTCGTGTGGATTTTAGGATTTGGTACAATTGTTTTTTAAAAGAAACATGAGTTTTTTGTCCAAAGTGTACGAAATATAATTTACAGGTTGATGTCTTAATGTAATTTATTATTTATTAATTATATTTTTTAATCGCCCATCTGGCTGGTCACTCGGCCACCCTGGGCGATGTACAGTCATGATAAAATACAATAAAACACCATTAAAACACCATTAAAACACAATTAACATGCAATTAAAACTTAATTAAAACACAATTAAAACAATATAAGTGTTTTTAAAAAATCCTAACCCACCCATATTCCTGCCGGAAAAGCCATGTTTTTAAAGCCCAGTGGAAATTCATCAGGGAGGGGGCATGGCGAAGGTCGCTGGGGAGGGTGTTCCATAACTTGGGGGCCGTCCGTGGCAGACCTTGTTGAGCAGCCTACTTGATGCTGCTGGAGGCGCTCCTTGAGAGGCGCTCCTTAATAAGCAATGTTTATTACAGACGTTAGTCGGGGTGTATTGGCAACAAAACAAAGATAGTTGTTCCACTCATATACAATCATGAATTTTTTCGTGTTGGAATTACAAACAGACAATGAGAAGGGGAACTGGTGGCAGGGAAGGATCACTGGAGACAGGAGAGGGCTAAGTCTCACCCTCAACTGGGATGTCAGAGAATTCTGCAACAGATTCAAATGAGTGCGGATTTCTATGACTCCGACTTGTGGATTCCAAAAATAAAAATTATTTATTTGGCATCTGCAACCTACAAAAAACCCCAATTTCAGTACTTCTTTGTAAACTGCATTAGTGGTTCTCCCTTCAGGTGCTAGGATGACCAGAGAGTTAGTTTTTTGGCCCATAGGAGATATGAGAGTGGGGCAATATCCCCCCCTTTTCACCCCCTTAGGAACGGAATTTCCAAAAATCCTTCCTTAGTGGTTGTCTACGTCATAACAACAATGTTCCTTCAAAATTTCACGTTCCTAGATTAAATGGTTTGAGCTGGGGGTTGATGAGTCAGTCAGTCAGTCAGTCAGTCAGGACTTCTTCTTTAATATACAGTAATACCTTGGATTGCAAGTAACTTGGTCTGAGAACGTTTTTCAAGACAAGCAATTTTTTTAGAATAAATTTTGACTTGATAAACAAGTGACGTCTTGCAATACAAGTAGTCGTAGGGATGTAACCGCTCGCCTCAAGCGGGTGGAGCAGGCTGAAATCGGCCCCGCGGCGCTCATGCCCACCAGAGACTCGCTTTGATATAACAGTGTTTTGGATTACAAGCACGGTTCCGGAACGAATTATGCTTGCAGTCCAAGGTATTACTGTATATAGATTCATCATCATCAGGCGATCACTCGTGACCGAGTAAGATTGTCTTCCGGGATAAAAGGAGGAAATTCTAAAGAAGATTGTGTAGACTCTAGCGATGGGTCCGTACCTCGTTCCTTGAACAGGGCGACTGAGTCTGCATCCACCGCCCATGTGCTGGTCCATGGCTAGGGGCTTCCAGATTCACAGTCCTGCCCCCGTCGCCATTCGCCAGTCGCCATGGGACTTTTTTTGTTTGTTTGTTTGTTTGGGTTGGGTTGGATGGGTTGGGTTGGAAGACGCCTGTGCGTGAAACTGTTTTATGTGGGGAGATCGGTGCACAATGAATCACCACACAAACTTGACAGAGTACGGCAGAGATCCAATGGCACGGTTACCCTGACGATTGGAAAACCATTCTCTGCTGCAGCCTTCATCCGCCTTCACAGCCGTTGTAATTTAGGTTTAATTATCTTCCGCCTGTTCTGCCGTTGAGGACTTTATGTTTTATATATATCCTGCCTTTTCCCCTCTTGCAAGGAACCTGAGGCGGCTTACATGGTCCCCCCCCCCCCCCATGTTATTGTTCTGCCCTTCCCCACTGTCTGTGACTGGCACCACAAGTGCCTCTATCAGAGTTGGTCCTGCAACGACACCGTCCTTACACTTTAGGACGCATAAACCCTTCTCAGGCTAAGCACCAACACCTAAAAACCTGAGGGGAGGGTCAAATGAAACCTGAGGGGATTCTGCAGAATCTTCATGACTCAGGAAAAGCCGGTCTACCTGCGGCGGAATCCACAAGTCGGAGTCATAGAAATCCGCACTCATTTGAATCTGTTGCAGAATTCTCTGACATCCCAGTTGAGGGTGAGACTTAGCCCTCTCTTGTCTCCAGTGATCCTTCCCTGCCACCAGTTCCCCTTCTCAAGGGTAATATTTTTTTTAGAACTCTGTGTGGGGGTGGGTGGTGGGTGGGTTGAACATCCAGGAAAGGCTATCTTGCAGCAAATGCATTATCAGCTGAGCTACACATAGAGGGGTTTGGCCTTGGCCCTAATGTGGCATATCATTCTAAACTGGAGTAGTCTGTATTCCAAATGCGGCCAGTGCCAATGTTTCCTCCATCAGTAGTCACCAATTGCTGAGAGGTGGCTCCCCTGGTTAGTGGAACACCCTTCCTAGCCACATTCTGCTTTAGGGCAGGGTAGCAAGTGCGGAGGTGCCGGCCGGGTCACCTTCCCCAGTGGCCAGGCCCTCTCAGAGATCAAGAGAGGCCTGGGCCACTTCCATTTTTTGAGGGCCTCCTGAATGTTTTAAAGATGTTTTTAAGATGTTTTAAGATGTTTTTAGGATGTTTTAAGATGTTTTAATAGTATGTATTGTGTTGTTTTAGTTTATGTATTTTATATTTTCTGTTGTTCCCCACCTCGATCTAGATGGAGAGGCGGGTATTAAATAAATTATTATTATTATTATTATTATTATTATTATTATTATTATTATTATTATTATTATTATAAAAAATGAAGAAATGCCAGAACAGGGTTACAAAACTTGTTATATTTTAAATGTTTACATTTAACAAATTAATGCTTTTAACACAAAGAAGATACAATGCAATAATTTGTAATATGTTCCTTTTTTTATTTAGCAAGTGCTTTTCTAGCTTTTTTTCTGTGCAAATTCACAAATTATTGTGGGGGGAAAATGGTTTTCTTGCAGTATCACAGTTTATGTGAAGCAGAGCAAGGCCATTCAAACGATCTTGTCCCATAGCTGAACGGTGTGATTCTTGACCTGCTTCAGCACATTGAAAGACAGTTCACCTGAAGCTACTGATGAGACTGAGAAAAATCCTCAATGCAACAAGGGATGTTGTAGTTGTGAATATCTCTGTTGGCAGTGGGTTGGACTAGATGGTCTTGAAGATCCCTTCCAACTCTATGATTCTATTATTCTAATGTCCATTGCACTTAATGGGGCTTACTTCTGAGTAGACCAGTTTAAGATTGCACTATAACTCTTCTGTACACCTTCCCTTTTCACTCAGGCTGAAATCACACACACACACACACACACACACACACACACACATTTTTCCAAACTAAGGCTGCAATCTGGAACACATCTACTAGGGAATTAGGCCTAGTGAACTTAATGGGACTTACTTCTGATTAGAAAGGTTTATGATTGCATTCTAAATTAAATTGGCTAGGCTCATGGTTAGGCTTGCTATTATCCCAAATCTACTTCCACCTCACAACTCCAAGCTACATGGATTGCTCTCACTCTAGAAAGTGAAGAACGTGTGAAGAGATTGAAGAGTGGAGCTTGAGGTCTGGTGTTTCTGAGCCCCTGGGTTAGGGCCAGTAAAGACTACGGGCTGCACTTCCTGGAAGATGAACTGCTGGGAAGAGATGGGTTGCACCTCACAAGGACTGGGAAGACTGTGTTTAGCCACAGCATGAAGAACTTCATCAGGAGGGCTCTAAACTGAATCCAACAGGGGAGGGAGACGTAAACTTGGGGGTAACAATAGATGGAGGCTTATGCACCACAACAGAGAGAACAGCTCTAATAGTGCCCAATAATAGTCTTCAAAAAATGTAGGAAGAAAGCCAGCACATGGTCTTCGATGTCTATATACTAATATACTAATGCCGAGAGTATGGGAAACAAACAGAATGAACTTGAACCTCCTGTATGCCTCTTCCATGTTTGAGAGCCAGTGTGGCCTAGTGGTGAGAGTGTTGGACTGGGACTCGGGAGATCCGGGTTCTAGTCCCTGCTCAGCCATGAAACCCACTGGGTGACTTTGGACCAGTCACTGACTCTCAGCCTCACCTACCTCACCGGGTTGTTGTGAGGATAAAATGGAGAGGAGGATGAGGAGGATTATGTAAGCCGCCTTGGGTTCCTTGCAGGAAAAAAGGCGGGGTATAAATATAATAAATAAATAAATACGACTTCATGGGTGCAACTGAAACTTGATGGAATGACTCCCATGACTGGATTACAGCAATTGAAGGATATAATTTGTTCAAAAAGAACAGAAGGAACAGAAAGGGAGCTGAAGTCACACTATATGTTAAAAATTCATATCTCTGCACAAAAATGTAGGATGAGCTTGGTAGCCCCATCAAGAGCATCTGGATCTCAATAAATGGGGCAAAGAATAAAAGGAACTTGGTGGTTGGAGCAAATATAGCTTCCAAATCACATGAGGTACTAGTTCCCCTCCACAAGGACTGTGATGTAACCAGTACATCACTGGTTAGGCCTCATCTTGAGTACTTGAGTACTGTGTTGAGTTCTGGGCACCACGCTTTCAAAAGGATGAAGATAAATTGGAAAGGGTTCAGAGGAGGGCAACAAAGATGATTAGGGGACTGGAAACAAAGAGAGACTGAAAGAACTGGGCATGTTTAGCCTTCAGAAGAGAAGACTGAGGGGAGATAGGATAGCACTCTTCCAGTACTTGAAGGGTTGTCACACAGAGGAAGGCCAGGATCTCTTCTCGATCATCCCAGATTGCAGGACATGGAATAATGGGCTCAAGTGACAGGAACCCAGATTCCACCTGGACATCAGGAAAAATTTCCTGACCGTTAGAGCAATATGACAATGGAACCAACTACCTAGAGAGGTCGTGAGCTCTCCCACACTGGAGGCATTCAAGGTACACCTGTCAGGGATTCTTTAACTTGGATTCCTGCATTGAGCAGGGGGTTGGACTCGATGACCTTATAGGCCCCTTCCAACTCTATAAATATTCTATGATTCTATGACTCCGAATAGGGAAGATTGCCCTGGACTTTTATTTGTTCTTGCCTCATAGATTTCATAGATCATAGAGTTAGAAGGAGCCTACAAGGCTATTGAGTCCAACCCGCTGCTCAATGCAGGAAACTAGAGGAGGGGTCTCCCATCCAAGTAATAACCAGGCTTGACCCTGCTTAGCTTTCCACGCTCAGACAAGCTGAGCCAGCATAAGCCACAGGCCTCTTCCCACATTCCTTTCCTAAAGTCTCCCTATTGGTTATTGGTTCTAAAATAAATCTTGGTTGCACTTTAGGAAGACGACTAGACCTTCTTTTTGGAACCCCTGAACATAGCTGGTGCCTGTCCCCCCTTTGGTGCTAAGGGTGCTTCCACCCCGCAGGAATGGCCAATTGAGGCAAGGTGGTGGGCAGGCCCCTTCCTGATGTTCCCCTTTTCCCCTCCCTGGTGGCATGGGAATGGTAGTGATGTGTCACTCATAATCTATAGACTTAATTCTGTTTTAAATGTTGCACCACAGATGTCAATGTCCTACAATATAAGTGTGCTGTTCATACCACGTCTTTTTCTTTCAATCCTGTCAGTGTATCTCTGTGTCTGCATGTATAACCTCATTTGGAGATAACGTCAACAGTCTAAATTTGAGGCCCTCCATGAATGTGAGGCCCGGGCCAATCATAGAATCATAGAAAAGTAGAGTTGGAAGGGGCCTACCAGGCCATCGAGTCCAACCCCCCTGCTCAATGCAAGAATCCAAGTCAAAGCATCCCTGACAGATGGCCGTCCAGCTGCACCTTGAATGCCTCCAGAGTGGGAGAGCCCACCACCTCCCTAGGTAGTTGGTTCCATTGTCTTATTGCTCTGACAGTCAGGAAATTTTTCCTGATGTTTAGGTGGAATCTGGGTTCCTGTAACTTGAGCCCATTATTCCGTGTCCTGCAAACTGGGATGATCGAGAAGAAATCCTAGCTGTACTGGGAATTGCGGAAGATAATCGAGGAGTACAGGAATGTTGTACAAAGTTCTGCCTCTATGCTCTGGGCTTGATTTAAAAAGCTAAAGTTTATTGCACTGTGCTATCAGCAAATGGCCTTGGCTACTTGGCTGCTTGCCAGCCTGATGCAATGGACAGCAACTTGCAGCGTGTGACCTGGCTGCGGGCCAGAAGGATGACACTGCAAACAGCCCATGTGCTAGCAATTAAGCACAAGATCTGCAGCCAAGGAAGCTTGGTGCTAGAAGAGTATTTAAGACTAGCAAGTGCAGGCTGGGTCGTTGTTGGTAGTGGTGGTTGTTGGTAGTGGTGGTGGTTGGTAGTGGTTGGTGGGTTGTGTGTGTAGTGGTGGAGTGCTGAAGAATCGGAAGGAGCAAGGAGGAGCAGAGGAAGCTGTTCAGAGAGCCCTGCAGAAGCCCCAACGCTGAAAGCTGATTCCCAGGCGGAGAGCTGCTGGAACTAGCAGGGTTGGTTGGAAATAATTCAGTGGCTGTGTAGCTAAGGAGTGGGAGTTCCACCAGGGAACTTGGAGGAAGGCATAGCATTGTTGTATTTCATGTTCAGCTTTGCAAGATGTTTGGCTTTAACTTCCTGGAGGAGTATTTATTATGGTCTGAAAATCCCTCAAAGAACCTTTGCCAATCCCTTTTGGGGAACCTGTGGCAAAACACTAGCCCTCCTCTTTGTGACAACCCTTTCAAGTACTGGAAGAGTGCTATCATATCCCCCCTCAGTCTCCTCTTCTGAAGGCTAAACATGCCCAGTTCTTTCAGTCTCTCCTCATAGGGCCTTGTTTCCAGTCCCTTTATCACCCTTGTTGCCCTCCTCTGAACCCTCTCCAGTTTGTCTATGTCCTTCTTAAAGTGTGGTGCCCAGAACTGGACACAGTACTCCAGATGAGGCCTAACCAGTGCTGAGTAGAGGAGAATTATCAGTTCACACGATTTGGAAGCTATACTTCTATGTCACACAGAGGAAGGCCAGGATCTCTTCTCGATCATCCCAGTTTGCAGGACACGGAATAATGGGCTCAAGTTACAGGAACCCAGATTCCACCTAAACATCAGGAAAAATTTCCTGACTGTCAGAGCAATAAGACAATGGAATCAACTACCTAGCGAGGTGGTGGGCTCTCCCACTCTGGAGACATTCAAGGTGCAGCTGGACAATCATCTGTCAGGGATGCTTTGACCTGGATTCCTGCACTGAGCAGGGGGTTGGACTTGATGGCCTTGTGGGCCCCTTCCAACTCTACTTTTCTATGATTCTATGATTCTATTAATGTAGCCCAAAAAAAGCATTTGCCTTCTTTGCGGCCACATCGCATTGCTGGCTCATATTCAATTTGTGATCTACCGATCCTTCTCACTTGTAGTATTGTTGAGCCAAGTGTCCCCCATTCTGTAACTCTGCATTTGGTTTCCTCTCCCTAGGTGCAGCACTTGGCATTTATCCCTATTAAATTTCATTCTGTTGTTTTCGGCCCAGCGCTCCAGCCTATCGAGATCGCTTTGAGTTTTGTTTCTGTCTTCCAGAGTATTAGCTGTTCCACCCAACTTTGTGTCATCTGCAAATTTGATAAGCATTCCCTGCACCTCCTCATCCAAGTCATTAATAGAAATGTTGAAGAGCACTGGGCCCAGGACCGAGCCCTGTGGTACCCCGCTCATTACCTCTCCCCAATTTTAGGAGGTACCATTGGTAAGCACTCTTTGAGTTTGATTCTGCAGCCAATTGTGGATCCACCTGATAGTTGTTCCATCTAGCCCACTTTTAGCTAGCTTGCTAATCAGGATATCATGAGGCACTTTGTCGAAAGCTTTGCTGAAGTCCAGATATATGATGTCCACATAGTCCCTGCTAGTGGCTCAGTCCCAGTTCCAGCCGCAGTCACAAGATGGCTAAACCACCTGGAGCCTTTCCTCTCTTTTCCTATGCTCTTGCCTTCACTGTCCAATTGTCTCTGAGCTGCTGGATACTTTTGGGACTAATCCTCCTTGGCTGGGTGGTGCATTGCTAGCTACAGGCATCACATAAACCACATGCCCCAAGGCATCTAGGCAGGGGAGGAAGTGTCTGTGTCACCACAGCAACATGATTCTCTGTCACCTCACTTTCTGTCTTGGCTCACCTCACCTTTGGCTATACTGTTGCTGGGGCAGCTGGGATGCTGCCACTCTGTTGTGCTATGGGCACAGCCTTCTGTGGTGTGCCAGGCCCAGAAGACTCTGCCACAGCCAGCATGCAGGGGCATCCTTGGAAGATCCCCAACCCATGGAAGTGGCAGCTCAGGGAGGAGAATCCCACACTGGTCTTTGCCCCTGTCTCACTCTTCTTTGCACAAAGGGCTCTCCCTCTCCCAAGGCATTGATTCCATCTTTCCCACACAAATAGTGCCACCTGAAGCAGGTTGTCTCACCTTGCTACATGGCAGGGCTGGCCCCTCTTCACTGCCTCCTGTCTGGCTTGTGCCAATGACTAGGGCTTTGATGCTGCACTTGGTCAGTAATATGAATAAAAGTGGTAGAGAAAATGGTATTTCGTTTAAAAAGATTTGGGACAGAAAGGGGGAAAAGTTATTGCATCTGATGAGGCACCCAACATGTGAGCTATGATGCATGCCACGGGAAAAGCAGCAGATGGATAAGCCATAATATTTGCTGCAATATTTGAACATTAATAGGGTGGCCACATGCGATGTTTCCCAAGGGGGCTGCTTACTTTGCTAAATACATAACACAGCATGTTACAACTTGACTAAATGTTTACAATCAGAAGAAAGGAATTAATAATTGTATTTCTTTCTTTCCCTATATTTCGATGATGATGATGATGATGATGATGATGATGATGATGATGGTTTATTGCAGGAAAGAAGAGCTCCGACGGCAGGGTTCAGGTCTTGCAAGGGAGGCAGTTTGTTTTTGTTATTATTTAGTTGGCATGGGTGGTGCCCAGCTGTGCTGCAGTGCTCACGCCAGTGCCATGGCCTGGGCATGCCCCAATGCCTGCGCAATGTGACTAGTGCCTGCCAGGGCAATGGGGAAAGTAGCCATTTGCCATCGGAGTTTGGTGTCAGCAGCAGAGTTAGGTTGCCAGTTGCTGCTGTTCCCTGCTGCACGGCAAACTCCACTTACTTTCATAGAATCATAGAAAAGTAGAGTTGGAAGGGGCCTACCAGGCCATCGAGTCCAACCCCCTGCTCAATGCAGGAATCCAGGTCAAAGCATCCCTGACAGATGGCTGTCCGTCCAGCTGCACCTTGAATGCCTCCAGAGTGGGAGTGCCACTGTTGGATACTGCCCCATGCTCCCATTCTGATAGATGGGAACAAGCCCAACGTTGCCAGCACACTCTAGAGATAACTGGGCATCTGTATAGATTCCAGGTGTTCAACATACTTAAAATGAAACAGATACTGCGTGGACCAGAGCCCACAAACCATCTGGTACCATGCACTGCACACGTATTAGCTATTTGAGGGTGCAATCCTATGGCTGGGGGGCCATAGGACAGGTCAGAGTCCTGGCTGCGACCTCGGAAATCCTTTCTGAGGTTGCAGCAGGGACTCTACCCGCCGCAGAGCACCCTTCCCACCATCCGAAGACAGAAGGCTGTCTTTGGTACTGGTGTGTGTATGGGACATTCCCAGGGGTGGCGAGGGGAGGAGCGAGTCACTGCCATCCTTCAAGGAATCCAGGCAGTGCCACAGCCTCTCCTCTTCGCGAGGAGTGGAAGAACATTTTTAGATGGGCAAAAATTTGGAGGGCGAGGAGAGCGTGGTGGGAACCCTTGCCTCCATGCTTCTCCCGCCTTCCCTTGGATGCCCGTAATCCTCTGAGTTTGGAGGGTTATGGGCACCCACATTGGATGGGGCTGCCCAATTTTAAGTCAATGTATTTTAGCTCATCATACATTTTTAAAATGGAGCAGAGAATAAATTCAAATATTTCAGCACCTACAGTAGAAGGATGGAGGACATTTTAGAGAAGTGTTGGGAATCATCCTTCTCTGGAAATCACACCCTTTTGACCCACAAGGCCTGCCTCAGATGTGTGTGGACTGATTACAAGTCACTCCTAGGTGAGGAACTGCACTCTGCACATGCGCAGGGGCACTTATTTATTATTCCTGCCAAGATTGAACCTGACATTGGAAACCGGTTCTGAGCATGTGGCCCACCTCAAATTATGAAAGCATGACAAGAGATGTCCCTTTCAAAGGGCAGAGTTAGAAGCAAAGCTATGCTCAAAGTCCAATTTGTTGGGGAATGTGGTTAACAGGAGTCAGTCCTATACTGATTAGGACAAAGCAGAGTTTCCTACTTAAGCACAGCCTGCTTTACTGAAACTGGTTTCACCACGTGAGTTGCTAAACTCTTGTCTCTTAAGGCTATTAAAAGGCACGGAATGTCCATACAAGGTCTAAAACTAATAAAGACATTTATTAGTCTTACTTACAGTTCATTAACATATATGCAGGATGTATATTTATTTATTTATTATTATTATTATTATATTTATACCCCGCCTTTTTTCCTTCAAGGAACCCAAGGCGACTGTGGCGTAACCCCACAATTCAGTTCCCTGGTGTATGTCTGCATGAGTATAGAATGTTGAATGTTGAACTGAGTGGGTGTGGTTTGTGATGTCTTGGAAAGGGTAGGGGGAGGAGTATATAAGGAGGGTCTGGGTGATGTCAGAGTTAGAGTGGTTAGTGTGTGGGCAGGGCCGGCACAACCACTAGGCCAACTAGACGGGGGCCTAGGGCGCGTGGCTAGAGGGGGCGCAGAAACGCTCCGCTCCTGCCAGCCAGCACACACACACACACACACACACACACACAGAGAGAGCAAGAGAGCCAAATTTCCTTTAACTTTTGGGGTTTGTAAAATCTGCCGGTTTTTCCTGGGACTTTTCGGGGCTTGTGAGGGCGGCTGAGGGAAACACGCAAGGCTTGGCGTCTGGTTACGTCTCGCTTTTCGGTTCCACGGAGGACCCTCGAAGGAAGGCGGCGGGTAGTCCCACCCCCACCCCTATCCCCAGCAGAAATCTCATGGGGATCGCCCCCAAGACAGCATCTTTAGAAGACCCGAGACATTTGTAAGCCGAGAGGCATGGAGGAGGAGGAGAAGAAAGGCCGGTTACGGAAGAGCTCGAGGCTTCCCCTAACCACCCCTTTCCTTTGCCTTTGGCTTCTCCACCCGTCAGGCAGCTCCCCAAAGCCTGGGCTTCTGCTACTTCTTCTCTCGGTCACTGTAACTCCACTCTCCCGCGTGAGAAAAGGGTAGGGGCCCAATCTCTTTTTCGCCCACCCTTACGGAAACTCCCTCCGCTCGTTCCAGGGAGCTCGTGGCAAGTTCTCCTCTTTGGATCAGTGCAGGATACCTGGGAATGAAGGGGGCGCTGGAATTCCAGCCTCTGCGCCCAACCACGGGGTGGGGGTGGGACTACCTGCTGCCTTCCTTCGAGGGTCCTCCGTGGAATGGAAAAGCGAGACATAACCAGACACCAAGCCTTGCGTGTTTCCCTTGAGGCCATGGAGGAGGAAGAGGATCCCCCTTTCTTCTTCCGTGCCTCGGTGAGCCGCCGCCTCCTCTTCCCCGCCGCACGCTTCGCCTTTTCCCTTTCCTTTTTGCTCACCCCTCGTCCCCTCCCGCCGTCCTCAGATTTTGCTTGATTTTTCCCCCTGCTAGGGACACCCACAACGGCTCAGGTTAATTTTGTTTTGCGGAGACCTAATGGTCTTTGCCCCACCCCCCCGTAATGTGTGCTGCTTCACTTGCTTTAAAATGTGATAAGCCAGCCCTGCTACGTTTGGGGACCCTCTTCCTGCTCATCCCACCCAGTGCTAGGGTGCAGGGCTAAAGGGGGCGCCAGAAACGCCTTGGGGAAAAAAGTACAGTGCTAAAATGCATGTTTTACCGGGGGGGGGGGGGCGCTAAATATCTGATCTTGCCTAGTGCACCAAACTGCCTTGCACCGGGCCTGTGTGTGGGGAGTGTGTTTTGAGTGTTGGGAGTGTTAGAGAGTTTGGGAGTTAGGTTATTCGTGTCTTGTCTGTCAGGAGTTTTGAGAGAAATCAGTGCTTGTCTGAAGAGTGAGAGTATTTAGAGTTATAGGGACTTAGGTTAATTACAAAGTGTTTGGGGTAGGCAGGTTTAAAGTTATTTTCTGGAACTAAGATTGTGAGAATTAAAATAAATTTATTTTTATTTTGTTTGCTACCCAAATCCTACGTGTCAGCTTGGCGTTATTAACCTGCATTACTGTTAAATCTACACACACACACACCTTTGTACCCACAGTATCATAGATTTAAAATAGATCCTTAATAACCTGTATTAATCTTTTCCCTCATTGGTAGGGGAAAGGTTTCATTTGACTAGTGGATAAAGTGGCAGTTTCGGGAACTCTGGGGGAAAGTGACCATGTTATACTTGAGTTCTTGATTCTAAGGGGAGCAAAAGCTGAGTGTAGCCAAACACGTACCCTGGATTTTAGGAAAGCCAATTTTAACAAACTCAGAACAATGTTAGGTAAGGTCCCATGGCAAGCGACTGTAATGAGAAAAGGAGCCCAGGATGGGTGGGAGTTTTTAAAAAAGGAAATTTTAAAGGCACAATTGCAAACAATTCCCACAAGGAAAAAAGGCAGAGGGCAACAGAAGAAGCCAATGTGGCTTCACAATAAACTCAAAGATGACCTGAAAACAAAAAAGGACACATATAGGAAGTGGAAGGAAGGACAGGCTACAAGGGAAGAGTACAGGCAGGTAGCACAGAACTGCAGGAATAGTGTCAGGAAGGCTAAAGCTGAGAATGAGCTAAGGTTAGCGAGGGATGCTAAACACATCAAGAAAGCTTTCTTCAGATACATACATGCATAGTAAAAGACAGAGGAAAGAAATGGTGGTTCAACTATGCAATGAGGATGGCAAATTGATAACAGAAGACAAAGAAAAGGCAGAAGTGTTCAATTCCTTCTTCGGCTCGGTCTTCTCCCAAAAGAGGGTCTATGACCCCCCTGGCAAACCTGAAGTGCAGGCTGAAGGGGCAAGATTGCTAGAAGCCAGCATGGATTTGCCAGGAACAAATCCTGCCAGATGAATCTGAACTCACTTTTTGATCGGGTCACCTCCCTTGTGGACTGTGGGAATGCTGTGGACATCATATATCTGGACTTCAGCAAAGCTTTCGACAAAGTGCCTCATGATATCCTGATTAGCAAGCTAGCTAAAAGTGGGCTAGATGGAACAACTATCAGGTGGATCCACAATTGGCTACAGAATCAGACTCAAAGAGTGCTTATCAATGGTTCCTTCTCAAAATGGGGAGAGGTAACGAGCGGGGTACCACAGGGCTCGGTCCTGGGCCCAGTGCTCTTCAACATTTTTATTAATGACTTGTGTGAGGAGGTACAGGGAATGCTTATCAAATTTGTAGATGACACAAAGTTGGGTGGAACAGCTAATACTCTGGAAGACAGAAACAAAATTCAAAGCGGCCTCGATAGGCTGGAGCGCTGGGCTGAAAACAACAGAGTGAAATTTAATAGGGATAAATGCCAAGTGCTGCACCTAGGGAAAGGAAACCAAATGCACAATTACAGAATGGGGGACACTTGGCTCAACAATACTACGAGTGAGAAGGATCTTGGAATTGTGGTGGATCACAAACTGAATATGAGCCAGCAATGCCATGTGGCTGCAAAGAAGGCAAATGCTATTTTGGGCTTCATTAATAGAAGTATAGCTTCCAAATCGTGTGAAGTGATAATTCCCCTTTACTCAGCACTGGTTAGGCCTCATCTTGAGTACTGCGTCCAGTTCTGGGCACCACACTTTCAGAAGGACGTAGACAAACTGGAGAGGGTTCAGAGGCGGGCAACAAGGATGATAAAGGGAGTGGGAAAAAGGCCCTATGAGGAGAGACTGAAAGAACTGGGCATGTTTAGCCTTCAGAAGAGGAGACTGAGGGGAGATTTGATCGCACTCTTCCAGTACTTGAAGGGTTGTCACACAGAGGAAGGCCAGGATCTCTTCTCGATAATCCCAGTTTGCAGGACACGGAATAATGGGCTCAAGTTACAGGAACCCAGATTCCACCTAAACATCAGGAAAAAAATCCTGACTGTTAGAGCAATAAGACAATGGAATCAACTACCTAGGGAGGTGGTGGGCTCTCCCAGTCTGGAGGCATTCAAGGTGCATCTGGACAGCCATCTGTCAGGGATGCTTTGACCTGGATTCCTTCATTGAGCAGGGGGTTGGACTCGATGGCCTTGTAGGCCCCTTCCAACTCTACTTTTCTATGATTCTATGATTCTATGACCCTCCCCTCAGGTTTTTAAGTGTTGGTGCTTAGCCTGAGAAGGGTTCATGCGTCGGGTCCTAAAGTGTAAGGGCTGTGTCGTCACAGCGACTTACATAATCCCCCTCCTCTCCATTTTATCCTCACAACAACCCTGTGAGGTAGGTTAGGCTGAGAGTCAGTGACTGACCCAAAGTCACCCAGTGAGTTTCATGGCTGAGTAGGGACTAGAACCCGGATCTCCCGAGTCCCAGTCCAACACTCTCACCACTACGCCACACTGGCTCTCTATATAGGCAGATTAGTTTCATTGTAGAAGATCTCTGGCTACAAGCCAGATGGATTTGTGTCCTCCATGTTGGGAGAGTGGAGAGCAGATGGACACTAACTTCCACAAAGAAGCAGGAAGTAGGGAGAGAGCAGCAGAGAGCTCTGGACGGAGAGGCCGCAAGTGGGGAGGAGAGGTTACAAAGACATGCACCCTGGGATTCTTTAGTTAACCCATTCCTCCCACTCTAATCAGTGGTTACATCACTTTTGTTCATTTTAAGCAGGCAACATTACAATTCCCAACACAATTCCCCCCTCCTTTCATAAAAGCAGCCCACAATGTACATGCAGGTTTGCAGTAGCCTGAAGGTCAAAGTTGAGTGTATGCTAACGGAATTAGTAGCAGAACTTGATTACGGGAAGATTTGGGATAACCCAAACTGCGCCTCCCTGAAGCAGGAAACAAAGCCCACCCAGGGGGCCCTGGCTAATGCCCAGCTTGAGACCCAACACGGTCCATTTGGCTCTGCCGGCTGCATGGCGCCTGGCTTTCATTTTAATTTGCTTTAATATACCAGATCTGTGGCTCTGACTCAGATGCGTGGCTTTTGATATGTATTTATGGTTCACAAAGGTTGCCTTTCATTTTATATGATTCCCCAGGAAGACAGCATCTGTTTCCTCAGATGTAATTTTCTCCATTGCTGTGTTGCTCTTCTTCCATTCCCTTTCATGCATCATCCAGACAATAGCAATGAGAGCAGAAAAGAGAAGGGGGAGGGGGAGGCAGGTTACTGGCGAGAAGGCGGGTGGGCTTTTGCCAGGCATGCACCAGTTTATGTTAGCCAGGTTCCCAAACCTGTTTATTCACAAATAAGTCCCTGTGGTTCACAGCAAGCAAGGATGTCAACCCAGCAGCCTGATCCTAACCATGCTTGCTTGGACACAAGACCCATTGACCCCAGTGGGTCCTACTCCTAAGTAATTGTGCATAAGATTATAGTCTCAGTCTCAAAACACACATACACTGGCTGCAATTCTATACCCACTTACCTGGGAGTAATACCCGTTTGAACTCAATAGGAGTTACTTCTGACATGTATAGGATTGCCCTGTTAATGTCCCACTGTGCAGGACTGTGTCCCGTGTAAGAAATCCAATTAAAATGTTATAGATTTGATTATCAACTCGTGCATTTGAAGACAGAAACTTTCCAAAAGGGAATGAGAGGAAGAAGGAGAAAGAGAGAGAGAGAGAGAGAGAGGGTGATAACCTTGAATAGCTTGCCCAAATTTATTTATTTACCAATATTTATGAATTGCTTACCATTGAAAAAAATATATCTAAGAAATATACAAACAATACAGCATGAAGCCATAATAAAATACTATATAAAACTTAGAAGAGACAACAAGGAAGAGATTATCACCCTCTGAAATCGCTTGTTGGAACAAGGAAGCTTTCAGTAGGTGCCAAAAACCTAGAAGGTCAGTGCCTGTCTAATTTGATCCATTATGATTTATCTTTTGTTCTTTATTTTCCTCCAAAGGTTTTGCTACCAGTCCATAAAGTGCTCAGAATCTTCAACTGGTTACAAAATGCTTGGCACTAGATTATAGATTTCATAGATTTCATAGATCATAGAGCTGGAAGGAGCCTACAAGGCTATCGAGTCCAACCCCCTGCTCAATGCAGGAAACTAGAGGAGGGGTCTCCCATCCAAGTAACAACCAGGCCTGACCCTGCTTAGCTTTCCACGCTCAGACAAGCTGAGTCAGCGTGAGCCACAGGCCACTGGGGAAGGCGCCTCATGTAGAGAAGCCCTTTATCTTTCAACTGGACTTGGACTGGTCAATCCTTCAAACTGATGGCAGTCCTCTGTAAAAGAGGCCACAAGTCCACACTGACCATATTACTCCCATCTTTTCTTCGATCTGCACTGGTTGCCTGTTCATTTCTGGGCTCAATTGAAGCTGCTGGTTTTCACCTTTAGGGTGCAATCCAATACTCAAGGTACACCAACTGAGGGGCTGTAGGATACGGCAGAAGCCCCTGCCCCCCCCCCCATGCTGGCACAACAGTGCGACTGCTCGGATACAGTGGCAAAACATGCCACCGACCGGAGGATACGCTGTGCTGGTGAAGAGACGCTGGTGCCGTGGTCACAACAACAGTGTGGCTGAGCGGGCTCTCCCCTTTCCCTCACCCAAGTGCAATGTGGTTTTAGTTGGCCTTAGTGTGGGATTCCATGGGAGTGGGTAAGGAGCCTGATGCAACTGGGGCTAGGGGCTGGTGGCCCCTCCACTCGCTGCTTAATCAGGTTCCCTGGACTGTGACGGCTCAGGGTGCACAAGTGGGATGGGTGCTGGGGTTGACCAGGGAGGGAAGGATAATGAAGGGGAGGGGGAGGCCTCCTGGGATGCTACCCAGAAAGAAAGTACAGCCCATCCGGCAAAATGGTGGTGACAGGGGAGGCCTGGGGACTCCCAGCAGTGGGGTTGCTGCTGCCTGTGCCACAGGAGCTCACTGCTGTGTGTGTGGGGGGGGGCGGGAGGCATGTCCCTATTGACGTGAGTTCATTGGCTCTTTCTTTGTATGGGTAGCATCACGGCTAGTGATGTGAGCGATCCTGCAGCAGCCGGCTTAAGAATTACTTCGATCTAGTCGGCCTTGCACCAGCTTGTTCACGAATCACTTCAGGCATGTCGAGTCTCTTCTCCCCCCTCCACTGCAAATTTGAACCCAACTGAGTCATGAACAGCAAGATCTTTTGTGTTTATAATGCTTTTGTTTGTGTTTCTTAATTGACTTAAGTCTTAATTGACCTGACTGAGGAAAACCCTCGCTACACTGATATGCTAAATTCCTTGCTAAATTCCTAACACCAGGGATGATTGTAATGCTGATTTGAACAGCAACAAGAACAACTCTGGCTGGCAATAGTCCTTACATTCCTACTTAGAAAAAGTATTTTGTTTTATAGATTTTGTTTTATAGACATGTGCCAATTGATTTTAAGGTAACCTTTCTTGTTCTAACTCTGACTGACTGAGAGGGAAGCTTGCTCAGTATTTTGTTTTATAGATTTTGTTTTATAGACATGTGCCAATTGATTTTAAGGTAACCTTTCTTGTTCTAACTCTGACTGACTGAGAGGGAAGCCTGCTCAGTCATATGCTAATTCTTCCTTCAAGGCTCCAGCCAGACTGCTGGTGTTTTTTGCATATGCATAGCCAGACTGCTGTTTTTTGAATCTCAAAGGTAAAACCTGTTTAACAGCTCTGGCTCGAAGAGATCTCAGATATCTCTGTTAATGGGGGACGAACTGCTGTTAAGATCACAAGAATCGTTAATTATGCTGAGTGATAAGCAAGCAGAGCTTACTCGAAGAAGAAAAAAAATCGCGATTTTTAAAGCACATTTTAGCACACCACAACAACCCTGAATAGTGGGTGCTGGCAGTGTTGTAGTAGATGCTGTGGGTGGCCGTCATTGTTTCCCAATGATGTTTCCCCCCCTGGAGTTGTGTATTTCCCCCTCCTCTCCTGGGCTGAGAAGGTGTAGGATTTGATGGCTAATGGCATGATTCAGGTATGGGCTTGCTCAGTTAAAACCCTAAATGGTTTGGGATCCCTTAGTACCCTAAGAACAGACTTCCCCTAAATCAGGGGTGCAAAAAGTGCAGCCTGCAGAGAAACATCCTAGCAATGTGAGCTGTTTGACAGTGGAACAGCATCTTTTGAGAGGTGGCGGGCTTGTGACCCTTATGCAGAGGCTAGGCAGGCAGCCATCTGTCAGGGATGTTATAGTTGCATCTTGCATTGTTGATCTTTCATTAAGCAGAGAACTGGACTTCAGGACTGCAAGGGCATTTCCAAGTCTTCGATTCCTTGACTTCCCCAAACAGTGAAAACCCGCCAAAGCAGCTCTCTTTCACAACCATCTGCAAGTGCTTGTCCATACATTTTCCCAAATTACCATGAGGATATTTGTTCCTATATACTGTGCTAATTTAATCATAAAATCTTTGGCTTGTTCAGGCTCAGTGTTATATTTTAAAGTAAATGATAGGTTTATGATAATAGATTGTCTTCATTTTTTATAATAAATTTTTCAAAATCTGTTAATGCTCTTTGTTGAATGGATTTGCTCTAAAATTCTCATTTAATGAGGATCTGATTTGAATATATTTAAACCATGAAGATTTATTCCCATGTAGTCCTTTTGTAATCTCAGGATTTGCAACTATTGTTCTGGTATACAAAAACTTTATATCTAAAGACATTTTCTTTCAGATTTTATACCCATGATTTGTATTTTCACCTAAATACTCGAACACAGATTTTAACAGAGATAAGGCTAGACTAAATAGCCTTTTATAGCAATCCCATATTCTTAACCAATGTGATATTAGGAAATCGTAGGACAGTATATTACTTCAGTGGTGATCAATAAGATAAACAAGAACTGCCCACCCATTTGATGGAAATGTCAGGAGAAGAGAAGAACTTTTTATCATATATGAGGGAAATGGCATTAAGCAAAGACGTACTGGGGAAAAAATGTTAACAAATCAGATACTATGATAAAATCCCATTTGATCCAGTATTTTCTTTGTTAAGATATACAGAGATTTCAGATTTTATCAGGAATATACAGAATTAGCTTCCTATTATATGGCTACAGCAGCAAGAATCTTAAATGCTAAAAAATGGAATTCCCAATTACGGTATACCTACAATGAATGTGTGGATAGAAAGAATCTGGGAATTTGCTCTTAGGGCTAAATGCATTATATGAGAACAAAATAAAAAAAGACAATGACAGGGTAATTTTATAATAAATTGGATCCCTTTTATTGAATATTATAAGAAGAATTATCTGCCTCCAAAAATACAATGTTTTTCTATGTTTTGAAATAAATGACAGTTTGATTTGTTTAATTTTATTTTATATTTTGGTCTTTGATACCTGATGCAAAATTATATCCGATCAGATTTTGCATATTTATGTCGTGTCTTTGTATATGGTTTCCTTTGAACTGCTGCTGCTAGCTTTGTTGTTTGTTTTTAATCTGTGGTTTTAAATTTTATATTTATATTATATTGTATTTTATGGTTTTAACTGCTGTAAACCGCCCAGAGAGCTTCGGCTATTGGGTGGTATAAAAATGTAACAAATAAATAAATAAATAAATAAATTTTTAAGAAGTGATCACACCACTACCTCTTTAAAGGCAGTAGGGACCACACCATTACACAATGATGCATTCACCCACCCACCCACTCCTGATCCATCCCAGTCAATCCCCTGTGGCTAGCTCGAAGAAGCCATGAAGGGTAAGGGTTGAAAGAGCTTATGATGGGTCATACAGATGAATGCATCTTGTCCACATCCTCGGGTTCCAAAAACTGAAACTGGTTCCATAAAACAGACACTGCATCAACAGCGGCATTCAAGTCAGCATGAAAATGGGTGGTTTTATCCTTGAAATGTCTTACAAACTCATTACAGCAGGCCTCTCATGGCTCCAATATTGGATTAACTGGGGTAAATGACAATTGTTGGGGAAAGGAATTGGTATATCATAGCAGAGGTAAGCTTTACCACTAACTTACTCAAAGCTGCAAGGCTGCCTACCATGTGGTCTGACCCAGAAAGGCTATTTAGGATTTTAAAATAATCCAGACTAGTTATATCAAACAAAACAGCAGGTTTATTGTACTCACAACATCTGGTGTTCTTGCATGCTTGTTAGTCCACGCAGGCACAGTTTGAAGTTTGTTAGAGTCTGTTGGAAATCAGCATAGATTCATAGATCACAGAGTTGGAAGGAGCCTACAAGGCTATCAAGTCCAACCCCCTGCTCAATGCAGGAAACTAGAGGAGGGGTCTCCCATCCAAGTAATAACCAGGCTTGACCCTGCTTAGCTTTCCACACTCAGACAAGCTGAGCCAGCGTGATCCACAGGCCTGACATGGCTGGAAGAGACCTAGCCAGGCATGTTTTGCTTCATGAAGGTCCAGAGGAGAGAGAGAAAACTTCCTCTAAGGAAGATTCCGGGGTGTGGAAGGAAGTGGGTGTCGTTAGGCAGGTTAGTTCCCATTAACCCATTCCTCCCCTAGTGACCCTATGCATACAGCGTTATCCATATGTCTAACAACACTAACCTTCTAACCCAGTGTTCTCCAACCTTGGGTCCCCAGGTGTTTTTGTCCTACAACTCCCAGCATGCTTGGAGTTATAGGACAAAAACGTCTGGGGACCCAAGGTTGGAGAACACTGCTCTAACCACTCAGGAAAGCTCAACTGGATGATTACTCGAGGATACAATGAATGAGGGTGAAGTAAGCTTCCTTTGCTGCCTTCATCACCACACAGAAGGTGCACTTATATGCTCTTACACATGCTCGATCACCTTCATGATGAGTCTTACGCCACTTATGCTCCAGCCATCTTCTGACCTGTTTCAATGGCTTGGTTCACATGACACAACAGCCCACTGTGGCTAATTTACCCACGGGGGCTGCAGCATTGTGCCAGGTGCCTGGCTTGCTGTGGCTAGTCATGTCGTGTGAACTCAGGTGGCAGGAGTTGTTTGGGGGTTAGACAACCATCAAATAACCCTAGAACAAGCCATGGGTTATTTGAAAACAACCCAGAGGCAAAGGCCAAATCAAGGGTATGGCCTGCCCTATGTGTTGGGCTGATGACAAACTGAGATAGCCCCATGGTTGTCATGGAAGACATGAAGTCCCGAGCTGGTCCTGTTAAGGCAGTCTTAGCATGGATGTTGAAGTCCGCAGAGCCTTAGGGTTCTCCAAGACCACATCCAAGACTTCCTCAGCCAGTTTGGTCAGGGAGGCCATTGGGCAGCAGGGTGGGCCATCATTTCATTGATGAGAGAGAATTTATTATGAACTGACCAGGTGTTCACCAACACCACGACCAGGCCAGAGGGCACAGTAGTCAGTCCACCAGGAATCGCAGAATGGGGAATCTAAATCGCCTGCCATTCTGCTGGCATTTCCTCCCCATCATGCCATACCATCCCCTGCCCATAGCGACCATTATGGGGCACCCTCTTCCTGTTACGTTTTGCATGGTGGGCAGAACGAGATTGTCACCTGACATGGATGTCACCTGAGGTGGTGTGCAAATAGTCACCAGACATAATGTCAAGGTCTATGACTCAGAATCATGTGGACAATTGTAGTAAACATGTTGTGAAGAATAGGTTATATAACTGGTGAGTAATATCCTATTTATAGATACTATAAATAGGGTATTCCTATATAGATTGGGGTAAGTCACACATCCCCTCACTTCTGGACTTCAGACTTCTACTTCAAGTCACTTCACTGCATCTCAGCCTTGCCACTGGGGTCTTGGATTTGAATCTGCAATCATGTAGTGAGGACATCTCTTCTGCGTAAGAGATTCCTTGCTTGCCTTAATGATTAATCCCATGTAATTGGGTCTTACAAATAAACTCTTTAATCTTTATTAACTGCTGTTATCTCCTCCTTCCGTCTGCGTGACTGGGACTGAGGGTCACTGGCTAGGGAAGCTTTTGAACCCAGGTCAGTCCAGCTCTCACCCTCCATTGTACCCTCCCTTTCACCCAAACACATCCTGGCTGGTGAGCATTTCCTTTCCCAGCAATTTGCCAAGGACAACAAAAAATAAATCAATAAAAATAAAATACCACCACCACTACTACTACTACTACTAATAATAATATTAAACAAAAAAGAAATATTAAAGCACCAGAGTGCAAACAGCGATAATTCTGCAAACCAATAGATGTAAATCAAACTGGAAGAAATACAGCACTAGAGGCTAATGATGCTAAGTCAGGCCAATGGAATAAATAAGGGCCAGCAATAATAAACCCACACTAGCTGCTGCTAGCCAGAGGATGTAACCTGTGTTCCTCCCCTTGATAGCCATTCAGAGGGACCCTACAACCAGAAATTTCCTCCACCCTAAGTCTGGGTCACAGGCTTGTCTCCCACACAGAAGATGGCAAGTATCAGTTCCTTGCCAACAGGGGCTTGTGGCTCTGCCCCAGCCCAGCCACAGCACAGTCCCCACCCCAAGCACGCAAGGCAGCGAGCTGCGGCAGTAAAAAAAATGATGCGAGGCAGCATGGTGAAAAAGCAAAGCAAACAGCACTCTTGCTGGCACCTCCTTAGCAGATGAAGCAGGGGGCCAGACGTTTCCAGTTGGTCCTACTCTGCTCCGTTGTTATCTCTGCACTGCTGATAATGAAGTGGTCACCTTTTAACTCAGATAAGGACAACGAGGACCAACTCCGGTTATTGGAAAAAGGTTTATTGTGCACAATTGGTCCTGCGGACTGTGTCGCAAAGCAGAACCCCAGGCGGGGCTTCACAACATCTTATATAGCATACTTAAGTCTGGTCATTTGGCAACAGTTCTTTACATTGGTCAGCAAGGTCAAGAAAAAAGGGGGTTTGCTTTAGGGGAGGGGGATTTCCTTACAAGGAGACAGGAAGATGATCTTACAATCAAGCAGCTGCTAGGTATTATCTTATCTTGGTCATGTAGGCAGGGTGAGACAACAAAACACCTCAACATTTGTGAATCAACAACAGCCATTGACGGCCATTGTCAGTCATTGCCACAGTCATTACCAGCCATTGACTACATTCTTTTAGTATTAGTCATGACCCTGGCAATCTGTCCACATGCCTGGCTAGAATCTCTTGCAGGTTTCTTTTTCTTTTAATTATTTCGTTTCCTTCAATAATACCTGGTAGCTAAAAGTCAACAGAGCTGGTGCCAGGCCAATGAGCATGGAGACAGATTTCCATATAGGGTGCCACCATACAAAACACTCTGTCTGTAGAGGCCACCCATCTCAGCCCAGAACTTAGGTGAGGGCACCTGGAGGAGGCCTCTGCTGAAGATCATAGTAATTGGACAAGCTCATAAGGGTGCAGGTGGCAGTCCTTCACATGCTCTGGCCTCAGGACATTGAGGGCTTTAAATGTAAAAAACAGCACTTTGTGTTGGGCCCAGAACCCAGTGAAGTTGTACCCAGTGAAGTTGTTGTTGTAAGTAGTTTTACTCCACTCCTCAGATGAAAAGTCTCTCAAAGCAGGCTTACAATTGTAAGTCCTCAGGCTTACAATTTGAAACACAAAAGGAAAAGGGGACGGGGAGAAAGGAAGGAAAAAGCAAACTCAGGCACCAGTTCTTAAAGTTAACAGTTCTTGAAACAACCAGCTGGGATGGAAACAGTTCAGGTAGCCTGATGGAATGGCTGCTGCTAGGTGACAGATGAGGAGGAAGAGGAGCCATAAGTCTCTCAGGAGGGCCAATGGAATAGTCCCCGCTTCTCTTTCAGTTCTTTAGGCAGTGGCAAGATACGATTCCCATAAACCTCATAGCTGTATTGTTCTGGACCAATTGGATTTCCAAAGGAGTCTTCATAGCCAGCCCCATGTGTAGTACATTGTAATCTAATATTATGAGAGCATGGATGCTTTTCCAAGAAGGAATGCAGCTGGTGTACCAGCTAAAGTTCGTTAAAGGTGCTTGGTGCCACAGATGGACCTGGATGTTCGTCTGTAAAGCTGGATCCAATAGTACTCTCAAGCTGCAGACTTGATTCTTAAGCCCAAGAGAGTGCAACCCCATCAAGAACACACAAAACCCCCAGTCTTAGGCAGCCTCATCAAGCTTTTCTACACATGGCATTTATTGTGTGCTCGTCATTCCCTATTCATGGTTGTTTATGGGTTCTTTAGACTACGTTGTGACCTTCTAGTTTCACTTCCAG
Organism: Shinisaurus crocodilurus; assembly: GCA_021292165.1. Lineage (NCBI taxonomy): Eukaryota > Metazoa > Chordata > Lepidosauria > Squamata > Shinisauridae > Shinisaurus > Shinisaurus crocodilurus. The sequence continues at coordinate 214,749 of JAHFWL010000137.1, forward strand.
TTTTAAACAGCACTTTCCATGAGTTTTTTTTAGAGCAGGGAAAATACAGTATTTTTTCTGAAAGTGAAGAAAATGCTTTTTCCACTTCTGTTATTGCATTATTCTACTATATCACAGTGCCACCTAGAGGTTATGTAGTGGAAAAGGAGGAAAGAAAAACTCTTCGTGTAGTGCTTAGATCTGAATTCTGTGATGAAACAGAATCACACTGAAGTTGTTTATCAGGGCTTGTGACAGAGGTGTGGAAGATGTTTGCCATTGCATAGATAGGCAATGTGTGCCCTTCAGTTACACAAAAGACACAGGAGACCGAGGCTAGAGAAGAAACCCCCCTCTAATCTAAAACAATTGTCCCACCCCAAGGGTGTTGAACCTCATTCAGCCCAAGGGCCCAAATCCATTTTGGAGAAGCTTCCGGGGGCTGCATTCCGGTGGTGGATGGGACCAAACACAAAAGGAGCAGGGCCAACAGACCAAAAATGCCGCCACATTTTAGCTCAAAGCTCTTGAGCTTGTCTGAGCCTGGAAAGCTAAGCACGGTCAGGCCTGGTTATGACTTGGACCCCTCCCCTAGTTTCCTGCATTGAGCAGCGGTTTGGACTCCATGGCCTTGCAGGCCCCTTCCAGCTCTATGATCTATGAATCTATTAATCTAGCCTGCTACCATCAGCCGAGCCCCAGGAGAGGCCTGTCGACCTTCTAGCACGGAGGCGTGGAAGCGGCACAAAAGCTGGGAAGCCATGAAAGGACCGGTGGTCGGGGGAATGGGGTGGGGTGGGGGGAATGGGGCATGCCCTTCTGGGGGACCCCAGGGGGATGGATTGGGACCCCAGGTGGGCAGAATTTGGCCCCAGGCCTGAGGTGCTGCACCCCTGCCCTACCCCCAATGAGGCAACATGTAAATCTTGCTGAAACTGGAGGCTGAAAATGTAGCTCTGTGGAATTAACTTGGTCCATAAGAGCACTTAGCAGAACAAACCTTCCTGCAATTGAGTAAAAACTTTGCTGTGTCCAAGAGGAAATCACACGGCTCAGCCAATATTGCCAAACCTCAGTCTGTTCAGACAGAGTGCCTGTCTGGTTTCCCTTTCAGCTGACTGATGCCAACAACTCCCTCCAAGGGTGTGAGGGAGGCCCGCCTCTCTTGAGCCGTACTTCGATGTGTTATTTCTTCACACAGGAACACAAGGGTGGTTTTGTGAAGCAGGTGAGAACACCGGTGAGCTGTCGCCTGCTCAGAAAGGGGTGAAAGGGTTATGATCTGCCTTGCGGCAGCAGCAGAAGCCTCAGATTGTGCTTGCTCCCTGAGGTGAACACAGGCACTGGGGGGAGAGAGTTGGAGGAGGAAAGTCACCTGGGGGTCTTTGGGAGGCCTTGGCATTGGGGATCAGTCTGGAAGAACAGGGGAGGCTGATCCTGCATGCCCACTACGTGATGAACATTTCATAGAACTAGTTTATTATCAAGTGACATGCCCAAGGCTAGCATTCTATGGCTAGAATGCAGACACCGCAGCCGGTCTATGGGATCCTACTGACTCAAGGCAGCAGTTCGGGCTGATGTGAAGATTAAGAACCTCGCACAGCTGCAGCTGCCACCTTCAGGCTTACAGCCAGGCTTACAGCTTACTTCAGTTCAGCCAGCCAGTTCAGGTGATGGTGCTGTTGGTCTTCCAATGGCAAATCATGCTGCTACCAAAATGATATCCAGCAAAGGGGTGCCTGTGTCCCTCGCTGGGTGAAACATCTGAGGAATTTCTAGGGAAGTAAAAAGAGCTCCCCCCCAGGGCAGTCAAAATGTTTCAGTAGGACTAATTTATTTATTTGATTTTATATCCTTTCACCAAGAAAATGGTGCTCAAGGCAGCTAACAATCAGAAAAACATTAAAAAATATACTTAAAAACAGATATAAAATAAAGACATTTAAAACACATATAAAACACACACCAAAAATTACAGAATAAAAACAGCACACAACCCCAACAGGCCATTTTACAAGTGGAAGTGCTCCTTGAACAAAAATGTCTTTGCCTGGCAACGAAGGACGGCAGAGAGGGAGTCCACCCACAGAGCCTTCCTGCACAGGGACCTCCGGAGCCTGGCCTGGCAGCCGCCGCCACCAAGAACAGGCAGCCCTCTCATGTTTCGCCACCAGATGCGCCTCTGGAAGCAGCAACCCCCTGCCAAAGAATGGAATATTGGAGATTGGCTGGAAGTTATTTAATATAACTTCGTGTGATCAGGTGTCACAAAGTATGAATATAATTTTTTATTGTTGATAAGAATTCATTGTATTTCAAAGGAGTGCTATTCATAATTGTGGAGAAAGCCAATCTAAGCCCCTGCCTGACACACACACACTCACCAAGGAGGGGGGAAGGAGACCCGGGGGGGGGGGGAGACAGCCAGTCTCCACAGATGACAAAGGGGACAAACAACATCTGCATAAAATCACCCCAGGGGGGAAGGCAGGAAGCATCCCCAGGTTTGTCAATGCTCTCGCATATCAGCCCCATCTACATAAGGCTTGAATACCTCTCCAGAGCAGACACTTCGGCACCCCTAAGAAATGGCCACTCAACACCATAGGATGGGACCATTAAGCAAGTGGCTTCAAAGGGACCCCATCCCACGGGGGGAGGGCGTCACCCCACCTGACCCAAAAGGCCGCCCCTCAGGGAGGGTGTCAACCCACCTGATCACGGAGGGAGGGGCTACCTGAAACACCAAGGTATAAAACACCCTGCGCAAGGGAACTGGGTTGTTGGACCTGATCAACAATCTTGCCCCATGCCTGGGGTAAGAGAACGAAGGATCGGCAACCCCGGGTAGCCACACCCGGCACGCTCCAGCTAGCTGAAATCACTGGTCGCTTGGGTTGACCGGACCCCCGGGAAACCAAGCTGAAGTCACTCACAAGCCGCTTGGGTAGACCGGACCTCCGACGGGAACCCAGCTAGCCGCTTGGGTAGACCGGACCTCCGCCGGGAACCCAGCTAGCAGCGTGCGGTTGACCGGGCCTCTGCCGGGACCCGAGCTGAACTAACTAGCTGAGAGCCCTGAAATCACGGTGTCCTTAAGACTTCTTGCTTGCTACTTTGTACCGTACTGATAAGCTGTATTGCTGGCGTGTGTCTGGGTTTGTGAAGGTAATGTAATGTTGTAAATAAACTTGTTTTCTAAAAGATACTTCTGTGGCTATAAGTTATCCCTTTGTTCTGGGCTAAGGGTGATAGTCGCTGGGGATCTCGGAGAAGGCCGCCCCAGGACTCGCTACCCCCTTAGCATTGAACCCACGCAGAAGACCAGGTTGTCGGTCTTCCACTATAATAATCTGTGTATGCTAACTGTAAGTACAGTGCGATTAGCCATGTATGCTATGAGCTAGCTTTAAGTGCAAAAAACTTGTTCTTACAACTAGGGCAAAAAACTTGCCACAGATGGGCTGTCTACTTCTTGGAAGTCATTAACTCATGAGAAGATGGACCTTCACGAGCATGCTTCTGAAGTAAGCTGTAAGCCTGGCTGTGTTATGGAGAGGCCCTCCTGAGATCATGAGTTGGGGCTATGGCTGAGTCCAAAAAGTCAAGGTGCACAGATGTGTGTTTACGATAAAGGAACTAGAGCTATAGCTCATAGAATGTTATAAATATGAAAACATTTTGACACGGTTGATCAGAGAGATCCTGGGAGAACGAGAAGTCTACCAAACATGATCATCTAAGCTCTGCCAACCATGTTTGCTGGACAGGTACTGATGAAACCTTAATGGTCTCCCGTTGCGTCACTTCCTGGTTCTCCGGCGCTGCCGCCCGGGCCACACAGCAGGAGGTGGTAGGTCTGTGGAAAAAATGACTTGGATGAGGAGGTACAGGGAATGCTTATCAAATTTGCAGATGACACAAAGTTGGGTGGAACAGCTAATACTCTGGAAGACAGAAAGAAAATTCAAAGTGACCTCGATAGGTTGGAGCGCTGGGCCGAAAACAACAGAATGAAATTTAATAGGGATAAATGCCAAGTGCTGCACCTAGGGAGAGGAAACCAAATGCAGAGTTACAGAATGGGGGACACTTGGCTCAACAATACTACAAGTGAGAAGGATCTTGGAATTGTGGTAGATCACAAACTGAATATGAGCCAGCAATGCGATGTGGCTGCAAAGAAGGCAAATGCTATTTTGGGCTGCATTAATAGAAGTATAGCTTCCAAATCGCGGGAAGTGATAATTCCCCTTTACTCGGCACTGGTTAGGCCTCATCTTGAGTACTGCGTCCAGTTCTGGGCACTACACTTTAAGAAGGACATAGATAAACTGGAGAGGGTTCAGAGGAGGGCAACAAGGATGATACAGGGACTGGAAACAAGGCCCTATGAGGAGAGACTAAAAGAACTGGTTAGAAGTGGGAGCGAGCCTTGCAGCGGCTGCCTAACTAATTCTTCGAGCTAGTCGATTTTCCTTCTCCCCCTTCCACAGACCTGACATGAGAACACAATTGAGCTGCGAATCAGCAAGATCTTTTGCTCGAGGCTCGAGAGATAGCTCCCTTCTAACTCTGAATATTATAAACCCTAGCTAGCTCCCCATGTCCTTCAGCAAGAAGTTCTCACACAAAGAAATGTAGTAACAGTGATTGAAATGCAAAACCTAAGTCTCAGCAGGTGGTCAAACACAGGTAAAACCTGTTTAAGATTGAAATGCTGATTTGAGAACAACAGCTCTTGCTCGGGTTTGTAATGCAGATGTGCTTAGAGCACCTTTTTATGCTCGCAAAAATCATTAAGTATGCTGAGTGAACAAAACAAAGCTATCTCGATGTAAAAAAAGCCTTCGAGTTAAATTAGCACCATGTTTAGCCTTCAGAAGAGGAGACTGAGGGGAGATATGATGGCACTCTTCCAGTACTTGAAGGGATGTCACACAGAGGAGGGCCAGGATCTCTTCTCGATCATCCCAGTTTGCAGGACACGGAATAATGGGCTCAAGTTACAGGAACCTAGATTCCACCTAAACATCAGGAAAAATTTCCTGACTGTTAGAGCAATAAGACAATGGAATCAACTACCTAGGGAGGTAGTGAGCTCTCCCACTCTGGAGACATTCAAGGTGTGGCTGGACAGCCATCTGTCAGGGATGCTTTGACCTGGATTCCTGCACTGAGCAGGGGGTTGGACTCAGTGGCCTTGTGGGCCCCTTCCAACTCTACTTTTCTATGATTCTATGATTCTATGACCCGGTCCCTGGTCCCAAAAAGGTTGGGGACCACTGGGCTAGATGACAGGCTTGTTAGACACAGAGTAACAGAACACCAGAGAACCTAACTCACTAGTCTCGTTCTCTCCTGCGGGCGATCACCGGTGCCGCACCCGGGGCTGGAGGGCTGCTTGCTGACCAAAGTCAGGGGCTTGATCCGTGCAGAGCGTGCACCGGCTTCCAACAACCTGATGGTCAGATGTTTGCCCCAGACCCCTTTCTCCAGACCCCTCCCGGTCCCAGGTGATTCGTCAGGCGGATCCCGCCCCGCAGAGATCCGGGTGGTACCGGGTGGGTGTTCCTGAGGGTCATCTTGCAGCTCTTTGAGACTACAAGATGTTTTGCACCTCTTTGGGGTGAACTGTAAATGTGCCCTTTGTGTAAAATGTAGATGTGACCTGTTATGCCTGTGCCTCCCTTGCCCAGGGCGAGGATTATGCAGGGTGGGGCTTATGCAGAGCAAGGAGAAATGGGGAAGCAGGAAGGGACAAAGGCAGGTCAGCATTCAGGGAGTGATGGGCGATCAGGCCTTCTCTCCGCAATACACATTGTGCAGCCCCCTACGCATATTTTGTTTATTCAAAACTAAGTGTGCTGGGCCCTTATCTGGATTGGGGCCACAGATAGTAAATCCCCTGAATTCCCCCTGCCCGACAGTAAGACATAGTAAACAATCTCCCATTGGTGCCAAGAGGCTTTCTTTTGAGTAAACAAAAACCACACAGGGAGCTATGTATCCAGTGCATGTTATCTTGTTTCTACACAGACCGTTTTGCTTTCGGCTCTGCTGCTGTGGTGGTGATGTTAGGCTGGCATAACACTGTGGCACAGCCAGACTGGTAAGGTAATGATGCTTGGATGACTTTAAAATAAATATATCAAAACGTCTTAAGAGTTATGAAGTATTTTAAGTGTTCCTCAAAGTCAAATCATAAAATAAAAATAAAAAAGAATAGCATTTGGATGTTCAGATTTTTATTTAAAAATTCAGCCAAATTTATGCTAAATGTAATTTCATCTTCATTTAAAAATGGGTTGCAACTGATACAGGTTATTATTTGAGTATATTGGATTTAGTGTCAGTTGATATCCCCTCCCCTATATATAGCGTATTCCCCTCCCCCCCCCATTTTTTTTTGAAATCCCCAATTTTGCACCAGCTGCAGGGTGTGCTACAGCCTGTGCCTCACAGGAGAGAATTTCTGTTCCCAGGGATAAAAGGGAACACGGGAATGCAGCTTCCCGTTTGCAGGCCTTCCTGTGTTCTGCACCTGGTCCTTTTTCAGCTCTTCAAAGGAAGCCAGTGACAAAGCCTTGCGTTTGGATAAGTGGCGCCCATCTCTTTTGCGAAGGAGACATCTCTACAGAGTAAATGCTGGAGCTATTTTAAAACACTGTGTAACCAACAAGGCAGAAAGAAAGAGGCACATTTGTTAAGGGGCTACTCTATAATTAATCCTTAAATATACAAGGGGAAAAAAATTAAACACCACAATTACCTCTTGCCAGTTGAAAACATGCATTTGGGTTGCTCCTGGCTTCAGTACCAACAAGTACTTATTAAAGGAGACAAAGGAAGCATTGATCCTAATTTGTGCTGTGGTCGTTGCCTTTAAAGACTTTGAAGTTCAGTAAAAAGAAAATGCTGCTAAAGTAAAAAAGAAATTAGGACTCTGCTAATTTTAGCCCAAATGATTTCACATCTGTAGAGAAGTGCTGGACTAAATATACAACGTAGATTAACAAGAGAATTTCCTCTGCTAACTAGCAATTGCGTTGCGTTCCAGGGATCTCAGCCTTTATTTTGCAATGTTGCTATTAAATAATTGTCTTCTGTTGCAGCAATTTTAAATCTTGAATAACAGGGCTGGTTCCTTTCATGAGCCCCCCCACTCCACCCCCCACCCCACATACACACCACCTTTCCTACTCCAGTCACATAATCTTTAAGCTAAAAATAACATTCCATATGGTGGTGTGTATTTCTTTTTTGGGTGGTGTTTTATAATCAGGCCCGTCTCCTTTCCAGAAATGAAAAGCATTTGGAAACTGGGTAAAATATAATATAATGTTTATTTACGGTCTACCGACCACACCAATATATATACACAATACAAACAAGATATACCAGCTCTCAGTTGTACACTCAGAATAAAAACATACAATAAAACCGAATCAGGCAAGCATAGAAGGCCTAGTCAGAATAGCAACATTCAAGAATTTTGCAACTGGGTAACAATCAAGTGTTCTTAACAATTGATGTGGAAGGCTTTTGCCATTACACATATGGACCTCCAAACTTCCTGAAAGTAATAGAATGGTTGTGCTGTGGTGTAATAGAGTAATGCTTGGTGGTGTGACCCAGCCCTGAGCTGCTCTGACTACGACTGAGTTTGCATGACACCACAACCCACTCTGGCTTATAAGCCATGTTGGGTTGTCATGCTGTGTGAACCCGCAATGGCTTAACTTTGCGGGTTATAAGCCACCCTGACAACCCATGGCTTGTTGCAGGGTTTATTTGACCCATGATAGGTTGTCGTGTCATCCGAACCTGGATGACATGACCCATCGTGGGTCAAGCCAAACCTCCAGTAAGCCGCTTGGCAAAAACAGCAAAAACCTCTTGCCACTCTTGCCAAGTGGCTAGTGGGTGACCGCCATTGCCAGCTGCACCCCCTCCCCGTTGCAAGCATTTGATAGGTGTCAGAAGCCAGCCTGTTATGTACTTGCAAAGCCCAGAGTGAACCTTGCTAGTGAAAGTGGGGTGGTGCGTAGATTACCCCCCTTTGCAGCAGGATCTGCAGGTGTATATACCTGCATACTTTCCTGCCCAGAAAGAAATTTTTAATCCCTTAGAAATCCCACCTTAAAAATGAAGGTTTCCTCTTTGACAGATCAGCTGATCTGTTAAAGAGTAACTAACTACCCCTGTAAATGGGAAGTTTTGCATGTTCCCGCAATGTGAGCATCTCAGAACACTTGTAAAACTTAGGGGACACTTTAGACACATGATCCCCCCACTGCAAAAACCCAGAGGATCCCGCTGTGAACGGGGTGATCTACGCGTGCCACCCCACTTTTGCTAGCAAGGTTCACTCGGGGCTTTGCAGCTTCTGAGACCCGTCGAATGCCTGCGAAGAGGGTTTACATACCGGCACCCCTGGGGGGACACTGGACTGGACAAGGTGGGTACCTGGCCGCTGGACTTTGCCAGCAGGCATCCCCCCCTGCTCATTACCCACCCCAGGTTCCCCATCGCCGCTCCCGTGTACCTGTGTGGTTGTTCGCAGTGGCAAAAGGGCGGCAATAAAAATAATACCTTTTTTCGCAATTAATTGCAAATATTAGGGGAATATTTTTTTTTACTGAAAATAGGTAGGAAGCATGGACAGCCCCTCCAAGGTGCCACTGGGGCACCTTGGAGGGGCAGCTCATAAATGTCAAAAGGGGGATTGTGAAAGCTGGCTTGACATCCAGCTTTTGCAATCTGAGGGGGGGAAACGGTTTTAAAAGGAAACACAAGCTGTGGCAAGCCCAAAAAGGCTCATGGCGGTGATGGGGGAAAAAGACTTGTTCCTCCCGAGGTGTCCCCTGGGATACCTGCGGGAGGACCAAGCGGGGAGGAGTGGGGGCCAAGAACCCACTTTGTGCCTGATCATCTGTCAGGCACATCATGGGGCCGGCCTGAGGCAACTCACCCCCTCGCGCTGCATGTCTTGTGCCGCAGTGTGTGTTGTCATGCCACCCGAACCCAGAGAGTGAATCCGAGCCATCTGCTCAGAAGGTCTGGAGGTGGCCTCTGAGTCTCGCAGAGAGAGCAGGAATCCGGGGGAACTCCCTGAAGGCCTCCTCTGATGCACCATTTTAGCAAGTCCTCCTTCGCCATGTTTTCATCCATCTTCCTCACCCTGCAGTTACTTCAGTGAACCAGGGTGGCCGGGTGACCGGCCAGATGGGCGATTGATAAATGTAATAAATAAATAAATAAATTTACCATCCAAGCTGGTTTCATCCTGCCTTTGTCAACATTCCCAAGCACAGAGGGGGCAAAGGCTTCAAAGAGATTGGCGGCCTGCATTCTCCACCCTTCCCTCACAGAGAGGTCAACTGAATGGGCAGCTGGGTGTGGGGTTCAGTGCAGTCAGGACCGGTGCAAGGCAGTTTGGTGCCCTAGGCAAGATCAGATATTTAGCGCCCCCCCCTTCCCACTTGAGAGCGCTGTATTTTTTTCCCAAGGCATTTCTGGCGCCCCCTTTAGCCTTGCGCCCTAGGCAGCTGCCTAGTTGGCCTAATGGTAGCACCGGCCCTGAGTGCAGTGAAGCATCACTGATTGAAGGGAACCGAGACCGAGAGCCTTCTGGCGACCCAGGGCAATTGTGAGGTGCTGAGCAATGAAAACCCAGCCTGCGCGATGAGGAAGACGCCGGCTGTGCTTCCGCTTGGTATGAAACGCTCACGCCGGGCCTCATTAGCCTCCTTGTTTCTGGCTCACTGGGATGGATTTCCGCCCTCAGTTTGCAATCAGTCCCACCAGCTCTGATGAGCAGACAGGTTAGTATTCCACTGGCACGGCAGAGAGGAGAAGGGAGGGAGAGCTCATTGATTACGCTAAGTACTCTCCACTGTGCCCAGAATCTAAAATGAGAAGCCGTTTTGATGAGCTTCTTCAAATAAATGAATTCAGGCAGCAAAATATGGAAACTAATGAGAGAATGAATTCAGACGGTGAGTGAGGGGGAGCAGCGACTGATAACCTCCCGGGCTAAGGTTGCTCCCTGTTCATCTGGCCTTGCTCTTCTGCCTTTAAGGACAGTCTGGCACACTGGCGGCACTCTTCCTAGTATGAAAATAAAATAAGTAGCAGCAGTGACAGCTGGTGGGGCGGAGTGTGGGGAAGTTGATGGCAGGTGGAGCCAACGGGTCACAGTAGGTGGAGCCACGGCAGTGACCCATTGCGCAGAAAAGGGCAACTGAGGCACAGCAACACAGAAAAGCGGTCTTCTGAATCCACAGGAGCATTTCACAGAAAACAAATAGGTAGCACCTACAAACCCAAGGACTGCTGTCTAAAAAGCAGACAGAGAAATCCCAAGCAGTAACTGTCACAGCCCACGGGAACAATCCAGCCTATGCACAAGTAAGCATCTGCAGGAACGTAAAAGTCCTCCCTTTTACAGTCCCGGCGAGCATTCTACAGCCTCCCCTATCCATGTCTACTTGAAATCAACTCACAGACCACTGCAACAGTCAAGCCTTTGCATGTCTACTCAGAAGTAAGCAGGACTGAATTAGTCATAAGTATCAGAATAAAACTTTGCCAGTGATGCTCTGTCCAGTTACTGCTCTGGGATTGCAAACTCTTAGGTCAGGGGTGGGGGACATATTCAGTCCAGTGTCCAAATTCCATTCTGGGAAAGGTCCTTGGGGCTGCATTCTATCTGTAGGCAGGGGGGCCAGAGACAAAGTGGGCAGGGGCCAAAATGTGATCATTACTGCTTTATTATGCCTACTCAGAAGTAAGCAGGGCAAGTCTTCTGCATGTCTATTAAGGACTGAATCACTCAGCAGCACTTTCAAATAGCATCCCTGTGGAGGAAGGGGGGGCTGGCTGGCCCGCCACACCCCCACCCTTTCCTACTCCAAAGGAACCAAGACCCCCAGAGATCTCAAGGTACCAGATTGCCAGCCTCAGTTGTCTGCAACCCTACTTGAATCTCTGTTCAGGGACTCGCCTTCAATTTCTGTAACCTGGATTTAGATACTGAACCAAGCAGAGTGACTACAAAACCCACGTGGGGTAAAACCACGACAAGGTTTATTCTGGTAGCATTTTACAACAAGATTAGGGAAATGAGAGAAGCACACAAAATAAAGAGAGAGACATGTTAGTACACAGTAAAGCTGCAAAACAATAAAACCTGATTCCTTAATATCTCTTAGGCACACACCGGTTACCTGAGGGTGTTCTCTTCAAGGGTTAAATCCAGCACAGCCTCGCTGCCCGAGGGAGATTACCACACCTACCCGAAGGTCCGAGATGGGTAAAACTCCCACAAGGCTTGCCTTTACTAGAGCCCTCAATCCAGCTAATTTCACCAGGAGCTGCCTGGGGTCCTTGGCTTACCGCCATTACCACAGCTGGGTAGAACAAAGACCACAACCCACGCTTTGGGAAATATACCTTCCCCCCCTCCCCTCCTCCCTGTAGCTCTGCTGCCTCATAGCCAATCATAATGCACTTCACCTGGCCAGGCAGGGGGAAGGGAACTCATGACTCATGGCTTACTGGGCCTGAACTATTTACATATGAAAGCCCTAGGCCAACTTCTCCAGGCATCTAGGCGCCATTCATTCCATCCGATGCTTTATGTACCTTTCATTTCCTCCCAGCCCCCTCAACTGGCCCCACTTGGTTTACACATGAGGAGGCGTGTGCGTGTGCGTGTATGTAGGAACCCCCAAAAGCTCCACAATCCCAAATACCAAGTCTTTGCATGTCTACTAAGAAGCAAGCATGAGCAGCATATCTACTCACGAGGAAGCAGGACAAACCTCAGAATTAAGCGGGACTGAACCATTCTGCCCATTCCTTGCAGGCCTCTACCCATCCCTCTGATCGGCACCTGATGATGAGCTTGTCCCTGCAGGGAGCGTGGGGGGGGGGGGGCTAGGGATGAAACCAGCAGGCTGGATAGGGAACCGCCACCGACTGTGTTCAGGCCTCCTCTGTGCCTGCGCTTGCTCTTCCGAGCCCCCCACGCCTTGCCCAACCCCACACTGGTCCTCCTCACCCCCTGTGCCTTCACAAAGCCCCACCAGGGATTCACACTCCTAGCACTACCAATCTGAAGGCCTTGTGCAGTGCAGCTATTCCATCACTTCCTCCTTAATAGATTTTTTTCCTGGTAAGAAAAAAAAAGGTGGAAGAAGTGGTGAGAAAACATGGGAGGGTTACAAACGGGAGATCATGCTGTTTGGACCACCGCCACCCCTGTAAATTTCCATGTTGGAGGCAGGGTGACCGCAGGATAAAGGCCTCATCTGGAAGCAGCCATGGTCCCCGAGAGCTTCCCGTTGCGGTTGTTTCTGGTCTGCCTCGTGCAGGCATGCGGCCTCCTCCTCATTCCGTTCTCACAGGCACCAGCTGCAGCGCATTCTGAGGAGTGCGCATGTGAGAGTCTTGTTCCCATAGGCCGGGGGGGGGCAGAGCCAAATCTGGCCCTGGGGGGAAGGAGGTCATGCCCTCTTTCCATGGCCCCACCCCTTCCCCCCAAACTTGGGAAAGCACCACTGTTTGGAGCTTTCCCAGCTTTTGTGCAGCTCCCCCCGCCCACATGAAGCTCCCTGGGTGACTTTGGGCCAGTCACTGACTCTCAGCCTAACCTACCTCGCAGGGTTGTTGTGAGGATAAAATGGAGAGGAGGAGGAGGATTATGTAAGCCGCCTTGGGTTCCTTGCAGGAAAAAAAGGCGGGGTATAAATCTAATTAATAAATAAAAATAAATGAATCCTAGAAGGTTGAGATGCCTCTCCTAAAGCCGAGCTTCTGGCAGGAAGAGCTTTAACTTAAAACATGCTGGGTTTGGGGGCATTTGGGCCCCTGCCCCATTTGTCTTTGGCCCCACCCACCACCGGAACGTGGCCCCTGGGAGTCTCTCTGGAGGTTCTGCACGGCCGAACCCACCAATCACGAGGTCGCTTGCCAACGATGACCCACATTCCCTGCACTGGCAACAGCATCCGATGGCAGCTGACTGGAGGCCACAAAATGTTGTGATGGCCACTGCTTAAAATGGCTTGGGGGAAAGACTAGCTACATTCTTGGAGAGCTGGGCAAGTAGGAGCTATTTCTAGTGGCAACCAGAATTGCCTCTGGCTACCAGATGTTGGGGATTAACAGCAGAGATAAATACTACCATCATGCATAGTTTGTAAATCACCCCAAGGCATCTCTCTGGCTAATGCCACACCCTCCAACACTTCACAGATGAAAATAGGGACATACCTACTTGTGAATTTGGAAGAGGCATGGTTAAGCAACATGAAGGTGAGATCATGGGGGCGTGGTCGGGCAACATGAGGGCGTGGCCAAGGATATGGCCACCCACCCCAGGATGCTCTAACCATTTATCATCATCATCAGGCGATCACTCATGACCGAGTAAGATTGTCTTCCAGGATAAAAGGAGGAAATTCTAAAGAGGATTGTGTAGACTCTAGCGATGGGTCCGTAAGTGACTGTGGAGGCCAATTCTAGATCCACAGAGCTTCCCACAGTGAGGACACAGGTTACCAGATAGAAGATGGTCCTGTAAAGGATTCGTTTGACGTGCTTTTCGCTGAGCATGTTTCTCCCTTTCACCTTGCACTCGGGGCTCTGACCACTCTGAAGCCACTTTGATCTCCAGACCCATGGTGATGGTGGTGATTGCTGTTGCTGTCATTATTATTGTACCATCAATGTGCATGGTGCTTTGCTGAGTATAAGAGAACAGTTCCCTGCCCCAAAGAACTTACAATCTAAAATGTAATATAGAGGTGACAACAAACGGTAGGAAGGGGTAAACTGGGGAGGAATATGCCATTATTTCAGTCAGCCTACTTTCCCCACATTGTGCAGGAAACTCCTTATTTTAAAGACCTTTCTACCACTTTAAAAATGGATCCTTCCGTGGTGGCTTTGTTCTCATTAGTAGTTTGCCAAAGAAATAATAATATTTAATATTTAAATATCTGAGTGTGCAAAGTGGTTCACAGGCCCACCCTGCAAGCTCCTATTTTCTCCACTCAGAAAAAAAACAAAACATGTGGGCTCTATTGTACTTTATTAAGAAACAAGAACAACAACACTGATTGAACAATAATGCCAGAATTATTATTATTGGGCCTGTGGTAAAAGAAGTAATTAAGAGGCTTGTAGCACCAACAGTGTCTCTTGAGTCCTTAAGAATTGTCACTATGCACGCTTTTGAAAACTCCAAAGTAAATATTAATATTCCCTTATGTGCAAAATATACGTTTAATAAATTACTTGTTTAAGGCATGGCTAGCTGGGGAATGCTGGGAGGAGGGCTTTTTTCTGTCTGAACATGCATAGGATTGTGCCTCTAGTGTTGGTTCTCATTTCACACCTAAGCCTCTTATACCAGGTGGCTTTAAAGTGTCCTAACAGAATTGGTGGCAGTGGAAAAGGGTCAGCACCATGGCTTATATCTGTAGGCATATTCAGAGATGCCTCTTTAACAGTTTGGAGACCATCTAGCTGCCTGATTAGACTAAATGTTCCTCCAATCACACATAGCAGAACTATGCATGATTGGATTATTTACTTTAGTGTAAGTGCACACAGCCCCCATTTGGATTGGGACCAAGGTGCTCCAGGTGGGGGGTTTCAAGCTTTCCTGCTCCCATTTTTATCTCCAAATTCCACCCCCCCATGGGGGGATTAAAAAACAAAAAAAATCTCCACTGATTCCAAGGATGTTGTTGTTGTTGTTGTGTTGTTGTTGTTGATGATGATTATTATTATTATTATTATTATTATTATTATTTAACCCATTGTGGGGTGGTGAAGGTGGCATTTTGTGATGGAAGGGGGAAAGCTTAAATCTGCCTCCCTCCCTCCAAATTGGGGTTACACAATCTTACACTAAAGTAAATGATCTGATATCTCTGCTATGGGTGATTGGATGAATGTTTTATTTGGCCCCCAGTCCTTCATATACTATAAGCAGTTCATATTTAACACACCCTTCCTCATGGCCTGCACGCTCACGCCGCTGCCTCCTCCTCCTCCTCACTTCACCCTCACAACCAACCAGATCGCAAGCCAAGCTGTGCACGCGCAGAGCTTTTTGCCTGGATGACTACGACTCCTCGTCCTACCCACTCTGGTTTCGAAAACCATAAAGAGAAGTGGGAAAGAGGGGCTGGTCCTCCGGGGTGTTCGAAGCGCCTGAATGGTAGGGAAGTGATTTTCATAGATTTCATAGATCATAGAGTTGGAAGGGGCCTGCAAGGCTATTGAGTCCAACCCCCTGCTCAATGCAGGAAGCCAGAGGAGGGGTCTCCCATCCAAGTAATAACCAGGCCTGACCCTGCTTAGCTTTCCACGCTCAGACAAGCTGAGCCAGCGTGAGCCACAGGCCTTGAAGCGAGCCGGCAGCAACCCGGTGGTGCGTGAGGCCCTCTCTCTCTGTCAGTCAATTAGTATGATTGCACGGTTGGGAAGGCGGCAGGGCGGCTGCCACCTCCGGGTGAATTCGGGACTCACCATGACAGGGTGAGAAGCCGGGATGGCTGAAACTGTGGGAGGGACTGGCCCACCATTTTCGGGACAGTTGGAGGGTATGTAATGCTGATAAAAGAGTGGCAAGCTAAAAAGACCCTTGGTGTGACTCAGCATGGCCATACATATTTTCTTAGCCTGGGTTTGAGAAACCCGGTGTTATGTTTGTGCATTGCACAATTGGCACTTTTTCATCCTCTTCACATCTTCTGGGCCTGGATGACCTCACCCCTGTAAAAGGAGGCAAAGGAAAGTTCCCTCCTCCTGAACAGACTGCACCATGACAAACTCTTGGGAGGCAGATTCACCAAACTCCTGCTCCACAAAGGGAAGAAAAAGCAGGGGACTTAATTTTCAATAGCTGCCTGGCCCTCTTGCTCACTTGCTTGTTCACCTGCCCACCTCATGTGTATTAGCTTCCTAAATCCATAGGTTTCAAAAGACCTGTATGGATTTTCCATTTCTTTTGCATGTCAGAGAGGAGATTACACTCTCATTTTGTAGAAGTCAAGTAGAACCATACAAAAGCCTGGACAACAGCTATTGTTGAGAGTGAAAACAACCTCTATCAGTCTTCAATCAACTTCTGCTGAACCCTTTGAAATCTTTGATTGCAGCAAGTAGAGTAAGGAAATGGAGGGAAGAATAAAGGGCTGAAATCAAGAGATAAGTTCCCCCTACCCCGCCTTACAAAGCAAATACCTGTGCTTGCTTTAAAATGCCATGGAGCCATTGTGAAGTCTCTGTTCATCAGAGTATATGCTGGACTCCCAATAACAGAACATTGGTCCTGGAGCTCTCACGGAGGGTGTTTGCTGACTTCTGAGAACACTGGAACTGACTGCCCTGCTGCCTCCTGCTGGCTGGAGGATGTGTGGGAGTCTATCCCCCCTGGTTCAGAGGGAAGGAAGGGTGGTCTGCTCACTCTCATCCCAAAATGAAGGAAGAGAGAGAGAACAGAACTCTATGTGATCAGGAGCTTGAATTCCATTCATTATCATTTATTTCATTTCTATCCCACCCAATAGCCAAAGCTCTCTGGGCGGCTCACAAAAATTGCAAAACAAAAACATAATATAAACAACTTTAACATGCAATTATTATTTTTTTTAAACAGCTAAAAACAGTTACAATAAGATACCATCATGACCTGATAAAACAACTGACATTAAAACCCCATCATATGCTATCAAATGATTGGAAGTCGAGGGCAGTCTTAACCTGGTGCCAGAAAGATGACAATGTTGGCACCAGACGGACCTCAATGGGGAGAGCATTCCACAATTGGGGGCTACCACCGAGAAGACCCTCCCCCTTGTTGCCATCCTCTTAGCCTCCCTCAGAGGAGGTACTCCAAGGAGGACCTCAGATGATAAGCATATTATACAGATAGGTTCATACCAGGAGAGGTGCTCCATCAGGTATTGTGGTCCCAAGCCATGTAAGGCTTTATAAGACAAAACCAGAACATCGAAATTGCTGGCAGGCAACATACAGGCAGCCAGTGCAAGCAGACCCGAATATGTTCAGACCTTCTAGTCCCTTCTATCAGTCTTCAAAGGCAGTCCCAGGTAGAACACATTGCAGTAATCTAACTTGGAGGTTACCAGAGCATAGACTAACAAAGTCAGATTATTCCTGTTCAGATGGGGGGGGGTAGCTGGGCCACCAACCAAAGCTGGTAGACCACACTCCATGCCACTGGTGCCATCTGAGCCTCAAGTGACAAAGATGCCTCCAGGAGAACCCAGGGATGTTGAAGAGTCCTTGGTCTCAAGTCACGAGTCGAGTCACAAGTCTTTGGACCCGAGTCCGAGTCCTTGGTCCAAAATGGTGACTCACGAGTCACGAGTCACTCCCAAAGCTGACTCCACAAGTCCCTATTAAAATCAATGGGGGGTTTTCCCAACAAAATAAGGCTACTTCAGATGTGTGGTTTAAATAAATTCTAGGCACAAGTGTGCCTTTTTATTTCAAAACTCTGCAACTGATTTTGGCAAGAACAGACCAGGCAGAAAAACCCAAAATAACCATGCAGGCAGAGGAGGCAGGGAACCCCAAAGCAGGCAGGCAGAGGCCTTTGTCTTGGACAATTCAACTGTTGAACTGGTCAAGAAGAGACCAGGCAGGCAGAGGAGGCTGGGAACCCCAGACAGGCAGGCAGAGGCAGCCAAACCCAAAATGTCTGAAAGGTTGCATTTTAGAAAAATGATTTTAAAAAATAAACTTGCTGTACTTCCTAAAACATATCCATGTTGCATTTGAGGAACATGATTTTTTCTAAATGTTTGGCCCCCATTCTGGAGCGGTGAGATCTCATCACAATTCCACCCTCACTGAACACCCGCTCCACTGATGATGAACTTGCTGGAACCAGAAACACACTCAGAGCAGCCACACAGAGTAATTTCAGGTCCTTCTGCTGCCTCTCCCAAGTACGCAACACATCAATCAAAATAAATCTTTACACACTGTTGGGGCTGCACTCCTGGTAGCCGTCCACAGTGACCGAGCAGCGGCACACCTCGCTTCCATGCGCTCTTCGCCGGCAATCACGCTCCTCTCCACTCCTTCTGGCACAGCCCAGGGATGTTGAAGAGTCCTTGGTCTCGAGTCCCGAGTCGAGTCTCGAGTCCCATTAAAAATATTGGGACTCGAGTCCGAGTCGAGTCAGAGGGGGGACTCACTCCGACTCACGAGTCGAGTCCGAGTCCCCATCCCTGGGAGAACCCCAAAGCTATGAAGCTGCTCCTACAGTGGATGTGCAACCCCATCCAGAACAGGTTGCACACGCTCCATCTGGTTGGAAGAACCACCCACTAATATCATCTCAGTTTTGTCTGGACCAAGTTTCGGTTTATTAGCTCTCGTTTTGTTGTTCACAGTCACAGCCAGGCACCAATCTAGCATATCCACAGCCTCACTTGATGAAGATGAAAAGGAGAAGAAAAGCTGTGTGTCATCAGCATACTGATGGCAATGCACTTCAAAACTCCTGATGACCCCACTCAAAAGTTTCATGTAGATGTTGAATAGCATGGGGGACAAAACCAACTGCTGTGGAACCCCATATTGGAGAATTCATGGGGCCAAGCAATATCCTCCAAGCACCACCTTCTGGAGCCCATCATCCAAGTAGAAGCAAAACCACCACAATGCAGTACCTCCCACTCCCAACTCAGACAATCACCCCAGAAGAATACCATGGTCAATGGTATCAAAAGCTGCTGAGAGATCAAGGACAATCAATAGGGTCACAGTTCCCTTGTCACTCTCCCAACATAGGTCCTTATACAGGACAACCAAGGCTTCTGTGCCAAAGCCCGGCTTGAACCCTGACTAAAATGGATCCAGATAATTGGTCTCATCCATGAGTGTCTGGAGCTAGCTGGCTACCACCCATTCAAGGACCTTGCCCAGGAAAGGAACATTTGCCACTGGCCTAAAGTTGTTAAGATCTTCCAGAGCCAGGGAGGATTTCTTCAGGAGTAGTCTCACCGCCTCCTCTTTCAGGCAGGCTGGGACCACTCCCTCTCACAAGGAGGCATTGATCACCTCCCTGGCCCAGCTGGCTGTTCCCTCCCTGCTGGTTTTTATAAGCCAAGAGGGGCAGGGATCCAATATGGAAGTGATTGCTCAAACCTGTCCAAGCACCATGTCAACATCCTTGAGCTGTACCAACTGAAACTCATCCAACAAAACTGGACAAGACTGTGCTCTGGATATACCTCACCTGATTCACCCACCGTAACACTGGAGTCCCAGTGGATGAAGGTCTGGGGAAGGTAGGAGGGATCCACGGAAGCCAAAAACTGAAAGAAAGAAAAAAGACATGTGGCTCTCATTGACATCAATTAGTGGCAATAAAGGACCTAGGGTAGCTCCCTCCCCATTTAAACAACATTTCCCCACTGTACTTGGCCAAATTAATCCTCACAATTACCAATAAGGGACTCAATTAGCAGCCCTATATTTTAAAGCTATTATTGCCAGCATTATAAGCCCAGTATTAGAAAACAGGGTGAGTATTCAACAATGGTGGTAACTGAATAGAAAAAGTGGAGGGAACAAGGAATGGACAATTTTTATGCTGTGACAACAAAGATTCTTGTGGTCCTGTAACAACTAGCTGCACGGTACGGCTTTCTGGTGGTTGTGCTCACTGGATGGCTGTTTCAAGGTGGGGAACATCTGCTCAACTCCATGGCAATTATGCTTTGGGTCCCTGCAGGGTTCCATCTTCTTGTCCCCCGTGCTATTTAACATCTACATGAAACTGCTGAGTGAGATCACCTGGAGATTCAGAGTGCAGAGCCATCAGTGTGCTGATGACACACAACTCTTATTTTATTTATTTATTTATTATATATTTATTTATTATCTCATCAGATCCAGGTGACGCAGTGGAAGTGCTTAGTCAGTGGCTGTCGATGGAAAGGATTGGATGAGGGCCAGTGAATTGAAGCTCAGTCCAGACAAGATGGAGGTAAGGCGGGTGGTTGGTTCATCTGTCCAGGTGGGTGGTGTTTAACCTATTCTTCAAGGGGTTGTGCTCCCCGCAAGTGGTTGAGTCCATGCCTTGGGGGTGCTTGTAGATCCATCTTTGTTACTAGAGGCACTAGTGTCTTCCGTGGCATTTTACCAGCTGAGGCTGGTATACCAGCTATGACCCTACCTGGCTTCAGTGATCCATGCCCTAGTAACCTCCTGTTTAGATTACTGCAATGTATTGTATGTGGGGCTGCCCTTGAAGCTGGTAAGGAAACTACAGTTAATACAAAATGTGGCAGAGAGGGTACTGACTGGAACTGGGCATTATGACCATATTTGCCCCAGTATTTGTATCATCTTTGCTGGCCTCCAGTTAGTTTCTGGGCCCAGTTCAAAAGGGCTGGTTTTACGCTATAAAGCCCTTCACAGCTCAGTATGTGAAGGGGTGCCTCCATCTATATTACAACCTGCGACCTGAGAGTATCATCAGAGGCCCTGCTCCAGTTGCCCTTGCATGCTGAGGTCTGGCGGATGGCCACACAGGAGCAGGCCTTTTCAGTAGTAGCCCCTCAGTTATGGAAGACCCTCCTCAGAGAGGTCCACCTGATGCCTATTTTGCTATCCTATCAGCACCAGGCAAAGACCTTTTTATTCTCTCAGGCCTTTTAATCTTCTATTTCTGCTGCTATACTGTGTTTTTAAGAAGTTTTATCTTTTTAGTAGTTTGTGATGTCTGCTTTTAATTGATTGCTGCTTTAAATTGATTACTTTATTATACTCTTTCTGTTTTTATGTGGATTTTAATTTTATTTGTGATTCTATTTTATGTCACCATGAGCGCTGTCAGCTATAGAGTGACTAATCAATCTTACAAACAAATAAATGTCTTCTTATGTCATGAACTTTTTTGTACTACAGCCCACTTCATATGATGCATGAAGTGTTATCCTGAGTTAAAGGGTTATGTGTTACAGGCATAGGAGTGACCTGGGGGCGGGGGGCGGGGATCACACCACACTGAGAGGCTTCCCTCGCCAACCACGACTCTGCCAAATCCACCCCCCAGTCATGTTGTGCTGACCTTTCCATCTCATTTGGCTTATAAAGTGAGGGCGGCCGCCTTTGCCCATTTTGGGCTAGCAGAATTTCCAGGCTCAGAGAAGAATCCCAGCTGGGCCATAGCAACCCTCCCTGCTTGCATGAGCGAAGGAGAACCCCCCACTCTCTCTATATATCAGTGTTCTCCAACCTTGGGTCCCCAGATGTTTTTGGCCTACAACTCCCAGCATGCCCCAGCCAGCTACGCTGGCTGGGGCATGCTGGGAGTTGTAGGTCAAAAACATCTGGGGACCCAAGGTTGGAGAACACTGCTCTATATCATGACAGCTCCAGTCTCTTTGCCACACCCTAGTAAGACCAGAAACAGAACCAATGGCAGGGCTATGCAGGTGAACGGGCAAGGCTCTGCAGATTGAAGCAGGCTCAATTCAGAAAGGTTCCCATTCTGTTCTATGGGAGAAGGTAAATAGGCTTAAGTCAGCAGGACTGTTTGGAAACGGGTGAAACCTGCCCCCCCCCCCCCCATAGGAGACAGTGAACCACAGGGACAGGGGGATAGTCAAACCCTAACACCAGCAATGTCCAGGAGAACTCACATTTGCTTTATCCTGTTACAGTGACTGGCTGCCGCTCGCTTTGAGTGGGCAAATAATGTGATGCCCACCTGAGGTGGAGCCACACCTATCCCCAGCACTGAAACAGTGGGCACCAAAATTGGAGCACTCTTCCCCCACCCTTGCTAACCAATGGGCATTTGGTTAGTTGAATGGAAATAAGAAGGCAAGAGCTCCAACCCTGACTGTGGTGCTCTCACAGTAAGCAAAGCCTATGTAGCTCATTTTGCAAGAAAGAACCACAGCAGGAGTTGAGAGCCAGTGTGGCGTAGTGGTGAGAGTGTTGGACTGGGACTTGGGAGATCCAAGTTCTAGTCCCCACTTGGCCATGAAACTCACTGGGTGACTTTGGGCCAGTCACTGACTCTCAGTGTAACCTACCTCGCAGGGTTGTTGTGAGGATAAAATGGAGAGGAGGAGGAGGATTATGTAAGCCGCCTTGGGTTCCTTGAAGGAAAAAAGGCAGGGTATAAATATAAATAAATAAATAAATAAATAAATAAATGTGTCTCTGTTGATGCTCACAAGTCTTTCCTGGAAAGAATACCTACCTGAATTTCCATTTGGATCACAATTTTTTTCATAGGTATTCTTCTTGCACAGATATTCTTCTTGGAAGGGAAAGCATTGTTTCAGGAACTAGTCTCATGTGTTCACATTCCTTGTGGATGAAAACTGCATCAGGTCACAGAGCTCTGGTCTGCTGCTTAGTTCTCAAAGCACCCAAGAGTTGATCCCATCAGCCCTTCCTGCTTGGCAACAGGTCCCACAGTGCCACATTCCCACAGATGAATCCAGAGTTCTACTCTAAAACCTCTTTTAATTGAGTCTATTTACCTAAGGTACACAGCTCCCAGATATACCCTGAAGGTGACAGTGGAGAGAGCCGCCTCTTGTTAAAATTTGAGGAAGACTTGGGAGAGTGCAATTAGCCAGCAGTTTGAGACTGATGAAGTGGATAATGAGAGATGTGGCAATATATTTTTGTACCTCTCTTGGGGAAAAAACGAAAGGAAAAGAAAAGAAAATAAGAGTGTATGAAATGAATCAGCCTCCAGCTGTCGCTGCAGAGCTGTCAGCTACAGAGGCCTCACTTTCAGAGCTAAAGGTTGTGCATGTCAAAGCTTGACAGAGAAATAAGCTGCCTCATTTCTAATAACAGGGAATTGTTAAAGGAGAAACTTGCCAGTCTCAAAAGCAGCAGGAGGAAGAGGCTTGTTTTCCTGACTGAGATGAAAGGTCCTCTGAAATCTGTAACAAGCTCATTGGCTTCTTACACATGCCATGGATCCTTCATATGGTCATAATGTGCTGTTTTCTTTTGTGTCATCCACGAGAGGGATGTTGGGCACTTGATCAGGGTATGTGCTGCTGCTGGCTAAATTATTGAACAGGAAAAGGATGTCACACCAGCTGCCTTGTCTCGGAGCCTCCCTGCCATTCCTTTTTGTTTGGTAGACTTAGCCTTGCCCGCCCCAATGACTCTCAGGTTCAAGGCCTGTTGTGGACGTATATTCCGAGAAGAGCAGCAGCAGCACCTCAGCCTGTTTTGTCATAGCTGAGGCTTGGCAAGACAATATTTGAAAGCCAAGGTGGAGCCAACATGAAAGACCCCAGGCTCCTGATGGGGAGCCTGGGGTCCCATGGTTTCATTCTCTGGTATTGTGGAACTGCTGCCACATTTTACAATTTCTGCTGAAAACCAAATTACGGTACATTTTTAAACACACATGAGTTGAAGAGCATTGAAATATTTGGCTCAAGTACACTGTGACTTCAGGGAAGGCACTGTGCAAACCAAGACTCTTTCCCGGTATAAAAAGAAGCCCTGTCTAGGAACATCCGAAGGAGTAGTGTCAGGATCAAGCTCCCTCTTTCCAAGTGAGGCCAGAGTCAGGGTGAGTGTTGGAGCGCTGGAAGAGCTCTAGCTGGGTCAAGCTGCATGTCCTCCGTCTCTGTCACGCAAGGCAGAAGAGCAACCACAGGCAGCGCTGTGGGGGGAGTTAAACTCTGGCTGTATCTCATTTCAAACAAAACTAAATTTATTACCAAAATCTTTGAAGCAGAAGCTATTCAGGTAAATAGAAATGCACAAATAAACCAGACTATTTGCAGCCAAGTAATCCCAGTTTAAATAACATCAACAAACAACTGCTGCCATTTAGCCCAACAATTATTTCAGTAGAAATCTGCATCTTTGGTAACCCGCTCAGTTGCCCTAACTTCAGGATGGTGCCAGGATCACACAGCAGTCTCTGCAACAAGGGGGGGGGGGGGTTAGGCTGTTCCTAACCTAATATCCGCCACCCACTTTTATGATCAGGCTGTCTTGTGGATGTCATGATCTTCCTTCTGTCTTCCTTCCTGTACGTCTCTGCTTCACTCATCTTCATGCTCAACACCACCGTGTTCTTCCTCCCCTCCCCTACAACATTCCGTGCCCATAACTCATCCTTCAATATCTTAGGCAAGTGACCAACAACCACGCCTCCAAGGAGTCGGCATTATGAAAGTAAGCAAGATACCAAAGGCATAAACCAGTAGAGATGCTTCCAAAATTCTCCACATCCTAATTCCTCCCCAGATTTTGGAGTTCCAGATAGAATCATAGAATCATAGAAAAGTAGAGTTGGAAGGGGCCTACAAGGCCATCGAGTCCAACCCCCTGCTCAATGCAGGAATCCAGGTCAAAGCATCTCTGACAGATGTCTGTCCAGCCGCACCTTGAATGCCTCCAGACTGGGAGAGCCCACCACCTCCCTAGGTAGTTGATTCCATTGTCTTATTGCTCTGACAGTCAGGAAATTTTTCCTGATGTTTAGGTGGAATCTAGGTTCCTGTAACTTGAGCCCATTATTCCGTGTCCTGCAAACTGGGATGAACGAGAAGAGATCTTTGCCCTCCTCTGTGTGACATCCCTTCAAATACTGGAAGAGTGCGATCATATCTCCCCTCAGTCTCCTCTTCTGAAGGCTAAACATGCCCAGTTCTTTCAGTCTCTCCTCATAGGGCCTTGTTTCCAGTCCCTTTATCATCCTTGTTGCCCTCCTCTGAACCCTCTCCAGTTTGTCTATGTCCTTGTTAAAGTGAGGTGCCCAGAACTGGACGCAGTACTCAAGATGAGGCCTAACCAGTGCCGAGTAAAGGGGAATTATCACTTCCCGCGATTTGGAAGCTATACTTCTATTAATACAGCCCAAAATTGCATTTGCCTTCTTTGCAGCCACGTCGCATTGCTGGCTCATATTCAGTTTGTGATCTACCACAATTCCAAGATCCTTCTCACTTGTAGTATTGTTGAGCCAAGTGTCCCCCATTCTGTAACTCTGCATTTGGTTTCCTCTCCCTAGGTGCAGCACTTGGCATTTATCCCTGTTAAATTTCATTCTGTTGTTTTCGGCCCAGCGCTCCAGCCTATCGAGGTCACTTTGAATTTTGTTTCTGTCTTCCAGAGTATTAGCTGTTCCACCCAACTTTGTGTCATCTGCAAATTTGATAAGCATTCCCTGTACCTCCTCCTCCAAGTCATTAATAAAAATGTTGAAGAGCACCGGGCCCAGGACCGAGCCCTGTGGTACCCCGCTCGTTACCTCTCCCCAGTTTGAGAAGGAACCATTGATAAGCACTCTTTGAGTCCGATTCTTTAGCCAATTGTGGATCCACCTGATAGTTGTTCCATCTAGCCCACTCTTAGCTAGCTTACTAATCAGGATATCATGAGGCACTTTGTCGAAAGCTTTGCTGAAGTCCAGGTATATAATGTCCACAGCATTCCCACAGTCCACAAGGGAGGTTACCCGATCAAAAAATGAGATCAGATTAGTCTGACAGGATTTGTTCTTGACAAATCCATGCTGGCTTCTAGTAATCACTGCATTGTTTTCAAGGTGCTTGCAGACTGACTTCTTTATAATCTGCTCAAAAATCTTCCCGGGGATTGATGTCAGACTGACTGGCCTATAGTTCCCAGGTTCCTCCTTCTTGCCCTTTTTGAAGATGGGAACAACATTTGCCCTCCTCCAGTCGTCTGGCACTTCACCTGTCCTCCAGGATTTCTCAAAGATAATAGACAGTGGTTCTGAGAGTTCTTCTGCCAGTTCCTTTATTACTCTAGGATGCAGCTCATCAGGCCCTGGAGATTTAAACTCGTTCAGAGTAATCAGGTGCTCCTTGACCATTTGCCTATCAATCTCAAGCTGCAATTCTGCCCCTTCAGTCTGCAATTCAGGTTTGCCAGGGGGGTCATAGACCCTCTTTTGGGAGAAGACCGAGCCGAAGTAGGAATTGAACACTTCTGCCTTTTCTTTGTCTTCTGTTATCAATTTGCCATCCTCATTGCGTAGTTGAACCACCAGTTCTTTCTTCTGTCTTTTACTGTGCATGTATCTGAAGAAAGCTTTTTTGTTGCTTTTAGCATTCCTCGCTAACCTTAGCTCATTCTCAGCTTTAGCCTTCCTGACACTATTCCTGCAGTTCTGTGCTACCTGCCTGTACTCTTCCCCTGTAGCCTGTCCTTCCTTCCACTTCCTATACGTGTCCTTTTTTGTTTTCAGGTCATCTTTGAGTTTATTGTGAAGCCACATTGGCTTCTTCTGTTGCCCTCTGCCTTTTTTCCTTGTGGGAATTGTTTGCAATTGTGCCTTTAAAATCTCCTTTTTCAAAAACTCCCACCCCTCCTGGGCTCCCTTTCTCGTGAGAGTCACTTGCCATGGGATCTTACTAATCATTGTTCTGAGTTTGTTAAAATTGGCTTTCCTAAAATCCAGGGTACGTGTTTGGCTACACTCAGCTTTTGCTTCTGTTAGAATCAAGAACTCAAGTATAACATGGTCACTTTCCCCCAGAGTTCCCGAAACTGCCACTTTATCCACTAACTCGTCTCTGTTGGTTAGAATCAGGTCAAGGATAGCCGATCCTCTAGTTCCTTCCTCCACTTTCTGTAGGAGGAAGTTATCAGCAGCACAGCTCAGGAATTTCTTGGAGGGGCCATGTTTCGCTGAATAAGTCTCCCAACAGATATCAGGGAAATTGAAGTCTCCCATTACTACCACATCGTGCCTCCTTGAAACACTGGCAATTTGCTTGGAGGGGCCATGTTTCGCTGAATAAGTCTCCCAACAGATATCAGGGAAATTGAAGTCTCCCATTACTACCACATCGTGCCTCCTTGAAACACTGGCAATTTGCTTTTCAAAAGTTCCATCCTCGTCTTCTCCTTGATTGGGTGGTCGGTAGTAGACTCCAACCGCCATGTTCGCTTTGTTCTTTCCCCCCTTTATTTTAACCCAGATGCTCTCAATGGGGCTGCCAAGCTCCTCTTCCTGTATCTCTGTGCAGAGATACGTATTTTTAACATACAGTGCAACTCCACCTCCCTTTCTGTTGCTTCTGTTCCTTTTGAACAAGTTATACCCTTCAATTGCTGTATTCCAGTCATGGGAATCATAGAAAAGTAGAGTTGGAAGGGGCCTACAAGGCCATCGAGTCCAACCCCCTGCTCAATGCAGGAATCCAGGTCAAAGCATCTCTGACAGATGTCTGTCCAGCCGCACCTTGAATGCCTCCAGACTGGGAGAGCCCACCACCTCCCTAGGTAGTTGATTCCATTGTCTTATTGCTCTGACAGTCAGGAAATTTTTCCTGATGTTTAGGTGGAATCTAGGTTCCTGTAACTTGAGCCCATTATTCCGTGTCCTGCAAACTGGGATGATCGAGAAGAGATCCTGGCCCTCCTCTGTCCACAGCATTCCCACAGTCCACAAGGGAGGTTACCCGATCAAAAAATGAGATCAGATTAGTCTGGCAGGATTTGTTCTTGACAAATCCATGCTGGCTTCTAGTAATCACTGCATTGTTTTCAAGGTGCTTGCAGACTGACTTCTTTATAATCTGCTCGAAAATTTTCCCAGGGATTGATGTCAGACTGACTGGCCTATAGTTCCCAGGTTCTTCCTTCTTGCCCTTTTTGAAGATGGGAACAACATTTGCCCTCCTCCAGTCATCTGCACTTCACCTGTCCTCCATGATAATAGGCAGTGGTTCTGAGAGTTCTTCTGCCAGTTCCTTTATTACTCTAGGATGCAGTTCATCAGGCCCTGGAGATTTAAACTCATTCAGAGTAATCAGGTGCTCCTTGACCATTTGCCTATCAATCTCAAGCTGCAATTCTGCCCCTACAGTCTGCACTTCAGGTTTGCCACAGGGGTCATAGACCCTCTTTTGGGAGAAGACCGAGCCGAAGTAGGAATTGAACACTTCTGCCTTTTCTTTGTCTTCTGTTATCAATTTGCCATCCTCATTGCGTAGTTGAACCACCATTTCTTTCCTCTGTCTTTCACTGTGCATGTATCTGAAGAAAGCTTTCTTGTTGTGTTTAGCATCCCTCGCTAACCTTAGCTCATTCTCAGCTTTAGCCTTCCTGACACTATTCCTGCAGTTCTGTGCTACCTGTCTGTACTCTTCCCTTGTAGCCTGTCCTTCCTTCCACTTCCTATACGTGTCCTTTTTTGTTTTCAGGTCATCTTTGAGTTTATTGTGAAGCCACATTGGCTTCTTCTGTTGCCCTCTGCCTTTTTTCCTTGTGGGAATTGTTTGCAATTGTGCCTTTAAAATTTCCTTTTTTAAAAACTCCCACCCATCCTGGGCTCCTTTTCTTATTAGAGTCGCTTGCCATGGGATCTTACTTCTCATTGTTCTCAGTTTGTTAAAATTGGCTTTCCTAAAATCCAGGGTACGCGTTTGGCTACACTCAGCTTTTGCTCCCCTTAGAATCAAGAACTCAAGTACAGCATGGTCACTTTCCCCCAGAGTTCCCGAAACTGCCACTTTATCCACTAAGTCGTCTCTGTTGGTTAGAATCAGGTCAAGGATAGCCGATCCTCTAGTTCCTTCCTCCACTTTCTGTAGGAGGAAGTTATTAGCAACTCAGGAATTTCTTGGAGGGGCCATGTTTGGCTGAATAAGTCTCCCAACAGATATCAGGGAAATTGAAGTCACCCATTACTACCACATCATGCCTCCTTGAAACATTTGCAATTTGATTTTCAAAAGTTTCATCCTCGTCTTCTCCTTGATTGGGTGGTCGGTAGTAGACTCCAACTGCCATGTTCATCTTATCCTTTGCCCCCTTTTTTTTTAACCCAGATGCTCTCAATGGGGCTGCCAAGCTCCTCTTCCTGTATCTCTGTGTAGAGAAACGTATATTTAACATACAGCGCAACTCCACCTCCCTTTCTGTTGCTTCTGTTCCTTTTGAACAAGTTATACCCTTCAATTGGAGTCATCCCACCAGGTTTCAGTTATCCCTGTTCGAGAGGAGCTTTGATTTGAATGAGGATTGATATCAGTTCTGCAAGACAGAGTGACAAAAAAACCCAACAACATGGCAGAACACGGCACCTTTAAAGCCCAGCCACTGGCCGGCATGTTAGATCGTGAACTTATGAAGAGGAGTGCAGTAATCAAGGGGTGGGGGGAATGGGGCGGGGGGAACGGGGCAGGCGGGCAGTTCAAGAGCTACTCCCCACTCCATACTGCATGCTAGGAATCAAAATGGCTGAAATTTGACACTCAGCAACATTTCAAAATCCAGGACGTGAATGATGGTCTTGGATGCTGATCAATCAAATTTGAATTTGGTTGTATTTGTGAAATGTAGATGAAGGAGGCCTGACAAAATGAGATGATTTCAAGGGACAACTCCCATAAAGCCAGTTTCAGGGATCAGAAACATGCTGTGAGACCTGCATTTCACTTTTGAAAGGAAGTTCCAGTCCCAAAGAGTCGTTGTCAACCTTAAAACCCATGATAATGGATCCAGAAGGCAGTACAGGGGTGCCCTCCATAGCTCAGTGGTAGAGCTCATGTTCAGTCCTGGGCATCTCCAGGTAGGGTGGAAAAAAGCCAGCTTGGTACCCTGGAGAGCCTTTGCTGCCAGTCAGTGTCGACAACAACACTGGGCTAGATGGATCCAGGGCCCGACTCATCATAAGGCAGCTTCCCCTGTTCCTATGATATGCTCCTGTGGAACCTTGTGGGGCCTTTCTTTCTGCCTCTGGCCAGCAGAAGGTTATTATTACATATATTCAGAGGTTTCCATTGGCTTCCCCTGGAGCTGGATGGCTTAGTCATCCTATATTTCAAGCTGGATGTGTGCAGAATAAAGGGAGCCAACACATCAGAGCCATATGAAGAAATTCCCTTAGGGGAATATGGGGGGGGGGGGGAGGGAAGGAAAGTTAATCCACACTCCTCAAATGCATAATGAAAGAGATCATTTAAAAAAGACCAGTAGACAAGACTGATATGATCTGACTGAAAACTCCCTCTGGAATACTTCCTAGAGCAACAGGGTGAGTTATCCCAGCATGTGCCTGATAAAGCACAGATCAATTACCCATTGGGACCTGGGCTCAATACATCCCAAATGGCGGGATGTATTGTTCTCTCATTTCCAGGGCTCAGCCATAAGCAGCAGTCTGAGGTGAACTGGGGCCATGGGACAAGCCAATAGTGAGGACCAAACTGGGAGGCAGGTTGGAGGAGTAAGCCAGGACCAAAGAATAACCAAGGATACAGGAATGCACCAGATTTCAGGAAGACCTTTTGGTTCAAGCAAGACTTAACTATAAGAGGACATATACTCCATCCTGTCCAAGAGGATCCATTGACTAGCCAGTCTGGCCAGGCAGAATCAGTCTAGGTGGCCGAGGACATGGCCTGGCCTGGTCTGTGCAGAGAATGCAACATGAATGCATCAAGCTTGAACAGCGGCATGTCAAAAAACACTCTTGGTGGTTGCTCCCCAAAGCTGGAACTCCTTTCCCTTGCCCGGATGCAGCACTACATCAGCAAGTCACTATGCAGTCACTACAGTCACTACAACCAGGGACTCATTGTCTGATGACGATCCTGAGATTAGAAGCCAGTCCCCCAGACCTCCCAGTTCCGGCACACGTGGGGGCAGGGGGAAGTCCATTGAGGGCTTCCCTGGAAGCACCAGAATCTAGGCAGGTTCAGTCCGCTGAACCCTGTCCCCTGCCCTTCAACCAGACTATTCAAGTCTGCTTTACGCCTTTAATGGGCAGTTGACTTTAAAAAAACCCTCCCTGCAGAGTTTACATCTTCTCGCTTATTCCAACATTGGTAGCATTTGTGAAAGATAGATTCTGAAAGAAAAGAGTTAGCAACAATGCAGCAGTGGCAATGTTGATGTGGCCCCCTCCATGTGTGAGCATCCCTCATATGTGAGGCCCGGGGCAACTGCCCCCTGTGCCGCCGCCCCCTTAACAAGGCTCTAGTTATGATGGTTTCACCATGCACATAATTTGCGGTGTGTATGCATGCTGTACATGTGCTGGGAAGCTGTAGTCAATTGTGGCTTCCCAGAACATGTACATACAGAAAATTACATGTATGTAGGATCATTGCATAGTGATTGATCTACATGCATCATTAATGCAAATTCACATAGGGAAATCACTTTTGTGTACCCGTTTTGTCAACTGAAGGACCACTTGCTCACACATGATATTGCCCACCCACTGAGATCTTTTCATCAGAAGCTAAATTGGTGGGTATAAGGCAGGCCTTGTCAATCATGGCATCTATGCTCTGGAACTCCTACAGGAGTTGACCCCCACCTCTCAATGTCTTGAAGTTTTGTGAAAACAGCTCTTTTAAAATTAGTATATTGATGTTTAGTGATTCTCTTGTTTGATTTTTCTGATGGTTTTAGAGGGTCCTGATTTTTCATGAATTTTTGTTGTTGTTGGTAATTTTAGTAGAGCAATCCTATACTAAGGTTCTGCTGGCTGACAGGCTATAGGACAGTGATGGTGAACCTTTTTCAGCCCGAGTGCCCAAAGTGCGACACAAAACCAACTTATTTATTTCAAAGTGCCGACACTGCAATTAAACCTGAATACCGAGGTTTTAGAAAAACAACTCATACAGTTGTCCGAACTAATTAACATATTTTGTCTTAAAAGAAAAACACAATAACAGAGCTTTCAATGATACAAACAGTTTTTTGTTGAAAAAAAAATCAACTCAAAAAATTATTATAGTACTACATTGTCATCATCATCATCATCAGGCGATCACTCGTGACCGAGTAAGATTGTCTTCCGGGATAAAAGAAGGAAATTCTAAAGAAGATTGTGTAGACTCTAGCGATGGGTCCGTAAGTGACTGTGGAGGCCAATTCTAGATCCACACAGCTTCCCACAGTGAGGACACAGGTTACCAGATAGAAGATGGTCCTGTAAAGGATTCATTTGACGTGCTTTTCGCTTAGCACGTTTCTCCCTTTCACCTTGCATTCGGGCTTCTTCAAAGTCCATGGAACCTTTGTGAAAGGCCAACCTCCATTTAGATCGTTCATGGGCCAGAGCTTCCCAGTTTTCGATGTTTATATTGCATTTTTTTAGATTAGCCTTATGAACATCTTTAAACCTCTTATATTGACCACCAATATTCCGCTTTCCATCCTTGAGTTGGGAGTAAAGTAACTGCTTTGGGAGACGGCAGTCAGGCATTCGAACAACATGACCGGTCCACTGAAGTTGGCGTTGAAGGATCATTTTTTCAATGCTAGTAGTCTTTGCTTCTTCCAGTACACTGACATTTGTTCGCCTATCTTCCCAAGTAATTTGCAGGATTTTCCGGAGGCAACGTTGATGAAACCTTTCAAGGAGGTGGAAGTGACGTTTATAGATAGTCCATGTTTCGCAGGCATACAATAAAGTTGGTAATACAATGGCTTCATAAATTCCTGAAGGGAATTTATACAAACTTTTTAAATAATTTATACAAACTTTTTAAATAATTAGGCACATGTATTTTTGGATAAGGGATTCTCAACTTGTAATATGATTATATGCCAGACTGAAATTGTATGGGGCAAGCTTTACCCCAGGTCCTTTCCCTGCTTCTACAGGTGTCGGATTAGTAAAAGTAAAAGTTAACCTGTACTAGGATGAGCAAGATAAACAAGAAAACTAAACGTGCTTAACACATTTTAAACACTTTATGTCTTGGACTGCAAACACTGCATTAGGTAAAAGTTTGGGCATGCTTTTGCACAATTAATGTGATTTTTGCTATTGCATGCATGCTGATAATTTGTCAAACCTTGGCTCATACTCCATTAGTTTGAGAGCAACACATGCAGCACTCAGGTCAACTGTTAGGGCTTTACATCCAAGCCATGCTCTGTGCATCATTCTTCAAAATCTTTTAAATGTGATAACAATGTAGAAAAGAATTCTGCAACAGGAATTCTAGAATAAAATCATTCTGTTCCACACTGTGAGAAAGTTTTGCGATCTGGTGAAAAATGGCTCGAGTGCCCACAGAGAGGTCCCTGTGTGCCAGCTGTGGCATCCGTGCCATAGGTTCGCCATCACTGCTATAGGATTTGGCAGAAGCCCGGCTATATCATCAGAATGCCATTGGCGGGACAATACTGGAAAATGTCGATCATTTTCTCTATCTTGGCAGCTATCTTTCTGTTACAACTAACATCGACAGTGAAATCCAGCATCATCTGAGCTCCGCAAGTGCCGCGTTTTCTCGAATGAAACATGGAGTGTTCGAGGATCGGGATATTTGTAAGAAGACCAAAACACTGGTTTATGAAGCCATTGTATTACCAACTTTATTGTATGCCTGTGAAACATGGACTATCTATAAACGTCACCTCCAACTCCTTGAAAGATTTCATCAGCGTTGCCTCCGGAAAATCCTGCGAATTACTTGGGAAGATAGGCGAACAAATGTCAGTGTACTGGAAGAAGCAAAGACTACTAGCATTGAAAAAATGATCCTTCAACGCCAACTTCAGTGGACCGGTCATGTTGTTCGAATGCCTGACTGCCGTCTCCCAAAGCAGTTACTTTATTCCCAACTCAAGGATGGAAAGCGGAATATCGGTGGTCAATATAAGAGGTTTAAATATGTTCTTAAGGGTAATCTAAAAAAATGCAATATAAACATCAAAAACTGGGAAGCTCTGGCCCATGAACGATCTAACTGGAGGTTGGCCTTTCACAAAGGTTCTATGGACTTTGAAGAAGCCCGAGTGCAAGGTGAAAGGGAGAAACGTGCTAAGCAAAAAGCACGTCAAATGAATCCTTTACAGGACCATCTTCCATCTGGTAACCTGTGTCCTCACTGTGGGAAGCTGTGTGGATCTAGAATTGGCCTCCACAGTCACTTACGGACCCATCGCTAGAGTCTACACAATTTTCTTTAGAACTTTCCTCCTTTTAAAATCTCCTTTTTGTAAAAAAATAAAAAAATAAAATTATCCTGGAAGACAATCTTACTCGGTCACGAGTGATCGCCTGACTGACTGACACCATGGCAAGCATGGTCAATGATCATGGATGATGGGAGTTGTAGTCTTACAACATCTGGAGAGCAGCTCTGGAATAGAACATATGACCCAATTGCAGCACACCGTCAGTATTTATTTATTTATTATATTTATACCCTGCCTTTTTTTCCTGCAAGGAACCCAAGGTGGCTTACATAATCCTCCTCCTCCTCTCCATTTTATCCTCACAACAACCCTGTGAGGTAGGTTAGGCTGAGAGTCAATGACTGGCCCAAAGTCACCCAGTGAGTTTCATGGCCAAGCGGGGACTAGTATATAACCACACACACAGGGACACAGTAACTACTGGCCAAACACTCATGAGCCTAGCAGGAACAAGCCTGGATACATAGAGCAGAACAAGCAAGCTGTCCTCGCACACACAGAATTCCAATGCACGCGCACACACCGACACACACACCCGAGGAAAGGGTGAGTATTCTCACAGTCACCACAGCCCCTCTCCCTTCCTGATGCTTTCCCCCTTTCCTAGTGTGGATTTGAACCCATGGTTTCCTGGGTGTAAAATGGAAGCTGCTCCACCAAACCAGGGCCCCTCCAGTCACAGACACCCCTCCTGGTGTCTGTGACTGGGTGTTTAGGCTGGGAGCAGGGGAAGGCAAATGCCCAGCGAGGTGTTTGATTCCAGTCTTCTGCTAGGGCTGAATAGTTATGGAACTGCTCCATGATGGTGCTTGCACTGTGGATTTGAGTCCCAGGAGCAGAAAAGTGTAACCCAAATGATAAAGGGGCTGGAGCAATTCCCCTATGAGGGAAGGTTACCATGTTGGCTGGGGTTAGCTTACCAAAAGGTGAGTAATGGGGGGGGAATGATGATACAAGTGTATAAAATTATGCAATGCATGGAAAAATGCGATGGGGCAAATACTAGAACTTGGGGGCCATCCCATGAACCTGAATGGTGGGAGATTCAGGACAGATAAAAGGCAGTACTTCTTCACTGCACAGTTAAACTATGGACTTCACTACTACAAGATGCAGTGATGGCCACCAATTTGGTTGTCTTAGAAAGGGGATTAGACAAATTCATGGAGGAGAAGGCCTTCTAACTCACACCACCATGGCCATCACTGCAGGTAGGACCAAGGTCCTGCTTCTCCCCTGATATGCCATTCCTGTCACCCACTTTGGGCCCCTATGCCAGCAACATTGCACTGGCATCGGGGCTACACTGTGTCAGGGCTGAAACATGGTCTTGAATGGGCCAGGAGTTGGGAACCAGGAGTCCAGGTTGCTGAGTAGTCAGGATCAGAGTACAGACCAGAAGGCAAGACTGAAGTGGAGAGCAGGTTTCAGGACCAAAGAAAGAGCCATTTGTACCAGAAGGTAAATCAGAAGGCAGGACCAGAGAATGAGACCAAAAGCATAAGATTCACCAGAGATCAGGTAGACCTTGTTGCTCAAACAGGCTCAGGTGGAAAAGGAAGCCCTTCAGACTTCTTCCTGCCCAGAAGGATCCAGTGGTCAGCCTAGATAGGCAGAGTCAATCCAGAAGGTTGTTCACAGAGAGGCTACTTTATGCAATTCAGCACATGGAGCAGTGGTTCAGCAGTTCCTGACACACTGGCCCAGTTCACAAGTAATGAGAATCCACTGCGGGTGAATTTCCCTGGGGGGCATCTTGTCATGGCTGCCATTTTGAGTATTCAGGGTTTGTAGCTTCTTGTTATGTGCAAACCTGGTGAGGGTGAGTTGTTGGGGTGGTTGGCAATCCACCCAGAATGCATAGGCTGTTTTAGGGTTCATAGAATCATAGAATAGAATAGTAGAGTTAGAAGGGGCCTACCAGGCCATCGAGTCCAACCCCCTGCTCAATGCAGGAACCCAAGTCCAAGCATCCCTGACAAATGGCTGTCCAGCTGCACCTTGAATGCCTCCAGTTTTGGAGAGCCCATGGCCTCCCTAGGTAGTTGGTTCCATTGTCTTATTGCTCTGACAGTCAGGAATTTTTTCCTGATGTTTAGGTGGAATCTGGGTTCCTGTAACTTGAGCCCATTATTCCATGTCCTGCAAACTGGGATGATCGAGAAGAGATCCTGGCCCTCCTCTGTGTGACAACCCTTTAAGTACTGGAAGAGTGCGATCATATCTCCCCTCAGTCTCCTCTTCTGAAGGCTAAACATGCCCAGTTCTTTCAGTTTCTCCTCATAGGGCCTTGTTTCCAGTCCCTTTATCATCCTTGTTGCCCTTCTCTGAACCCTCTCCAGTTTGTCTACGTCCTTCTTAAAGTGTGGTGCCCAGAACTGGACGCAGTACTCAAGATGAGGCCTAACCAGTGCCGAGTAAATGGGAACTAGTACTTCACGCAATATGAAAGCTATACTTCTATTAATGCAGCCCAAAATAGCATTTGCCTTCTTTGCAGCCACATTGCATTGCTGGCTCATATTCAGCTTGTGATCTACCACAATTCCAAGATCCTTCTCGCTTGTAGTATTGTTGAGCTACATTTGGTTTCTTTTTCCTAGGTGCAGCACTTGGCATTTATCCCTATTAAATTTCATTCTGTTGTTTTCAGCCTAGCACCCCAGCCTATCGAGATCACTTTTTTGTTTCTGCATTAGCTGTTCCGCCCAATTTTGGCTTACCCGCACTGGGTTAACAGGTAACAAGAAGCTACGGCGCACCCCCTCCATGCCCTGAATATCCAAAATGTTGCTGCCACAACAAGGAAAAGCCCTGCAAGGAAATTCACCCATGGTGGTTTCTTGTTGCATGTGAACCAGGTCACTGGCACTAGAGTAGGCCTGGCAGTATCCTGGCACAGAATCCCCAACACTGGTGTAATTCAAAATATTACATTTTGCAGGGAATTTAATTGGGATCTTAAGACTCCCTCAGCTGGTGGAAGAGGACCTGATAGTGTTGAGCTGTAAAATTCTTAATCAATACAATGTGATCGTTCCATGGCTATTAGTTTTATATAGTAATATTATTGTTTTATAAGGGTTATCACTAGTCTTGGCCTGATCCTGTCTTTCCATGGTGTAATTTTCAATCACACAGTCAGTCAATCAAACGATTGTTCTGCATGCGCAATAGCAAGAAGATTCTTAATGTTAGTTGCATATTTTACTTCCAGCCTCTTATGTTCTTTTGCTTTCTAGTGATCTCGCCAGTATTTTCATATCAAAGCAGGAAACAACATAAATGTATTTCATTTTCCTCACCTGGAAATTCCAATATAATCAAAAGTGGCAGATATGGTGCGCTTGAATGGCAGGAGAAAATATAGAAAACAATAAACAGAGAAAGTGTGAGATGAAGAAAGGGATTAGAGATGAAGGGAACATGGGAAGATTTGCCTGTAGTTAAAGGCATATTTTGCTACAGAGTTTTCACAGACTTGATCAGGATTTTTTTAATATTGCAGATAAAATGAGCACAGCAAATGCTGAATGTGAATTCAGTGTCTTCTTTAAATGTATTAAATTGGGTGAAAGTCCCTTATTTATGACTTGCAACTTAATATCCATGTACTTAATGATTGTGTATCTGTTTTATTCAGCCTATTATTGTCTAACTCAGTGTTCTCCAACCTTGGGCCCCCAGATGTTTTTGGCCTACAACTCCCAGCATGCCCCAGTCAGTTGTAGGCCAAAAACATCTGGGGACCCAAGGTTGGAGAACACTGGTCCAACTGCATATCACATGTAGGTACTTCTGGAAATGCCTCCTCTAAAGGAAATCAGCCCCCTCCAGGTTCTGATTAATCCCCACCCGTAACCAATTCTTAAACTCATAGTTCTGGGTCCTTATTTGTTCTGGTCCTTCCTTTATCTCAGGGGTGGGCAGACTTCAGGTTTGTGGGATCTATTTTGATTTTTACTAGAATTCTAAGATCCCCTAATTGGAGCCTGGTACAAAAGAAATATACCTGGAATTAAAGAATGATGATCCCAGGATTTAGTTTGAGTCTTTCCACTCAAAATTCTACTCTTGGTTACTGCACACTTTCTTCACTTCGGCACTAAAATTTAGGGAGCAGTGGTCATTTTGTTGCCTTTGTTAAACAATTGGGAGTCAGGAATCCTTGCTGATCTACTGCAAATTAGGGGCATGCTTTGGATTTGAATGAATCCCAAATTGAATTGGGCTTTGGAAAGGTTCAGGCAACATCTGAACTGAAGCAGGGCTCCTCTGAATCAGGTCAAATCTGAATCTGAACCGTCCGGAAGCTTCATTAGTGTTTTGGATTCGAAGACCCAGACAATAAATCTGCAAAAATTGATACATTTCTTCCCAGGCAATCCATATAAGGAAAACACCAGGATCGGGAGAGGGGAAAGGGAGAGGAGGGGGTGTAGTTGTGTGACTGACAACTCTAGCCTCCAATCACCGTGAATAGTTTTACTAGGGCTCCCCAATCCCAGTGCTTTTGGGGAGGGATATATAAGTAATATATCTATCACAGGATTGGTCCAGTGTGCAGTGCCAGTGCTCTTTCCTAGTTCTCTCTCCCAGGAGCAGGGAAATTTAAAGAGTTTTGGGAGAGTCTGGGGGACCTGGGAGGGTGCCATTGGGGGCTGGCTTGAAAAAACTGGATGTTCATGTCGTGCTTCTGCCACTGTGTGCTCCACATCCACCATCCACCCCTGTCCTATTGTACTTCCTGTTTAGTGCCAATTGAACAGAAAACAAAAGTCTGATCTGAAATTCTTTTTCATTCACCATAACTTCTTATCCCCAGATCTTATCCAGATATTTTTCAGGGAAAGGGGAAATGAATCACTTCCCCTCCAAAATTTGAAGACTCCCCCATCCACAAAAACTGCTGCACCTATCCTTCTGAAATTCTGCAGATTTCTTAGCTAGGGCCACATCTATACTGTAGGACAGGGGTTGGCAACATGGTACATGTAGGCACAAATGCACCCCAGACACCTTTCTTAGTGAGCAGCAAGTTGCTCTACCCTCCCACTTAAAAAAAAAAAGTTAACACATTTAGTGCTTCGTGGCTCAGACCACTCCTCTGCCTTGTATTCATTATTTTCAGCAGGTTATTTGTCCTTTGCCATGCCTCCCATGGCAGCCATTTTGTGGTAGCGCCCAGGACAGTTTATCAATTGCCACATCCCCCAAAAAAGCTTGCTTACCCCTGTTGTAGGACATTTTCATTAAAAAAAAATGTCCACAAAGAACATAGCGGAATAAGTACATCTTGTTCTGAAAATGCCCAAACTCAAAGGGTGTTCTTTCACAGAAACCCCTACACCTATACATCTGGGGGAAAAAAACATATCTGATCCCCTCACTTATGCCTGAAAATTTCATCCAACTCTCTCAAGAAATAAAGATTATTGGCAATTCACTCTCTTAAAAATCTAGGCATCTAGCACAAAACCCCCTGCACCTCTTTTTCTGAAATCTGGCAGTTTTCATTCCCTCGCATGAACTACTCCACCTGCAAATTTCATCTAATGGTGCCAAAGGCAAAAATATTATTTGTTTCTTTCCAGTGATAATGGGAGGCAAACATCCCTTCACTCAGCTCCCAATTCAAATTGGCAGTCTCCAATTCCAAACTGGTCTGAGGCAAATTGGTTTACAAATTGGTTTACAAATTGGTCACTGATTTACAAATCAGTGACTGAATCGGACTCCAAACCTTGTGGTCTGTACACAAGCCCAACTGCAAGTCACCCAGAGAGGTCCCATTCCATATACCGGTACCTGCCTTCTGCACACAGTGGCTGGCTGTCCACGGTGCTGAACAGGACAGTAAGTTGTGCCTGGCTGCCGCTGCTATCATTTAAAGCAGTGTTCTCCAACCTTGGGTCCCCAGATGTTTTTGGCCTACAACTCCCAGCATGCCCCAGCCAGTTGTAGGCCAAAAACATCTGGGGACCCAAGGTTGGAGAACACTGGTCCAACTGCATATCACATGTAGGTACTTCCCGATCCTGGTGTTTTCCTTATATGGATTGCCTGGGAAGAAATGTATCAATTTTTGCAGATTTATTGTCTGGGTCTTCGAATCCAAAACACTAATGAAGCTTCCGGACGGTTCAGATTCAGATTTGACCTGATTCAGAGGAGCCCTGCTTCAGTTCAGATGTTGCCTGAACCTTTCCAAAGCCCAATTCAATTTGGGATTCATTCAAATCCAAAGCATGCCCCTAATTTGCAGTAGATCAGCAAGGATTCCTGACTCCCAATTGTTTAACAAAGGCAACAAAATGACCACTGCTCCCTAAATTTTAGTGCCGAAGTGAAGAAAGTGTGCAGTAACCAAGAGTAGAATTTTGAGTGGAAAGACTCAAACTAAATCCTGGGATCATCATTCTTTAATTCCAGGTATATTTCTTTTGTACCAGGCTCCAATTAGGGGATCTTAGAATTCTAGTAAAAATCAAAATAGATCCCACAAACCTGAAGTCTGCCCACCCCTGAGATAAAGGAAGGACCAGAACAAATAAGGACCCAGAACTATGAGTTTAAGAATTGGTTACGGGTGGGGATTAATCAGAACCTGGAGGGGGCTGATTTCCTTTAGAGGAGGCATTTCCAGAAGTACCTACATGTGATATGCAGTTGGACCAGTGTTCTCCAACCTTGGGTCCCCAGATGTTTTTGGCCTACAACTGGCTGGGGCATGCTGGGAGTTGTAGGCCAAAAACATCTGGGGACCCAAGGTTGGAGAACACTGATTTAAAGGGTTTGTGTGTGCGAGGTGCTTAGCCACAGATAGAAGCGCACCCAGGCTAGGTTGGAAGGATACAGGCAGGAAGCAGATGTAATGGTGGCACGACGTGATTGGTTGGTATTCAAATAAAGAAAACCAAGGATAGATAACTGGAGAACAAGCAAGGAAGAAAGAAAGGGAATAAGGGAAGATAAAGCTATCAGAGTGTAACAGGTCTCAGCACAAAGAAGAAGAATGAATGCAGGCAGCAGATAATCAGTAGAACATTCAAAGCTAAGTGTTTCCCAGGAACAGGAAGTTTATTCAGAAGTCTGTTATAAGAACCAATCAGAATTACCAGAGGAAGTGTGACAGGTGGAAAGGGTTCTGCTGTTT
Source organism: Shinisaurus crocodilurus (assembly GCA_021292165.1). NCBI lineage: Eukaryota > Metazoa > Chordata > Lepidosauria > Squamata > Shinisauridae > Shinisaurus > Shinisaurus crocodilurus. Next base: position 255,880 of record JAHFWL010000137.1, read on the forward strand.
CATCAGCCTCCTAAGGTAAACTAGTGTCCCTGGGTTGAAAGGATTATCAAGACTGTGAAAACATCCGTGGCATTTCTAAGTCGGGGGGGGGGGGTATCATAATATCCAATGCTATTTAGCAAAGCATTTAAACCAATAATTAATACCAAAAAAACCATGCCCTGTTGACCTCAAGGGGATGGAAAGGTATGTTGTGGAACAATGGTGCCTTCAGACTTGCTTCATATGCATGCCAAGCACCTCTTCACACACGTTTCATAGACTTAAGCTTGTGGTTTTTGTTTTTGTTTTTTTAAAGAAGTCTACACCTAAAAATGCAAAGTGTGAATTGAAGAACAACGCATGCATATCTTACAGGGAGATTTATTAGAGACTCTCTAATAGAGTGCATTGTCCTGTTGAGCGTATACTCACTTGCAGACCTCTATTTGGGACGCATTCCAAGTTTGTGGCTGAAGGACTCCACATTCTTCACAGATGCTCATGTGCCCACAAGTGCAAGTTGAGCAAAGTCTAGCTAGAAGGCCATGGAATCTAACTTTGCCATGACAACCTCAGGTGCATCTCTTTTACCTCTGCCTCATGCTGTCAGTCTTTTCCTCATTAAAGTCAGTGCAATATGTGGAAAGTCAAAAGCTCTCTGCTTCCAAGCGCTGTCCCTCATAAAGGATATTCCCTGAGGCCTGGTGTCATGTTCACTCAGGTTCGCCTTCAAAGCCAGGGCTCCACGTAAAGGGCACAGACAAAATGCTTCATAAAAGATTGGAAAGGTGGTGGCAGCAGGGGTGGTGGATGCAGGAGAGGACAGACTTTATCATCACCCCCCCGTTTGAAAATGAATAAAATGAAATTAACAGATGCTGCTCCTTTTAAATCTCCATCACCGGAGAATTATGTTGCTGTGCAGAACATCACCATGGAAACTTGCTTATTTGGCCTGAATAAAGAAGACTGGGAAATAGGGTTAGGTCAGGCCTGGCCATCCCAGAGAGGTCCTGGATCTACTTTTAGACATTAAAGGCACAATTCTATGTATGTTTAGACAGAAAAAAGTCTTACAATTCCCAGCATTCCCCAGCCAGCTATGTTTACTGGGGACTGCTGGGAGCTGTAGGACTTTTTTCTGTCTAAATATGCATAGGATTGTGCCCTAAAATGGATATCAGAAGGCAGGCAAGCTATAGGTGCCGCCACTGAAGCAGCTGGTTAATATGCCAAGTTTATTGGCTATATAGCTTGGATGGTACCGAGGAGGTTCATTCAGATCCAGTAAAAAGAAATAGAATTTCTGAAAGTATTGATTGAAGCGGTGAAGACTCACAAGGATTTGGCACTCCGGTTTCTGCATTGTATTATCATGAGTTGTTGGTCTGAGAAGTCTCTCCTGGCAGGGATTTGGAAGCTGCCAGGCTGATGTGATTGATGAGCTCCATAAGTAATCTATTCAGGGTTAGGTAAATTGCATAGATTGCATGAGAGAGAAGAAACAGTTAAAGCTGGGGATGTGATTCATGAAAAGGGTGAGGATCAGAGCCTGGGCTAGAGAACAGAGGTCAGACATATTGCAATAGCCTTGTTGGCCATGGTTGCCAAGGGGGAGAAGGGCTCAGTCAATCAGAATACTAGGCCGGGAGCTAATCAGAACCTAGGGGTTCTTGGAACAGAGAACAGAGAGAACAGCAGAGATCTTCAATAGACTGAAGCAGAGAACTTCAATAGACTGTTCCCTCTGTAGATACTGGGGAACAGGAGGATTGTGTGCTCCTTTTCGGGGTGGGGTAGGGAAATGTTTCCTTCATTATTTTAGATCTAGTAGATCATTAGCAGAAGAAGCAGGACTCTCCCCTTGTCCCCAAAGGGGATAATAATCAACAAGCAGACATTTAGCTGGCTAAATGAGGATAATCCTGTTACATTGATTTCTTGTCACAAATTATTTTTTCTTTGTGCCAAGAGACAATTCATTGTGGTGGTGGGGAAACCAAAACAGAGCTTGATAAGGTTTTGAGGTTGGGGGATTTCTCATTACTTTAGACACGGAAGGCACAGAAACAGCTCAGGGTGTGCAAATGCAGACAGATACTCACATCTCTGCCTTGTTGATCATTCAGAATTTACTCCTTAACTAGCCTCTTCCTCTGTTGTAGAGCCATTTGAATTTACAAGTGTCACAGTTAAAAAGGCTACAACTGCCAGCATTCCCCAGCCAGCCATGTTTACTGGGGACTGCTGGGAACTGTAGGACGTTTTTCTGTCTAAACATGCATAGGGATTGTGCCCTAAAATGGATATCAGAAGGCAGGTAAGCTACAGGTGCCGCTACTGAAGCAGCTGCTTAATAGGCCAAGATTATTGGCTATATAGCTTGGATGGTACACTGAGGAGGTTCATTCAGATCCAGTAAAAAGGCTATAGTGCTGCCCAGCAGGTGCTCCAGAGAGCCTTGCTGGCCCCACTCTGTCTCTGCCGCTGTGACAAATGCTGGCCACATTTGTCACAGTAGAAGAGCGGCCAAAGGAACTCTCCAGAGCAGCCACCCCGCATCCTCAGGCTCGCTCTGAGAGCACACGGGGTGGGTGGACAGACAGGATTGCTCTCCGAATGTCAGCAGTAAAAAGCAACCAGCATGGCTCTGCAGAGATCTGACAAAGCCCACATGCCTATACTTTGGGTGATCTCCAGGGACACCCCCTCCCATAAGGCCTGGCTCTGAGGAACGATCCCTCAGAGCCAGGCATGTTGTCATCACTTGCCTTTTCATCTAATTGGCTAGCTCTGCTTTCTTAAATTCAAAGTGTTGGTATGAACCTACAAAGCCCCAAACGGCTTGGGGCCAGGTTACCTAAAGGATTGTCCCCTTCCATATATACCCACCCAGACCCCAAGATAATCTTCAGAAGGTGCCCCCACTGGGTGCCCCCACTGAATGAGATGAGGCAGGTGGCAGGTGGCTACTAAGGAGAGGGCCTTTCCAGTGGTGGAACCCCAGTTGTGGAATGCCCTCCCCAGAGAGGCTCACCTGGCACCTAAGTTGCGGTCTTTTCAGAGCCAGGGTTTTGTTTTTGTTTTAATTTCCCCAGGCTTTTTAGTCCTTCACTTTTGAAAAATGTGTTAATGCATTTTTATATCTTTGCACTGCTGCTGCTTTTATCTTGGTTATTACATTGGTTTTATTGTGTTTTAAACTTAAAGTGTTTATATTATGTTTTACTAGATTGCTATATTTATTTTATTTTTTAAATGGTTTTAAGTTTTGTTTTTTGAACCATCCCGAGAGCTTCGGCTCATGGGTGGTATAGAAATATAATAAATGAATTATGTGATTTGTACCCTGCCTTTCTACCAAGGGAGTAGCACTCAAGGTAGCTTACAATCATAGGAACTAAAAAATAAAAATAAATAAAAACTTGATTAAAACAATAATAAAACAAATGCATTAAGAACACAATTAAAACACAACAATAAGAGAATAAAACCAGCGCCCAGCCCAACAGGCCAGTTTCATGCCAAAATCCAGCTTGAATAGAAATGGCTTTGCCTGCCTGTAGAACAGTGTCCTCCAACCTTGGGCCCCCAGATGTTTTTGGCCTAGCACTTTTTGCCTGGCCGGGGCATGCTGGGAGTTGTAGGCCAAAAACATCTGGGGACCCAAGGTTGGAGGACACTGCTGTAGAAGGAAGGAGCCACGCTAGCCTCCCTCGGCAGGGACTGGGGGCTCCACAGCCGGGCGCAGGGATGTGCGATGCTGGGGGTTCTGATCCACTTAAGCCTGATGGGGTTCCACAGCATTTCCATTCTGGTAAGTTGCAGCAGACTGTAGTGGGGTTTTTTTTTTCCAATTCCAGGAAAAAAATGCACATGGGGGGGGGGGTCCCACCATCTGCACAGATTTAATTTGTGCAGTTTTGGGGAGGATCTTGAAATTTGCACAAATGGTGTCACAATTTTTTTAAAAAAAATTTTTTTTATTGGCAATCTTGCGCAAGTGTTCATGATTGCAAGTCCACCTATCCGCTGTGTAGCCCAGCAAAGGAATATTTCCCCTCTTGTAAATATCCTTGTTAGCTTCATCCTCTCCACACACTAAATTAGTTCATTTAGTCCAGCAGAGCCATATTCCATACTTGTCAAGGAAATTGTAAATTCCCTCCGCCCACTTCATTTAGGAAGTGCTGAAGTGGAGGATGAAATCACATTGCTGGCTTGGAATGTATGGACATCAAGCACAGATTGTATTGGGGTCTGCGTTTCATTCCAGGAGGTGCAAACAGGGTACATTCTGGTCAAAAATGAACTGGAATGAATTTCTCATGCATCCCTAATTCTTTGCTGGCAGAAAGCTATGCTACTAGCATGTACCTACTAGCATGTAATTCATTCATTCAATGCTCAAGTGCTTGCTTTTAAGGAAAACTAAAGCTGAGCGTAATCAAACGTATACCTTGGACTTCAAGAAAGCTAATTTTATTAAACTGAGAGCAATGATAAGTAGGATTTCATAGCAGGAAAACCTAACAGGAAGAAGAGTTTGAGAGGGATGAGATTTCCTTTAAAAAAGAAACAAATCTAGTGAGGAAATCCAGATGACACATCTGCCAGAATTGCAGATATGTCATCAGGATGGCTAAAGCTCAGAATGAGCTGAGCTTGGCAAGGGATGCTAAGAATAACAAAAAGGGCTGCTTCTTCAGATTTGTTCAAAGTAAAAGAAGAGCAAAAGAAGGCAGATTTCAGTTGAACATCAGGAAAAACTTCCTAAGGGTCAGGGCAGTCAGATAATGGAACCAACTGTCTAGGGCGGTGGTGGGCTCTCTGTTGCTTGAGGCATTCAAGCAAATACTGGACAGCCACTTATCAGGGATGCTTTAAACTGGATTCCTACACTGAGTACTGTGTTGGACTTGATGGCCTAAATGGCCCCATCCAACTCTATGATTCTGTGATATCTGTCATGCCTGAAGTGTATCTCATGTTCTGTTGACAAAGCATGGCTCCTCAGCTGGTGGATCATGAGTATAGAATTGCTGTGTTGGTGGGCTACCTAAGGCTGCAGGTGAGGTTCACCTCTCACTGATTCACACAGAATGTTATTTGCTGATGAACAGGCATGAGCGTTTTTGCTACCCTCACTAGTAACGCAATGCCTGGAAGTTATGACCACTGATGTTCAGCTCACTATAAAACAAGGCAGAAAACAGCAAAACTGGATGGAGGGTAACAAAAGTGAGACTCACTCATGCTTGGTCATCAGCAAATAACATTTGGTGTGACTCAGCGAGAGATGAACCTCACCTGAAGCCTTATATATAGACTCACACAAATTTTTGGAGGAGGATGCAGATCTGGCCATGGATCATAGAATCATAGAAAAGTAGAGTTGGAAGGGGCCTACAAGGCCATCGAGTCCAACCCCCTGCTCAATGCAGGAATCTAGGTCAAAGCATCTCTGACAGATGTCTGTCCAGCTGCACCTTGAATGCCTCCAGAGTGGGAGAGCCCACGACCTCCCTAGGTAGTTGATTCCATTGTCTTATTGCTCTGACAGTCAGGAAATTTTTCCTGATGTTTAGGTGGAATCTAGGTTCCTGTAACTTGAGCCCATTATTCCGTGTCCTGCAAACTGCGATGAACGAGAAGAGATCTTTGCCCTCCTCTGTGTGACATCCCTTCAAATACTGGAAGAGTGCGATCATATCTCCCCTCAGTCTCCTCTTCTGAAGGCTAAACATGCCCAGTTCTTTCAGTCTCTCCTCATAGGGCCTTGTTTCCAGTCCCTTTATCATCCTTGTTGCCCTCCTCTGAACCCTCTCCAGTTTGTCTATGTCCTTCTTAAAGTGAGGTGCCCAGAACTGGACGCAGTACTCAAGATGAGGCCTAACCAGTGCCGAGTAAAGGGGAATTATCACTTCCCCTTTGCACCTGCCAGGATCTGGCCATGGTTAATTGGTATATGGAGCAGCAGATAGTCCTGGCAGTGGTTATTCCTGCTGATAATGCAACGTCCAAGTGTGGCATTTGTGTGACTTCAACTTTTAGAAACAAAAAAAGCTGCTACCATTCCTTTGAGAGTCTTGAGTACACTGTTAAAATATGTGCAAGAACCAGACATTTACACATAATAAAAGGTTCATGAAAATATACCTAGAAGAGATTACAAGCTCGGTGCTCCTCAGAAGGGGAGACAGCTTGCCAGTGACCTTTGATAATGAATAATATGAATATGATGGGATGTACATGTCAAAGCAAGTCTCCTTTCATGCTACTATACATTTGTTCAATTATTAAAAGCATATGAGATGCATCTCAGAAAACGTCCTGCTGACACACAGGATAATCCAAGGCATTTGAACCCTTTTTATACCTCTTGGTGTCCTGATCACATCCCCAAGAAGTCAACAGTGAGGGTGGACTTGGTTGGACGGCTCTCATAGAAGAGAGCAACCAGAATCCCAGTGTGCCCCTTATTGCCCACCTCCCAGCCTAGTCCCATGTGCTAAATGCCTTTAAGGGAAGCCATGTTGGCTTTCAAGTTGCCAGTATTCAAATGTAAAGAGAATAACTGGAGTTTAAATGGAAGCTGGGTTTTGTTCTATTTAACATCCAAAAGGTCAGACCCATCTTGCAAACAAAAGGAGGTTTAAGCTCAATGTTGTGGGGAGGGAGGGAGGGAGGGAAGGGTTTTATATGAAACCTGGGCTCTGAATGAGGTCTTTAATCCATAAGGTTATCTCATAGTCTGATCTGGCTCTCAGAGGAAATGAAGCTATGTTGGGAGGTAGGGAAAGAACATCCTCTTTAACTCTCTAGACTCTGCAGCAAGAGAGGAAATGTCCTATTCTGTGTGCACAGGGCTCTGCCCTGGCACAGAAGTGGAAACTGAACCCCTTGCAGATTTGCACTGGAACTCCCATGCTCATAGGAACCTTCAATTCAAACCCTCTTCCCAGCCCAAGAAGCTACTTCCTATTTGGGGAAGAGGCATGGCTCAGTGGTGGAACACCCTTGGCACCCCCCCCCCCAACATGCCACAGATGAAAATAGGGACACACACATATGAATTTGTAAGAGGCATGGTTAAGCAACATGCAGGTGTGATCAAGAGGGCGTGGCCAGGCAACATGAGGGCGTGGCCAGCCAGGCAACCAAAGGGCATGGTCAGGTACAAAAGTTATTAGAGGAAACACACAAAACTGCAGTATTTTAAGTACAGAAATCTTTGAATTTATTTATTGCATTTAGGGAAGCCTGAGGGGAAAAGAAAACCCCAAATCAATAAATACAGCTAACTATATGTGTATGTACACACACACACACACACACACACACACACACAACATTAACAATAAATACAACATTATAAAATAAACATTATTAGAAAATAAATAAATACAACATGGGTGAAAAGTCTTCATTACAAACAGTCATGTGACCATGACTCTCCTCCCTGTCAGGGTTTGGATCTCAAAATTGAAAATTGAAAACCTTGACTGGTGCTGAACCCTCAGTATTTTTCTTTGCTCTCCTGTATCCTGTACTCAGGCCTTCAAACTTCACTCTACTGTTTGAAGTACTACTTTATTTCTGATGCTAGATCTATATGTTTGTGGCGGACCGCACCTGGTCCATTGCGCAGGTTCGGCACCTTAAGACCGAAGTCGTGCCCTGTACGCGGCTGTCAAAACCTTTACTTTCAGCCGTGAGTGAAATTGACAAGGAGTCCCCTTAGAAACACAGGGAAGCCACAAGCTAGTCAGTTACAAAAGAGTTTAATGGAGCGGAGCTAATAGACTACAGGAATTTCACAATATAAACAGAACCGTCAATTCAGATAGGAAAACGGAAGTATTCAATTTGCTTTCTAGGTAGGCTTTGCTCAAATGCAGAATATTACCTGACACCAGAGACTGACTCTAGGTTCTAATGTAGCGGTTTGCTTTGCCGATCGCCGGGCGTCCTGCCCGGGGTTGGAAGTTGCTTGCCCCTAGCCGGAGCTAGTGACCTGATCTGTGCAAGCCTGCACCGTGTTCCCAACAACCCTTGGTTCTTTTGCACGTATCTTTTCTACCATCCCTTGCCCCCTCCCCGCCCTTGATGACCAGGGGGGCTGGTCCCGCCCCACAGGGTGGTGGCACCTTTCGGGTGCTGGCACCTCCATGGGTACTTTGGGGTACTTCGCAGCTCTTTGAGACTGCACCCCTCACCTCTGGAATCTCATGCTCTTCCTTGAGGGAAGTGTAAATGTGTCCCATTGAATGTATGCAGATGTGGCAGAGGTGTAACCGGTCTGCACAGAATTGTGTCTCCTGTGCCCCAGGTGGGGATTATGCAGACAGAGGGGTGACAGTGGAAAAGAGGGGGGAACATGTCAGGGTTCAATGTGTCAGGGTTCAGCAGTGAACTCAGGCTTTCTCTCCACAATGTTCCTTTTCTGATCCTCCTTATGTTCTGCCTCTCCCTAAGTTTCCCTGCAATAATAGGTAAAAGGCTATAGTTATTAAGTGTTTATCCTTATCTCTTATTATATTGTCATGTTATAATATTTGGCCCAACTACAAATTTTCTCTTGTGCAGCAATGCATCCTTTAATTCAATGTGTTGGTAAGTGAGGCTGAACATCTAGGCATGCCTATTTAATTATTTTATGGATATGTGTATCAACTAAACTTGGCTTGACAGTCACCAACCTGAAACAGCTAATAACCCATAACAGATCACAGAGACACAAACGTGGAGACCAGAAGTCTCCCGAATGCCATGGCCCTGATCTGGATGGGCTGAATTTTAGCTGGAAGACAAAAGAAAACAGAAAAACGCCCCGGCCGCCCACCCCAGGATGCTCTAACCGTTTAAGGGCTCTGACCACTCTGAAGCTGCTTTGGTCTCCATGATGATGGTGGTGATTGCTGTTGCTGTCATTATTATTATTGTACCATCAATGTGCATGGTGCTTTACCGAGTATATGAGAACAGTTCCCTGCCCCAAACAGCGTACAATCCTAAATGTAATATAGAGGCCACAACAAATGGTAGGAAGGGGTAAACCAGGGAGGAATATGCCATTATTTCAGTCAAACATAACTTTCAGCCTACTTTCCCCACATTGTGCAGGAAACTCCTTGTTTTAAAGATCTCCCTCCCACTTTAAAAATGGATCCCTCAATGGTGGCTTTGTTCTCATTAGTAGTTTGCCAAAGAAATACTAATAGTTAACATTTAGATATCTGAGTGTGCAAAGTGGTTCCCAGGCCCACCCTACAGGGTCCTATTTTCTCCACTCAGAAAAAGTGGGCTCTATTGTACTTTATTAAAAAAAACAAGAAGAAGAACAACGCTGATTGAACAATAATGCCAAAATGGAATGATGATGTTTGTTGCTGCTATTTGAGGTAGTTGGGATTTTTTTCTCTCATGAGGGTGTGTTTTCTGCTAAAAATTTAATTTTTAAAAATTTCTGATGCATTTTTTAAAAAACAATCCAAAATCCCTGCAGAATAATCCTGATCATTACTGTAGAGAGCTTTCTCCATGGCACTTCAGCATGTGTTTGAAAAAGACCTTCACATGGGGTGCACAAGTAGAGCCAAGTAAAATTTACCACTGCTCTGAAAACAGAATAACAGTGCAATCCTATGCATGTGTATTTAGAAGTCCTATTATATTCAATGGGACTTACTCACAGGAAAGTGTGTATATTTTAAAGCAATCTACAAAACTGACATTACATTATTACATTAGTATATTATATATTATTTTATAATATTTTATGAGTGGCTTTTGTAGTTTTTTTAAAACCTTACTTAAATCCTTAATTGTTGATATCTGGTGTTGATATCTGGTGTCAGGATTGGCACAAATTCAACAGGTGAAGCTTACCCACCCACCCCACACCCCCAAACATGGAGCTTCAGAGAGAAGGGGAAGTTTCTTGCATTTCCTGTAAATGCATTTCCTGCATTTCCTCACTGTTTACACTGTAAACTCACCTGTTAGAGGCACAGAGTCAGCTCCGTTAGGAAATAAAACCTTTGGCAATATAAAGATAGGATTCATGTGATAATCCTACCTCATGTTGCATTAATAGAAGTATAGTTTCCAAATCGTGTGAACTGATAATTCCCCTTTACTCAGCACTGGTTAGGCCTCATCTTGAGTACTGTGTCCAGTTCTGGGCACCACACTTTAAGAAGGACGTAGACAAACTGGAGAGGGTTCAGAGAAGGGCAACAAGGATGATAAAGGGACTGGAAACAAGGCCCTATGGAGAGACTGAAAGAACTGGGCATGTTTAGCCTTCAGAAGAGGAGACTGAGGGGAGATATGATCGCACTCTTCCAGTACTTAAAGGGTTGTCACACAGAGGAGGGCCAGGATCTCTTCTCGATCATCCCAGTTTGCAGGACATGGAATAATGGGCTCAAGTTACAGGAACCCAGATTCCACCTGAACATCAGGGAAAAAATCCTGACTGTCAGAGCAATAAGACAATGGAACCAACTACCTAGGGAGGTGGTGGGCTTTCCCACTCTGGTGGCATTCAAGGTGCAGCTGGACAGCCATCTGTCAGGGATGCTTTGACCTGAATTGAGGTCAAAGCACAGAGCTGCATTGAGCAGGGGGTTGCCCTGGATGGCCGGGTAGGCCCCTTCCAACTCTACTTTTCTATGATTCTATGATAAATTCCCTCATTCACCTCTCCATGGGTCCAGGCCAGCGGCGAGTGCAGCCTCCACCGCCTTTTCTTTTCACTCAGCAGAGAAAAGAGCATGCACACACAGGTAGAGAGCATGCACACACATCCTTGGGTCTGTCCCCCCCCCCCCCCGTTTACTGTGGGCAGCCTTTGGAGCCTAAGCAGAGTTACCTTAAAGGGGCCATGGGCAAAATTGCAGCTAAGTTAGAAGAATTCGGGACTCTGCATAACAAAGTGAGAAGCTGGGATGGCTTAAGGGTATTCGTGATGGTCCGGAGGGATTTTCGGGACAGTTGGAGGCTATGCCTTGGTTCAACCCCACCACCACCACCAGTTAAAGATGCTGGGAGAGAAAGACCTCTTTTCTGCTTGAGCCACTGCCAGCTACAGTGGACATCAGAGGGCCAGATAGATCATTGGTCTTGGCCTGACTTGTTACATTATAATTGCAGCCCCTTCTTACCGTGACATGCCCACCTGCTGCTGTTGGCGCTGGGCACGATTGGAAGGCTGGGAGCCCAGAGAAGGCCTGTGGGTTGCATAAGCTCCCTTGGCTGCTTGTGTGAATGGCACGGCCAGTTACTTGCTCCACAGAAGTGCAGGAAGAAGCAGCCACAATGTGAAGATTATTCACTCACAATATGGTGATAAATAGCCCCGAGGAGGCCAGCAAAACTATCCTGTCTGTTTGCTGATCTATATTCCTAGCAGAGCGATCTAATCCTGCTCCTAGAACTGGCCTTCTCATGCTGTTCAAGCTAAGGTGCTGGCAGCCTTTTTCACCTCTTCAGACTCTATATTTCTGCTCCTGGAAAAACAAGCAGCTGCACCTGACCTGGAAATGATGAGGAGCCATTTAAATCCAGCCTGCCTCAATAGACATCAAAGAGACACAGATCCATTGTTCACCTTTTGAAACAAAGAGGGAATTTAACTAAGATTCTTTTCAAAGCACTCTAAACAGAAGGAGATTGTATTCTGCTTGTGTAAAACATTGGGCTGTATCCTTATCCATCCCCAAGAATTTGTTAGAAATGAAAGGCAAAGGTGGTTTCATTTTAAAACCCCACACTCTGGATGTGGAAGAGAATGGCTGTTCCAACAGTGCGATCTATCACCTGCAACAGGGCAGAATTTCTAAAGCAAGGCCGAATCCAGCCCTCCTGGGGTCCCAATCTAGCCCTCAGGGGGTACCCAGAGGGCCCCCTCCCCTCCACTCCACTCCATCACCAATTGTTTAGTGGCTACTCAGCTTTTGCATGTTCCCCCCCTTCCCATTCTAGAAGGTTGAAATGCTTCTCCTAATGCGCGCTACTGGAATAAGGCTGCCAAGAGCCTCTCTGAAATGGAATTTGGCCCTCCGGGCTCCGGCTGAAAGAGGTTCCCCACCCTTGTCCTAGAGCTTATTCATAAAGTTTTCATATTGTTACTCTTGCCCCACTTCCAAGAGCAGCAAGAAGTTTTAGGGGGTAGCATAACAGGGTTTAACGTTGCACCAGATTCCTAAGGGACTGCCATGCAGCCCCCCTACAAGGGCTGCACTTCCGTTTGCTGAAACTCTCAACTGCCTCTTCTGAAATGCAGCTGCTCATTGGTGGCCCTTTCTCACCCACCCACAGAGCACTCATCTCAGACTCCACCCTTGCAGGTGAGCTGCTAATTTAGGAAAACATCCTCAGGGGAGCATTAAGGATGATGAACATTATTTTGTCAGGTCCTTCATCATTGGTTCCAGCTGCCTAAATAAACTCACCATGTTGTCATCCTCAGAAAGCCTTGCCTTCTGAAACAAATTGGTTTCAAAAGCTTGTGGCTGTGCGTCTTCCTGAGTAAAAGGTGACAGAACAGGCCAGCCTTAATGGGGGAAAGGGGCAGACAGCAGGTTCATTGAGTTATCATTAAAACTTCCACAAAGGTACTCGGGGCACTATAGAACATAAGTCATTACAAACAAGAAAACCTTTTTAAAGCACCCACACAGAAGCTCTGACAGGACTGTGATTGCCGCCACTGAAAAGGTGCTCTAGGCTAAGGCTCTCCCACCTTGGGTCCCCAGATGTTGCTGGCCTACAGCTCCCATCATTCCCAGCCAGCATGGCTAATAGCAAGGGATTCTGGGAGCTGCAGTCCAGCAACATCTGGGGACCCAAGGTTGGAGAGCCCTGCTCATCTTGTATCCCAGATAGAAGGAATCTCATTTGCAGATTGTAATGCTTAGAGAGCTTCATATGGGAGAAGGTATTGCTAATTATTACATGCTAATGACTAACAGAGCACCAGCCTGGTGAGAGGGGCGGAGAGCAGGGCTGGGTGGGCAGCGATCTCCTGTCTAATCAAAAGGAACAGCCCATATGAATTGAAGGCAATTGGGGGGTGATATACTCTAATGTACTCTTGTTGCAGATACCATACCCCAAATCCTTGGACAGTTTCTCCCAGCTGTTGTTTCAGGACAATGTTAAAATCGCATGAGGGACCAGATGGAACTGTGTGGGGCCCCAATGGCCATGGGGTTGATGAATAGTTCTCCAGTATCACCTGATGGGATTGCTTAAATCCTCCAGGTAGGATCAAAGCAACCACAAAATGGTGCCTCCCAATCCCATCCCAGAAGGATACCATATTCAGTGGTATCAGAATCCATGGAGAGGTCTAGCAGAACCAACATGGACACACTCCCCATGTCTAGTTCCCAGCACAGGCCACCCACAAGGGCAACCAAGGCAGTCAGTGTCCTAACTGGGCTGGAGCTGAGACTAGACAGGGTCAAGATAACCAGAAGGATCCAGGAAAGCTTGCCACCACTCACTGAAGCCCCTTGCCCAAGAATGGTACATTTTGGACAGGGTGGGAATTATCTAGGTGAATCTAATGAGGGTTTCTGACAACTGCTTCCTTCACTGTAGGCCAAGGCTGTCAGAGGGAGAGGAAGCAGCAGTCAGGCACCCCTACACCATGCCTATATACAGCTCCAGCTGAGAGCCATCTTCTAGCTACCCACTGCCATGGCCACCATTGGGAGAGGAAGCAGCAGTCCCTCCATAGTGCATATTGAGCTCTATGGACTGCTGAATTTCTGCCTGTTTTGCAGACATGAAGGGGTTTCGAAAACAGAATTCTTGACCATTGGCCCATGCTGGCTGGTGGTGATGGGGGTTGAAGTCCAAAACATGTGGAGGTTACAAGACTGGAGAAGACTTGTGTCAGCCATACTTGAAAGGAAATGCTATTCACATTCCAAAATGCTTCCATCATCAAGAAAGCATTTCACAGACCAAGGCATCCAAGGAGGGACTTGGGACTTGGGAGCCACCTTGGGAGGACCTTAAGAACATCCATAATCTCAACCACCCAACTGGACAGTTGCCGTCTGGCTGTCTTACTCAGGCTTGAGAGGACACATGGTTAGTTAGCGTCAAAGTTCCACACAGGCTGTCCATATCCTCAGCCTGAACAAACTGAAATGTATCCATTGAAACAGGACAAGCAGTCACCAAGGACATATCCAGAGAACTTGCTCTCAGTATGGAGAACAAGTCAGGATGAATGCAAATGACATGTTTAGCAAACTGGTCAGAGTGAACTACCAAGATCTAACAAAAGATCTTCTACCAAGATCTTCAGTGGATGACATGATGTCAATGGTTGGTGAGAGCCAGTGTGGCGTGGTTAGACTGTTGGACTCAGGAGATCTGGGTTCTAGTCCCCACTCGGTCATGAAGCTCACTGGGTAACTCTGGGCCTGTCACTGACTCTGAATCTAGCCTACATCACAGGGTTGTTGTGAGGATGGAATGGGGAAGAAGATTGTGTAAGCCGCCTTGGGTTCCTTGCTTGAAAAAAGTGGGGTATAAATATAATAAATAAAATAAAATGGAGATCTCTTGTTGACATGACTGCCATGGAGTGGGCCCTAAAATGGACTAATTAGCTCATGTTCAGTCATGTTCATCATTCATGGGCCTTGCTCCACCATTGCTCTAGCCATCTCCCCGGCCACTTCATCACCCACAGAGAGCTCCTCAGAGAACCAAGGAGCAGGTGGTCACCAGCAAGTGGGGAAGAGTGCTTAGGAGGGATCATGTCAACTGCATGGGTCATTTCCCCATTCCAGAGGTTGGCCGGGGCTTCAAACGTACATCAGGGCAACAGGAAAATTTGTTTTATTCATTATACACATGTATATACCACCTAATCTGCTAAAAAGCCACAGTCGGAAATCCCTGAAAACATCCATCCAAATTCATCAGTTTCTGAGAGAAGACCATCCTAATAGGCCTTTCACCACACAGAAGAAGTCCCAGTAAATCTAAATCCTATAACAAAGGGTTATTTCAGCCCCCCACCCTCAACCCACACACAGGTCACTATCATCCTGCTCAGCAACAAATTCCAGTTGGAGAATGTGCACTACAGAATGGACCAGATTTAAATTGAGATAGACAGACCCATGGTTGCCATGAAGCCATGATATCCTGAGCTGCTGCAGACCTGCGGGGTCCACCATGGACATTGCCATCCCCAGAACAGTTAACCTGGGAGGAGTCAACCCTGTACCAGGCATAAGCTCTGTCAGTTCAGGCTGGGAGACTGTTGGGCAACAACTTGCACTCCCTCAGAATACGGAGGCTCTGTTAAGGTGCTGCAGCCATTGATGGGTCTCCATGAATTAATCCTGACCTTTTCCAAAGCTTGTGGTAATGAGTTCTGTAAGTGAATCACACACTGAGTGATGAAATATGTCTGACTGGCTCACCATGGGCTGGGAGCTCACGCTGCAAGGTTCCTTCCCATGACTCATGAGTACACTGCACAAATGCATCGGGGTATCGGTGCATTAATACAAAGCAGATGATGGGGGGCCATTACTTTTTTGAGGTAAGGAAACCATCTGCAATTCTAATTCAATCCACGGGATACAGGGAGATATTCTCAACTGGGTAGAGAGATGTAATTGCTCTGGGTGGAATTAGACTGGGGGTTCACCTTAATTATGGGAGAAAGGTATTACACAAGACTTCTGGAGATTTGGGTCTGGATTTTCCATCTTGAATACAGTGACAAATGCATCTCCACTGTGATCTTGAACACCGTGATGAACACTTCTCCAGTGAGCTCTTTGCGTCCTTTTCCTGGAAACCTTCATCCACCCAAAAGCCTGGCTTCATATTCTTTATGTGTGATCATGAACCTGAGGAGATTCTTCATGTTCCAGGGACACCCCCTCCATGCAGTCAGAGGAAACCGCCAGACAGACATTCCAAGGGAGAATGTGACACCAGGATATTACAGGCTGTAATGGAATCAGCCAAGTGGCAAATGTAGCTTTTAAATAGGTTTTGTGTTCTCCATTAACTTTCCTGATGCTGATTAGTTCTGACAGGGGGGGAAACGGGCTGGTCAGCAACTTTTCCTCTGCCAAGTTCTCCCGGCTCACTGCCACTGTTGGGGCTTCCGGGTTGATCAGATCCTGCATGCACAGCATGTTAATTGGCACAGGAAGATGTGCTTCACTGTGGATGCAAGGAAGAAGGAATACTAGTCAGCCCCTTTTTGGCCACTACAGCAGAGGGCAAAGTTGTAACAACCCTACGTATGCTTCCAATGGGAGGGCATATTTTGTGAGTTTGCGCTGGTGTAGCCATTATTTCTCTCCCCCCCCCCCCCCCCGAACCTTCTAACACAGCTCCAGCTTATTGGAAGCCTATCGGGTGATCCCTGTCAAGATCACATTGGGAGGCAAGCCCAGGATTGCTGCCATTTGATGTGCAGAACAGCATCTACTCAAGCTGAGTATTTTCACAAGAGAACAAGCAATCTCCCCCCCCCCCCTTAACTGCACATCTCCCTGGTGATGTCCCAGGGACCTGCGTTATATTAACATTCTCGGTGAGCCGCTCTTGCAAGGCACTGGCCCCTTCCACAGTGAAGTGCAGCTTGATTACAACTCAGACATACAATGAAAGCAGGGGCTGTTGGGAAGGCAGGTGTCAGTATACAGACATGTTCCATCTTGGGGGCCTGAATGACTCACTCACTTCCTGAAGTTACACTCCAAAACTGAAGAAGTATCTGCTGAATACCCCTAGTCCATCTGTTCTTCATTTTTACAAAGACCTACTTCTTAAACACTCTGAGTAATGAAATAAGGTTGTTATCTGAATGATGAAATAAGATTATTTCCACTGTGTTGTTCTCAGCATCTCACACATCTCACACACATGTCAAACAATGACTGGGTTCAGACGACATGATAACCCTGGCTGTGTGCACTTTTTTCTCTCCCTTCCTCTTTCTCCCTGCTTCCCTTCTCTGTTCTTTCTGGGTGGGTTAGGTACGTCACCACGATTGTTTGCCGGATCCGTGGGGCTCATCGTTGTTGCTTCGCTCCCTCCTTCCCCCTCCGTCCTCCCAGCGATATCCCGGTGGACTCCACCGGGAGGAATGAGGCTCCTCTCTTCGATAGCTGATTTCAGCTCACGGCAGCTGTCCAAGACTCCTGGCGGCCGAAGCGCAGCGGGGAGTGGGGAGACTCTCGCCTCCTCCTCAGAAGTCTCCTCTCAGGCAGGGGGCGGGAGTGCCGGTTCCACTCTCCGCGACTGTTCCATGAATGGAGAGAGGTTTAAACGTTTCCTGCTGGAGGTGCACTGCGCCACCGCCTGCAGCAGGCAAACCTCTCTGGCCGCGGAGTGGTGCCGCGGGAAGCGCCGGCCCACTCTGCCCTTTGCTTTCCCTGGAGAACCCGGGAAAGCAAAGGGCGGAGTGGGCAGGTGCTTCCCACTGCCCCGCCCCGCGGCCTTTTACCTGCTAGAAGTGGTGACGCAGTTCCCCCCTGCAGCAGGTAAACCTCTCCAGCGGGGCGGGGCTTGCTGCTGTCACCTGCATGGTCACGCCAGGGCCGGTGCAAGGCAGTTTGGTGCAGTTTGCTGCCCTAGGCAAGATCAGATATTTAGCGCCCCCCCTTCCCACTTGAGCCCTCCCTCCCTATTTCTGGTGCCCCCTTTAGCCCTGTGCCCTAGGCAGCTGCCTAGTTGGCCTAATGGTAGCACCGGCCCTGGGTCACGCCAGTGACAGGAGCAACCACCCACCCACTTTGCCCTCTGCTTTCCCCAGGTTCTCCTGGGAAAGCAAAGGGCAAAGTGGGCGAGTGTTTCCTGTTGCCCCACCACCCGAGAGGTTTATATGCAGGTAAACCTCTCCGGGGGCAGAGCAGGATGGCGGGAAGCACCTGCCCACTCCGCCCTTTGCTTTCCCGGAGCACTTCCCACTTTTCCTGGGGTGGCAGCACCAGTGACAGTGGGAAGCGCCTCCATCCCCACGGCTGCTTGGCACGCAGAGCAGAAAAGGGAGAAAACCTTTCAGGCAGGAGGCTGTGCTCTGACCCCCATGGCTGCTCCGCGTGCCGAGCAGCTGAACAGAAGCAGATTGCTGCCTCCCCCCAGGCCTACTCTGGAGGAGGAGGCGTGGGTGCCTGATCTGCTCTGTGGCGGAGGTGGAAGAAGCCTCTGACAGCTGCCTCCTAGCACCATTTGGGCATTTGGGGGGCAGCTGGCAGCTGTGCTCTGTGGCCAGCTGCTTGGCAAGAGCGGCAATGTCTGCTCTTGCCAAGCAGCTTGCTGGTTCTGGGGATTGTGCCATTTGGATGACATGAAAAGCCATCCTGGTACAAACAAACTCTAGAACAGACCATTGTGACTTATCATTGTTCAGAACAACAATAAGTCACAACTGTAAGTCACCATGACTGGATTCGCACGACACGGGTAACAAGCATGGTGAGTCCCACCATTGCTTATTGCAGTGTTCTCCAACCTTGGGTCCCCAGATGTTTTTGGCCTACAACTCCCAGCATGCCCCAGCCAGCCTCCCCCGGTGTGTGCCTTCACCGTGCACCCAGCTGCCCTGTAAGAATGGTAGAGCAAAGCAAGCTTGGCTCAGACGGAGCAGAGGGCAGAAGGGCCAGTGCGTGAGGTCTCTGTGACTGCTGTGGCATGCCATGCTGGGGAATGCTGCCACCTAAACACTGCACCTTCCTTCTGATTTTTCCCCAGGGAATTTACTAGAGGCACCTCTAAGTTGTATGTCATGTTTATGCAAATTGCTCACAAAACCACAGAGTAGGTATGGCATCTCTTTTTTAAAAAATGCAAATATTAAAGGCACCTTTTACAAAAAATCTCTGACCTATTTGGCTAACATTTGGCAGGCTTCATCCCCTTAGAAGAGACAACTATACTGGCAAATTTCATTCGATTCTAACAAATGTTGAAGTACAGTAATACCTTGGATTGCAAGTAACTTGGTTTGAGAGCATTTTGCAAGACAAGCAAATTTTTAAATATTTATTTATTTATTTTTTACTTGATATACAAGCGACGTCTTGCAATACAAGTACTGTAGTATGGCTTAAATTAAAAATCTCTGTACAATTTTTTTGGGGGGGGGATTTCATTTTGATATAAGAGTGTTTTGGATTACAAGCACGTTTCCGGAACGAATTATGCTCTCAATCCAAGGCATGACTGTATATACATAGTCGTTTATTGATTTCCCGCTATTGTCAATCCAAAGCTTCAAAAAATGAGCTGAAGAGAGGCTCAGCTTTGGATCCAGACCAAAGCACAACGTCATCCTGAAGCACCGAGCCGAAGCAGTTCCCAGTCCAAAGCTCTGAGGCAGGTTCCAAAGTGAATCTTTTTTCTGTGCAGTCCTGTATCGCCAGCGGAGTCACACCAGCAAGCTGCAGTTTGTCATTTCAGAGGTTAATTTCAGTCCTACCTATGCAGCCCCCATCATTGTGGAGTAGCAGACAAAGCTGCAGTCTCCAGGAGGGAAGGTCCTCTTTTTCTCTTTTGCCTCTGAGACACTGCAAGGGACTAATTATATTAATGACGACGGTGGCAGCGATGGTGGCAGTTTTGCTGTCCAAAACCACAGCTGGAGCCCAGTAACACACACCTTTTACACAAGAGGAACAGGATCAGGCATGCAGCGGTTCATTCAGTTTAGAGGCACTGTTTCCTACCTGCATAGTATGTCAGTCATAATAACCTACAACCCACCCACCCATCCAAAGACCCACCACCACCCTCACACTGAAGGACGAAAATGTTGTCTTCATAGCACTTGTGAAAGTTACCACTAGGGGATGTTCTAATATGTGCATTTCCCTCATGCTAGAAAAGGCAAAAGCAAGCAAGGATGCCTGGAGGAATACTACAGTAAAAATGCACCACCACCCACCAGTTTCTTTCATTCCACACACACACACCCCATTGAATATACTATTCAATTTGGGGGCCTGTGTATGTTGTTTACAGTACTTTTCTAATTAGCATAACAGAAGAGGGGAAACACATCCCCAAATACAAATTTCACAGGTGTTTATTGTTCAAAGCTACCTCCTTTCAGAGATTTGTGGCTCCATAAAAGAAGTTACCTGGAATATATGTGTTGAATTCCAATGATTAAAATCTTTGCTGCCCTGCTGCGCCCTCCCAATGGCTCAAGAATACCTTTTGAACACATGGAACATGGTCAATAAACCCACAGCATTTTAACTTTTAGCATTCTGAGAGAGCAAAACAGAAGGGGTGACATCAGCAAGGATAGGAAACATTAAATCTTACGTTCAAAATTTGCCTTCTGGTTGGAGATTAAAAATTAATATGGAAGCAGAGGAAATATTTTTGCTTCAGGGTTCTGATGTATTAAAAAGCAGAAGCAGCCATGTTGGCCACAAGGGGGAAAAAATCCATATTAGGGCAATACCATTATTAGGCCAACTAAAGGTCACAAAATATTGTGCAAGCAGACTCCATGGCCTGAACATCAGCCATGTTTTCCCCTTCCTCTGCCTCTTTTGCTTGCCTGACGAAAAGTTCTGGATAACTCAAATGTTTCCACACTATTTTGTGACCATTAGTTGTTCTCGTAAAGGCGTGGATATCAGTCTTAGGGTGTCGGTGAAGGCAAGGCATTGGTCTCAGTGGATGTCTCTCTCAGTGGAAAAGGCAGTGGCAGGCTGTATGTGCCAAACCCACTGGTGTCATGCCATGCAGCTTCTCTCACAATAGTTCCTGCCATAAACTAGACCATAAACCCTTTATCTGCTGGCTGCCTGTGAGCCCATTGCTGGCCAAGGGGACACCAAATCCACCCTCCTCCATTGGATCCATCAGAAGAAGTCAGGACAAGAGAGCCAGTGTGGCATAGTGGTGAGAATGTTGGACTGGGACTCAGAAGATCTGGGTTCTAGTCCCTGCATGGCCATGAAGCTCACTGGGTGACTTTGGGCCAGTCACTGACTCTCTACCTAACCTACCTCTCAGGGTTGTTGTGAGGATAAAATGGAGAGGAGTAGAACCATGTACACCACCTTGGGCTCCTCGGAGGAAAAAAGGTGGGATATAATGTAATAATAAATAAATAAATAAATAAATGTTCAACAAGAGTTTCCAATTTCACTTGTCAAGGTAGGTTCTTTACATCAGACCCTGTTATGGAACAGAATTCCATCTTCGCTGCCGCAAGTCTCATTTCCCTCTATGGGGCAACCCTCTTGGGCTCAGGAGCCTCCTCCTTCTGGGAGGCTTCAGCTTCTGGCTTCTCTCCCAGCCGCCCCCACCTTCAGCCGCCTCCAAGCTTCCACCAGTGCCACTCAGGGCCCGGCAACGGCAGAGTCTGCTTGTAGTTTGAATCCCAGCCAAGCCCTTCTTGTGGTTGGTAGAGGGTGGGAGGCTGGCATTTCACACAGTTCCCCTTGTGAGGAAGGATACATGAGGAGGATCTCTTGGGAGGGAGACCTGGTCAGTTTCTCTCCAAGGGTGTGGTTGTCCTTAGAGTCCTGGACCTGTCCCCCCCTTGGACCCCAAGCGAACTGAGCTGTAGACTCAGGCAGACATGAATCATAGGTAAATGGACACTCCGTTTGTGCTTTCCACTTCCACTGGCTGTCCCCGAGGCATGGGCCTTGTGGAGCCCTGGCTCTGCCCTGCCCTGCCCCCCTTTCTTTTCTCACTCTTTCCCCATTCTCTTTACTACAGGCCTGTGGCTCATGCTGGCTCAGCTTGTCTGAGTGTGGAAAGCTAAGCAGGGTCAGGCCTGGTTATGACTTGGATGGGAGACCCCTCCTTTAGTTTCCTGCATTGAGCAGGGGGTTGGACTCGATGGCCTTGTAGGCCCCTTCCAACTCTATGATCTATGAAACCTTCCTTCCCTCTTTATTCTCTGTCTTTGCTGCCCACCCTCCATCTGCCCCTCACTCACTCCCCACCTCCTCCTCCTCCCTAGTTGGGTTTTTGTAGGGCCATTTAAAGGGTTCCTATACGTCAGTGAGACACACACCCCTCCAGCCATGGCTCCCTGTTGCATGTTTGCAAACTCATATTGGTCACCTTCATGGCATCTTTTTTGGCGTACACCTGAATCAAACTAAAAAATGTCATGTGTTCAATGGCCCTCTGGGTCCCATTCTTCTTTGTTCGCTACTTGCCCTCTGCTATAGACTGTTTCCCTGGTTTATTGAACCCATCCTGTGCTTACTCAGATGTAATAGTTCACCCCTTAGAAACAGGTCCCAGTTAGTCCCTCTGACCAGGCCCAGCTGCCATCCTCCTAGGCTGCTCACAGATGGTGTTCTGTCAAGACTGCCCCTGATTCTGGTCCCACTCTGTCCCAATGAGCCCTGAGGCCAAAGTGCGATGCCATTCAGCTTAACAGAGTGTGAATCATCTTGCCAAGATGGGAAGGAACACAGCATGAAAGGAAAGGGTAACAAACAAACCTGCTCCTCTTTCAGCAACACAGACTTGGAGGAGCCATAAAACTTGGCAAAGCAACCTGGGCAGTAGACCCCTGTCACACCTGGTTCCAACCCCTGAAAGGCATCATTGGATCATGTGGAATAGTCATCAAAAACATCACCCAGAATAATTCTCTGCAGGCAGAGGGGAGCTTTGAGGCCAGGAACATCTTTAGTGATGTTTTATTGATTACTAAATAGCTCACGGGCAATTCAATAGAACCCATAGAAAGAGGGGGAGTTTCTGGCAGTCCGGCTGCTCCTGATGTAGCCACTGTGGGGAAATTAGTTGAGCAGTAGGTTTCTCAGATGGGAAAGAGCTTTATTAAAAGCATGAAGCCCAGCGGGTCAAGGAAACAAGGACACTTCTGGTCATTTCTTTTTGGATACAATATATGTGTCTGGTGTAGTTCTGCTGCTGGGCCCCAACTTGGGTCAGGCTGTGGCTCAGTTGTGGGTCCCGTCCTGACCTACCTGCTGAAGACCTCCGATCTAGAGCTATGTTGAAAGAGCTCATCTAAATGTGCACACACCAACCAGCTGCCTGCTTCATCTCAGTTAGGCCAGCTGGCCTGCTGCACTTGTGCCCCCAGCCCATCAGCAAAACCAGGAAGCCTGTCCAACCCGTTGCCAAGCACGGTGTACATGGGAGCTGGTGCGGTCTGCGTTCATTTGCCATTCTCATGCTTTGGTTTGGTGCAAGATAGTTAAAGTATCAAATTCAATTTATATGTAAGTGGGACATTGTCAAGGAAGTCCAACATAGTCATACTGGGCTTTGCATAGGCATCCTGTGGCTGCTGTGGACTTCTAGTCTGATTCAGCTGGGCTCTTCTTATGTTCTTAACTTCACAGACAGAGGCTGAAAAGATGTGGCTGTTGAGCATCAGCCTGGCAGCCTGTTTGCAGGGGAGGCGGGTGACCCCTGTGTCGGTGGGGCTCCTTATCCATTGCATCTTTTAGTTTTAGCTTTATAGGAGCTACCCATGGTTCTGAACTCCAGCCCCAAAATAGGTTCAGCACCATGGAGCACCATGGATAGCTCCTATGATGCTCCAAATAAAAGATGCAATGGATAAGGAGCCCCACTGACACAGGGGTCAGCCTCCTCCTCCGCCTGTTTGACTGTGGGGTGGGGGTGGGGTTCTTTGTGGCCACTGCTGTGGACCTAGTGAGGCGGCAACACCAGCAGGATAGGGCGGGGAGTTTAGGCACTGCTCCCCCACCCCTGTGCCTCCTCTGAGAGGGCTAAGACCTGGGGGCTGTTGTTGATACCATCTGCTCAGAGCAGCAAGATTTGGGGGCTTGGGAGGGAGGGAGAGCGAGAGCGAGCGAGCTTCCACTTCTCTGGAGAGCAGGGCCAGGAGTTGCACAATGCCACCCCTGGACACCCTGGACAGCAACTGGAACTCTGCATCCGCTGTCACTGGGATCACCTGCCTCTAAGCTGCCCTGCTCTGTATGGGGGGGGGGGGTAGCCAGTCTGGTGCTCTTCATTAAGCTGGGGGAACTGGGGGAGGGTGCAAAGGGATAATAAAATGCCCGGGCATTGCTGTGGCGGGAGGAGGAGTGAGGCAGGCTCGCCCATGCCCGCAGTGTCTGCTTCACAGTGTTCCATGAGTGCTTCAACCTGTTCCATCTGATGACCTCAGCGACCCGGCAGGTTGGTATGGGAGGAGGCGCTCTCAAGTAACCTGGACCCAAGTTGTTTCAGGCTTTGTACACAAGTACCAGAACCTTAAACCTGGCCCGGTAGTGAATAGGTAGCCACTGCAGTTCGTTCAGCAAAGGAGTTGCATGCTGAAAAGGGGCAGCTCCCAACAAAAGCCAAGGTGCTGCATTCTGCACTAGCTCCAGCTTCCGGAGCAGCCTCAAGGGCAGCCCCACATAGAGCGCATTGCAGTAATCCAGTCTTGAGGTGACAAGCTATCCCTGTCCACAAGAGGCTGTAGCTGGCGAACCAATCAAAGATGGCAAAAGACACTCCAGGCCGCCGCAGTCACTTGGGACTCCATCAACAATGATGGATCTAGGAGTACCCCCAGACTATGAACCTGATCTTTCAAAGGGAGCGCAACCCCATCCAGAACAGGCCATAAGCCTTTCTCCCGGACTCAGGAACCACTCACCCACAGGGCTTCCATCTTGCCAGGATTAAGCCTCAGTTTATTGGCTCTTACCCAGCCCATCACTGAGTCCAGGACTTGCACAGGCTCTCCTGATTCAGTTGTCACAGGGAGACAGCGCTGTGTGTCATCTGCGTACTGATGGCACGCGGCTCCAAATCCCCTCATGACTGCTCCCAGCGGCTTCATATAGATGTTAAACAACATTGGGGACAAGATGGTACCCTGCAGAACCCCATAGCACAATTGCCAAGAGTCCGAGGAATAATCACCCAATCTTACTATCTGAAATCGACCCTGCAGGTAGGACCGAAACCACTGTAACACAGTGCCTCCTGCACTTGCTTCGCCACAACCCTCTCAAGAACCTTCCCTAAGAAAGGGGTATTTGCAACGGGGCGGTAGTTATCAAATTCTGTTCCCAGCTGAGCAGAAGCACAGGAAAGAGGCTCCAGCTGTTTTGGGGGCTGTGATAAGGCAAGCAGGCTCCCAGAGAGCGAGCGAACAGGGACAGCAAACAGGAGTTTGGCAGAGGAGTTTGGCAGGGGAGGTAAAGGGGGAGGCCCCTAAGAAACACACTCCTGTCCTGGCTGAGTGTGGCGTAACCCCACAATTCAGTCCCCTGGTGTATGTCTGCTTTAGTATGTTTAGTGTGTCTAGAATGTTGAACCGAGTGGGTGTGGTTTGTGATGTCTGGGAAAGGGTGGGGGGAGGAGTATATAAGGAGTGTGGTTGAGTGAGGTCAGGGTTAGTTAAGGCCATTAGTGTGTTATGGGAGAGTGTTTGGAGTGCGGGGAGAGTTTGGGAGTTAGGTTAGGTGGGTTATTTGTGTCTTGTCAGGAGTTTTCAGAGGAATCAGTGATTGTACGAGGAGTGAGAGTATTTGGAGTTATAGGGACTTAGGTTAATTATAAAGTGTTTGGTATAGGCAGGTTTATTTTCTGGAACTAAGATTTTGATAATTAAAACAAACTTATTTTTATTTTGTTTGCTACCCAAATCCTACATGTCAGCTTGGTGTTATTACTTGCATTACTTTTAAATCTACACACACACCTTTGTACCCACAGTATCACAGATTTAAGCTAGATCCTAAATAACCAGCATTAATCTTTTCCCTCATTAGTAGGGGAAAGGTTTCATAGACCCTCCTCTCAGGTTCTTAAGTGTTGATGCTTAGCCTGAGAAGGGTTTATGTGCCTGGTCCCAGTGGAGTAGCGTGGGTTGTCAGCACCCGGGGCAAGGCAAGTAATTTGTGCCCCCTAACCCGTGGATTTTAGCACTCGAGTCTCTTAAGTGGCTTAACTTCCTTACCACAAATGGATTTGTCTTGATTAGTCCAAGGGAGAAATTCCAGACTGACAGCATGTTAAAATGGGAGAGTCTTCTGTTCTGACATTCTGAAGACTCACAGATTTACAGTGCAATCCTATCTTTGTACATTTACAATCCTATACATTAACAAATTTATTCCTGCATAAATTTGCTAATTTATTGTAATAAAAATTATTAAATAATACTTCTAATATTAATAATATAATAATTTGAATTTATTCTGGAATAAATTCTGGTATAAATAATGCCAGAATAAATGTGTTAGCCTTGTAGTTGCCACAAGACTCCTCGCTGGTTTTGCTGCAACAAAATACCACAGCTATCCATCTGGAAAATCCTATATATGTGTACTCTGAAGTAGGTTCCATTGAGTTCAATGGGATTTACTCCCTGGTACAGAATGGGTACAGAATTGCTGCCTTATTGGATCATAAGCTTTAATGGAAAAGAGCCAGCTTCATTGAAAGATTGAGAGCCAGTGTGGCTTATTGGTTACAGTGTCAGACCGGGACTCGGGAGATCTGGGTTCTAGTCCCCACTGGGCCATGAAGCTCACTGGGTGACTTTGGGCCAGTACCTGACTCTCAGTCTAACCTACCTCACAGGGTTGTTGTGAGGACAAAATGGAGAGGAGGAGGAGGAGGAAGATTATGTAAGCAACCTTGGGTTCCTTGCAGGAAAAAAGGTGGGACATAAATAAATAAAATTATCTGCAGTTGACAGATAACATAGATGTAGGGTGTGTATGTGTGTAAACAGTGGACCCAAATGGCCATAACGTACAAGAAGCATAAATCTGTGGGATTATTATGCAAAGTTGATATGTATAAAAGATCAGTACAGCAGAGTTACCATTTGCAACAGCAGTAACTGGGGAAAAACCCACTTTCCTTGTTTTGCTATGTTAATTGAACACCTGTAGTCCAAGGAAGACTGGTGGAGAACTGCAATTCCCCTCATGCAATGCGGGAATCTGTTTCGTCTCCCCCGCCCCTTCCTTCTGATGACCATTCAAGGCCGTTCCCAGAGTGCACTGCTCCGAAAGGACACCTCTTCTCTCTTCTTCCCACGCTTGCACAAGAGGCTTCCTGCGTGCTAGAGCAACGTTATTTAAATAAAGGACTACAACTCCCGTCATGCGGCGGCTCCGCTCGTGCGGTGCACTCTGGGGACTGTAGTTTGTTGGTTCTCCAAAGCTCGATGGAAGTAGAGGGGAAGAGACAAGGAACGGAACTACAACCCCTATAGAGGAATTAGGACGGGAAGAGAAGGGTCGCGTCGCTGGGCGCACAGCCAGCACTGCAGAGAGAGTGAGTGAGCCAGGCAGGGGCAGAGAGCTGCGAGTGCGAGCGCGCCCCCCCAGATGTTGCGCCCGGTGTGGCCAGCCCCCCCTGCACCCCCCACGCTACGCCTCTGCCTGGTCCTAAAGTGTAAGGGACCGTGTCGTCGCACTGAGACATAAATATAACTGCTTGAGACAGCCATTGTACCAAAACAAACTAAAACAAAACAAAACAAAAGCTCCCAGCTTGCAGATGATAACACAACACTTGGGAGCGATTGAGTTGATGACCCTCCACATCTCACTGTTCCACAGTGAGACCAGGGCCTTGGCTGGATCACCAGCTCTATCCACTGGAAAATCCCCAAGAGCATCCAGAAATCCTTGGGATTCCATAAATCTCCTGGGGCGGACGACCATTTGAACCCCTGCAGGAGGGAAGTAATGCCGCGAGTTCAAACCTCACCAGCAAATGGTCTGACCATGACAATGGGGTTACTTGGGCCCACCCAATTTCCAGACTACCCATCTTACAGCCTGGAGCAAAGACCAAGTCAGGGGTATGCCCCGCTTTATGTGTTGGGCCAATGACAAACCGAGACAGCCCCATGGAGGCCATGAAGTCCCAAGCCAGAGCTCCAGAGGCAGCCTCAGCATGGAAATTCAAGTCAGCCAGGACCACCGTCCCGGGTTCCTCCAACAGCACACCCGAGACCACCTCTGCCAGCTCGGTCAGGGAGGGTGCTGGGCGGCAGGGTGGGCGGGACACCAGCAGCATCCCCAACCTGTCTCTATGGCCCAGCACCAGGTGCAACCCCTCACGGCCCGCTCCAGGGTGGCGTGGCTTCCTGGCGATCGGGATGGAACTTTTGTGAATCACGGCAACTCCACACACACCCTGGCCCTCCAGCCTCTGCTGGTGCTGCACGGAGTACCCAGGTGGGCAGAGCTGAGCCGGGTCTGGTCCACCCAGCTCACCCACCCAAGTCTTAGCAATAACACTTGGGATCAGCCTTCTCATCCACGAGTAAATCGCGAATGAGTACGGTCTTATTGCGGACTGCTCTGGCATTAAATAGCAGCACTACAAGACAGGAGGACTCACTCAGTGGATGAGCTACCAGATACGTGAGAGCTGGAGGGAGGGTAGAAGGGGAACGGTGTATGAACATCGGTAGCCCATTCTACTCTGATGTCCCCCCGACCCCCCCCCCTCCTGCCATATCTCCTTCTTCCCCACATCGCTCAGGCAGCGCGGCGGCAAGTGATGGTGAGGGGATGAGTGAGTGGCTGCTGTGTGCCGGCCCCTCAAGCCCTGAGTGGGGCGGGGGTGTGTGTGGATTGGGTGGTTGTCATCGGCACTCGCCCAGAGTCACTTGGCAAGAGCGGGGGTTTGCCACTCTTGCCAAGCAGCTCGCTTGTTGTGGGGCTTGCCCCACTGCGGGTTGCGTCATCCAGGTTCAGATGACACAGCAAGCCATGAAGGGCTAAGCAAATCCTACAATAAGCCATGGCTTCGTGGGGTGGCTTCATAGCTACCCAGCGCAAAGCGTGTGGGGTTCAGATGACATGCTAAGCCAATATGGCTTTGAGGGCACAGTGGCTTAATGTGTCATGTGAATGCACTCAATGGGGTCGGGCAGAGCAGGGAAGATAAACGTAAGTTATGTCCCTCCCCAGGCTGGGATACCAAGGCTGGGCTGCCATTTCAGCAACTCACTGGGTGTGTGTTCAAGACCTGCTCCTGAATGACAGCTTGGTGAATGGCAAAACTTCCTTCCTGAGCTGACACAGGTGGTGATGAAGACCCTCATGCTTCTTGATTTCAACACTCATGCTGAAGCTTCCTTGTCTGTAGCAATTCAGAACTTCGTGGCCTCTGTGACAACCCTGGGCCAGCCTAGGATTATATCTGGCAGGACACATCCTGGATTTGGTCCTTTTCTTTGTGCAGAAGGAAGGTGATCTGTGGGTGGGAGAATCTGATGCCCCTCCTTTGGCATGGACAGATCCAACTTAGAATCATATATAATCGTAGAGTAGTAGAGTTGGAAGGTGCCTACCAGGCCATCGAGTCCAACCCCCTGCTCAATGCAGGAATCCAAGTCAAAGCATCCCCGACAGATGGCTGTCCAGCTGCATCTTTAATGCCTCCAGTGTGGGAGAGCCCACCACCTCCCTAGATAGTTGGTTCCATTGTCTTATTGCTCTGACAGTCAGGAAATTTTCCCTGATGTTTAGGTGGAATCTGGGTTCCTGTAACTTGAGCCCATTCTGAGAGAATCGAGAAGAGATCCTGGCCCTCCTCTGTGTGACTTTCAGGTACTTGAAGAGTGCTATCATATAACCCCTCATTCTTCTATTCTGAAGATTAAACATGCCCGGTTCTTTCAGTCTCTCCTCATAGGGCTTTGTTTCCAGTCCCCTAATCATATTTGTTGCCCTCCTCTGAACCCTTTCCAGTTTGTCTACATCCTTCTTAAAGGGTGGTGCCCAGAACTGGGTGCAGTACTCAAAATGAAGCCTAACCAGTGCCGAGTAAAGGGGAATTATCACTTCCCGCGATTTGGAAGCTATACTTCTATTAATGCAGCCCAAAATAGCATTTGCCTTCTTTGCAGCCACATCACATTGCTGGCTCATATTCAGTTTGTGATCTACCACAATTCCAAGATCCTTCTCACTTGTAGTATTGTTGAGCCAAGTGTCCTCCATTCTGTAACTCTGCATTTGGTTTGTGTAGAGAAAAGAGCCTCTGAGGGTTCCTACGCGCACACACACACACACACACACACACACACACCTCCTCATGTGTAAACCAGGTAATCCCGGCTGGGGGCTGGGAGGAGGCGAAATGTGCATAAGTATCTGATAAAGCATGGCGCCTGAAAGTCCTGAAAAGCTGGTCTAGTCTACAGTGACCCGGCTTTCATATGCAAGATGCAGAAGCCCACTAGTCATGAGTCACCCCCCCCCCTGCCTGGCCAGGTGAAGTTCATCCTGATTGGTTAGAGGCAGCAGAGCTACAGAAAGGAGGAGGGGAGGGGGAAAGGTATATTGCCGAGGTGTGGCTTTTGTCTGTCGTCGTGTCGTTGTGGATCATGGCAGCAAGCTGCACGGAGGTCCAAGCCTTCGGGCTGGCCTCAGGATCCGGCCCCAGGTAGCTCCTGGTGAAATTAGCTGAATGAGGGCTGTGGCAAAGGCAAGCCTGGAGGAGGGCTACCCATCTCGGACCTTAGGGTAGGTGTGGTAGTCTCCTCGGTGGCAGGGCTGTGCTGAAACCAACCCTGAAGGGAACCGGCCCCCAGGTAACTAGTGTGTGCCTGGGAGATATAAGGAATCAGCTTTTATTGTTTTGTAGCTCTATTGTTTGTACCAAAGTGTCTCTCTATTTTTGTGTTCTTACCTCATTTCCCACCTTTTGTTGTAATATGCTACCTAAATAAACCTTCTTGGTTTTTACCCCACATGGCGTTTGTGATTGCTCTGTTGGTTCAGCTAAATCCAGGTTATAGTCAAGGCAAGTCCCTGGCAGAGATTCAAGTAGGATTGCAGAGCTGAGGCTGGCAGTCTGGCACCTTGAGATCTCTGGGGGTCTTTTGGGTAGGAAAGGGTGGGTTGGTGGGTCAGCCAGCCCCCCTTCCTCCACAGTTTCCTTTCCCTAGGTGCAGCACTTGGCATTTATCCCTATTAAATTTAATTCTGCTGTTTTCAGCTCGGTGCTCCAGCCTATCAAGATCGCTTTGAATTTTGTTTCTGTCTTCCAGAGTATTAGCGGTTGCACCCAATTCTGTATCATCTGCAAACTTGATAAGCATTCCCTGCACCTCCTCATCCAAGTCATTAATTTGTTAATTAATTAACTACTTCTGCTCCTGTCACCGTTTTCCAGGGAGTTTTGCCTACTTCATTCTTCCTCGCCTCAGTGTTCTCCAATTCTGCCTCAGCTTGCTGCTGCTCTTCTGGCTCCTGTACTTCACTTTGCTGTTGTAGTTCCACCATTCTGTCGAGGAACTCTTCATGTTCTCTTATTCCCTTGAGTGTTGACACTCATCACTCCAGTCCTATCACTTTTTCTTCCAACAGTGCAACC
This sequence comes from Shinisaurus crocodilurus, assembly GCA_021292165.1. Lineage (NCBI taxonomy): Eukaryota > Metazoa > Chordata > Lepidosauria > Squamata > Shinisauridae > Shinisaurus > Shinisaurus crocodilurus. The sequence goes on from JAHFWL010000137.1 coordinate 287,209, forward strand.
AGCTTGCACTTGTTGCACCTGTAGGCCATGCAGATCTCAGGCAAGAAAACAAACATTGCACACACCTTGCAAGTCACCACCACTGGAGAGTCTTTTCCGTCCATACTCTCTATTCCCTTTTTGTTTCTACCTTTCTGATTGTATTGGAATGGCCTGTGCCTTGTCCTGCCTTTCCTGAAGGTGAACAACAGATTCCCCCTGGTATATAAGTGTGTGTTAGAAGAAAAAGAAAAGAAGAAGAAGAAGAATAAAAAAGAAAGAAAGGAAGAAAAAATTGTTAAGGACCTCCCCCTTGAACTCCCCTGCTGAACTCCTCTGCCAAACTCCTGTTTGCTCTCCCTGTTCTCTTGCTCTGAACGCTCGCTTTCTGAGAGCCTGCTTGCCTTTCACAGCCCCCAAAACATCTGGAGCCTCTCCTGTGCTTCTGCTCAGCTGGGAATCTGGAAACAGAATGGCAGTTTTAAAGCGCAGAAGGGTGGGGGGGATGCATTGAAGTGAATGGTTCACCCTGGAAGCTCATATAGTTCAACATGGTTTCCTGAGGATTTTCTGATATGTCTGGTAACCCTGTTGATACCCCAGTTGGTTTCTGGAATGAGGAGAGGGCCCAGCCAACTGTGCTATTGTATTTTTAAATTATGTTTAATTATTCTAAGTCATGCTAGAATCAATGACAGTTGGAATCAATTTAAAGTAAATCCTTTAAATAAAATAAATCTAAATAAATATTGGTGTGGTTGCTCCTAGATGCCCTTTCCTATGCTGTGGGGCGAAGACATCTCCGTGGCTCCTGGTAGAAGAGCAATGATGGGCAATGAAATGGGTAGGCTGATGGCTAGGCTGCCGGTGGTGGCATCTCACGGAGCACAAGAGAGCGATTGCCTAACAGCCTGTTCTCCAATGGTGATGGTAGCATTAAGGAAACACATTTCCCCACCATCACGCCTGTGCAGTGTCATCCAGCAGAACTGTTCTCAGCGGTCAGGGGCCTTGCCCATGGCGGGCAGCTGGGAGCAGTGGGAGTTGGTGGAACTGCTGTGGTCAGTTCACCAGAGAAGTCACATATAAAGGGTGGGTTTGCACAACACAACAAGCTATAATTGTAAGTTACCATGATTGGTGGCAACTTACAACAATATTTCTGACAGGCAATCATTGTTTCTGGTCATCATCAGCTTTTGTTCCCACCCAGTCCTCCCTCCACCTCCAGGCATGCATCCCAGGCAGCCTGTTCATGATTGGTCGGCTGAGTGCTCTCCTCCCCCTCCTCCTGCAGGAATCTTTGACCCTTTCTCTACCTCCCTGTAGGGATCGATATCCCTTTCTTGCCTGTTCCCATTTTAAAAAATCGATTCCCATTGGGTGGGGGGAGAGATTGGTGCTGTAGCGGGTTTTAAGGTTAATATATTGAAAACAAAGATGTTAACAAAAAACATGACAACTGAAGATCAAGTAAAATTGTCAAATAAATCAGGGTTTAAGATTTAAAAGAAGGTTAAATACTTGGGTATTACCTTGACAAATGTGAATTGTATGCTGTTTCAAAATAATTATGTTAAGTCATGGAACGAAATTTAAAAAGATTTCATAAGATGGGATAAAGCACAATTTTCACTTTTGGGGAGAATAACCACAATTAAGATGAATGCATTATCTAGAGTGTTATTTTTGTTTCAGACTATTCCTATTGTGACATCGCAAATACCATTCAAACAATGGCAGAAAGATATATCTAGATGTATTTGGCAAGGGAAAAAAACACAAGTTAAATATAAGATTTACAGAATGCAAAAGAAAGAGGCGGTTTAGGTTTAGAATCATAGAAAAGTAGAGTTGGAAGGGGCCTACAAGGCCATCGAGTCCAACCCCCTGCTCAATGCTGGAATCTTGAGATCAGATTAGTCTGGCAGGATTTGTTCTTGACAAATCCATGCTGGCTTCTAGTAATCACTGCATTGTTTTCAAGGTGCTTGCAGACTGACTTCTTTATAATCTGCTCCAAAATTTTCCCCGGGATTGATGTCAGACTGACTGGCCTATAGTTCCCAGGTTCTTCCTTCTTGCCCTTTTTGAAGATGGGAATAACATTTGCCCTCCTCCAGTCATCTGGCACTTCACCTGTCCTCCATGATTTCTCAAAGATAATAGACAGTGGTTCTGAGAGTTCTTCTGCCAGTTCCTTTATTACTCTAGGATGCAGCTCGTCAGGCCCTGGAGATTTAAACTCGTTCAGAGTAATCAGGTGCTCCTTGACCATTTGCCTATCAATCTCAAGCTGCAATTCTGCCCCTTCAGTCTGCACTTCAGGTTTGCCAGCGGGGTCATAGACCCTCTTTTGGGAGAAGACCGAGCCGAAGTAGGAATTGAACACTTCTGCCTTTTCTTTGTCTTCTGTTATCAATTTGCCATCTTCATTGCGTAGTTGAACCACCATTTCTTTCTTCTGTCTTTTACTGCCTCCCAGTAACTGCCTCCGCCTCCCTGCAGCTGCAGCTCAGAGGGCAATAATGAGGGTTCCTGGAGGGGTGGAGGGACAGAAAGTCACATTTTGCCAGCAATAAATTATTGTGGCTTGAGTACTTGGGGATTTAAAAAAAATCATTTTTTTTTGCCTCCAACAAGAGCACTTCCTTGAGTGAAGATGCCTGGATGGATAATAAGCAGCACCCGTGCATCTATCATTCCACTCCCCCCATCCAGCCAAATCATTTTGAAAGGCCCTAAAGGAAATGGATTGTCCCCTCCCAGGCAAGAGGCAACAGCTGAGCTCAGCTGGCTTTGGGCTTCAGTGGCATTTCTTCTCCCAAGTGGAACTGTGCTCTGTAGCTGCCCTTTCTCCAGAAACATTAAATTTTGGCACTCCAGCTTCCCTTTTATTAGGCTAATAAAATAATGGACCTATAAAATTTCTGGACCTTAAAGGTCACTTAGTCAAGTGTGTGAGACAAAGAACATGAATTTGTGAGGACTGGGTTGGGGTTTTCTGACCCCTGTCAGGGGTTACGAAAGACCCCCCCCCCCCCAGTCCTGGGAGTGTTTTTGTTGGTTAAAAACAAAAACCAAAGACACAAATCCTCTTTCCAAGGACTAGGAATATATTTTCCCCCAAGCAATAAAAAGCTAGATAAGATGAATAAATTAAAATAAAGGCGGCGGCGTAGCATATCTGAAGCAAGTGAACAGCGCGTGCTGTACTTGATAAAGGGATGGCAAAATCCTTTTTTTATTTCATTCTGTTAAAGCGTTTTTGTGTATGCCTTTGCAAAGGAAAATCCCTTTGTAGTGACTTTTTTTTGGCTTTGTGGAAGAATAAAAATAATCTCTTGTTCTGAACATGGCAAGAATAGGAGTTAGAGTTTTGATGAGAAAATTTAGAAATGTCTTTAGTGGTCTTAGAGATGAGAGCTTTGTACAAAGACACTTTCAGCCATTCATGTGCATCTGGGGATGCCAACAGAATGACATATACATGAGACTCATTCCCCCTCTCCAGCTCCAGGCCTCTGCTGAATACTACTGTAGAATAGTAGCTATTGAATACCTCAGCAGTGCTAGGTGACTCCTAGGTCACCTAGGACTGGATGCCACAGTTGGTGTGAGCTGCAATGGACTGTGGGATGGGGAAGTTGTTCAGTGGCTTCTGGCTGGAAGAAGCAGCTGTAGGGATTCCAGCGGGTTTGGGGTCCAGTACTTCCGGATGTGTGCTTGCTTCTGCAGCCCTGTAATGCCAGCTAAATCAATAGTTAGTACACGCTCCCTTCCAGAGGAAAAGTTTCACAGCCTAGAATGTCGTGCAGCTCAGGGGAAAGGGAGCGTGAATCAGCCTGGGTTGCCTCCCCGCCCCTCACGCCTCTCCCTGTGGACCCCAGCTCATGCTTCTCACAAGACTTCCCCCCTCCCCTCATTCTCTCAGCCTAGTCATCCCCAACAGTGCTTCTTCAGAGCCTTCTTTTTTATTGTCTCGGTCTCTGTGCTGAGCAGTGCCTGGGCTGGATGAGGCCAAGAAACGAAAATGCCATCTTCACCAGATTGGAGGGGTGGACTCTGTAGGTAGGTGGCTTGTCTGCTTGGTCTGTTCTGGATGGGGCTGCCCCCACCCCAGGATCACGTTCGCAGTCTGGGGGTGCTCCTAGATCCAGCTCTGTCACCAGAGGTCCAGGCAGCCTCTGTCTGTAGCCGGGATGGCCACAATTCCCCGTGCTCTGGTGACATGTAATACTGACTGCTGTCCTGTGTTGCACGTAGGTCTGCCTTTGAAAACCGTTTGAAAAGTACAGTGCATTCAAGATGCAGCCACCAGACTTTTAACTGGGACTGTTGGGTGGGAATATAACTTGGCGGTATTGAAAGAACTCCACTGGCTTCCAGTCCATTTGCAAGCAGAATGCAAAGCACAGGTGCTTCTTATCTGTGCAGTCCTATACTAGACGCAGGTACCTGAAGGAATACCTACTCCCATACTCACCTACCCTTGTACTGAGGTAATCTTCAGAGATCCTCCTCCAGAATCTGTGCCCCCCCCATCCGAGGTAAGGCATATGATGGCACTAGGGGCAGCTGGCATTCTCCCCATCTTCGCCAAAGCTTTGTCCCCTGTGAAGGTGTGTGTGTGTGTGAATGGGGGGGGGGGTACGGACAAAAGTCATATGGTTTTCAGGTAGGGGGCACAATGTACAATTACAAGGTGGTAAGGACTCCCCTCACCCCACTTTAGACTTTAAAAATGGCAAGGCACAGCTTGGCTGCCACTATGCTGGGCATGTCGCAAATTTAGTCCCCGGCGCCCCTGGGAGTGGCATTCTGTCCTCGTGCAGCGTGTCCAGTGCCATCTGCAGCTTGATTTCCAATGCAAATGGCAGCAGCGCTGCCAAGCCCATGCATAGCACCAGTCAGGCCGCAGCTCACCATTTTTAAACTCTACAAAATGGGGGTGAAGGGTCCTTGCCACCTTGCAAATGTAAGTAGTACACCTTTAACTTTGTAAGGCACCCAGATAACTTTTGTTATTAGGTGGCTTAAAATATTAATAAAGAAACAGTAAAGCCCACTCAAACATTGGTGGTCCCCCAAGCCTTGAGGAGGCCTTTGTGTAGCCAGGAACCACCACCACCCCACTCACACACACACGTTGTGAAAAAAGCTGCTCTGGATGTCTTGGCCCAGCCCTAAGGAAAGCCTTCTCAGTGGTAGCATCCTGGGTGTGGAATCCTCTGCATTGGGAGGTCCACCGGGTGCTGGCAGTCATTCTTTCAGTGCCAGGTGAAGGCATGTGTATTCTCCCAGACTTTTAGTGTTTAAACTCACTGTATTTTATTATATTCTATTTTAATTTTTGTATTTTTTTTCTGTTTTATGAATCACCCTGGAGCTTTGTGAAGGGCAGCATAGAAATCTGTTACATCAAAAATAAATAATTGTTTATACATCCTGGGATTTGCTGCCCTCCCTGAAGCAGATCAGAGATCAGGTAGGGCCGATTCCATCTACCTGGGGCTGGGGGAACAGGTGAGCAAAAAAAAAAAAAAAAGGCATGAGACCCACTAATGAGAGAGAGCCACTAACTTGTGCAGGCCTTACACACGTTGGTACAATGCACCTGGAGCAGGTGGCATGAAGTGGAAATAGTTGGCCGAGGAGATGTTTTCCAGATTGCATCTCTTGTTGGCCTCCTGTGGTGAGAAAGGGAAAAATTGAGCGGGGGAGGGCAGTGATGGCATGAGCACGGTGGCTGGCGGCTGCCACACTGCTCCTGTGCCTTTCACAGATAAAAGGCAGTCAGAAATGCAGTAGGTGCAGCCAACTTTTCCCAGCATGGGAAAAAGGAACGGCTGCAAGATTAATTTAGCAGCATATAAAAATAGAGCAGAAACAGGCAGCACAAATGATCCCGTCTAAAATGGTGGGGTCTGAACTTTTTCCAGAAGGTTAAAAAAGAAGGGCACCGAGACACTTCCTTGTGGGGCAAATTCATTCCACAGTTCCAGGACTGCTACAGTGGGAAAAGCCCCACTCTGCCAGTACAGCTGATCCAAGGTCCTATATATTTTTTTTAAAATATCAATTTTACCTTCAGAAATAAACAAATGAACAAGAACGACAAAGGACAGAACAACAACAAACATTGCCAGCCAGGAGGCTGCTCAGCATTCAACCGGTGTGATGAGTAAGTCCAGATATTTTCATGCCATCCGTCCTGCTCAACAGAGTATGCAGGACCAGTCACAGCAAAAGGCTGCCCCTGCCTGCCTGCCCGCCCCGGAACTTGAGTTGAGTCGATGGTGAGCCATGCAGGAAAGAAGCTTGTCTGTGTTGCTTATTTGTTCCCCAGAACTCCCTAATTTGATGGGTTGGCTTTTCAGCTGCAGCTATTTGCAACCCTCTCTCCAGTCATCTCTTTATGGAAAGCCCCACACTGACTTCTGATTTTCATAGATCATAGAGTTGGAAGGAGCCTACAAGGCTATCGAGTCCAACCCCCTGCTCGATGCAGGAAACTAGAGGAGTAACCAGGCCTGACCCTGCTTAGCTTTCCACACTCAGACAAGCTGAGCCAGTGTAAGCCACAGGCCTGTATGTTTGTCCATCTCTAGCCTCACTGCTGCCAAAGGAGTCTAATGAGATCTCTATAGGCCAGAGTTTCATTGGGATCTTCTAAAACTGAAAGGAGCAAAAGGGGAATCTGTTTACAGTAATCCGCTACCAGTGGACTTTGCAACCACATATGGCCTAGAGTGCCTCACATCCTGCAGTTGGGCAAAATTGAATTATTCCTGTGGTTGAGTTTGATTGGGGTGAGCAGTCATCTATGCAGGAGTTTCATTGAGATTTCTTTTATCTGAGTGGAAATTGTTTTAACAGGGGGATAGGGCTGTCCATTGAGCATCAGTGATGGATCCAATGTCTTATTGAAGACACTCAGGGGAAAGCCCTTAACAAGAAGCAGGACTCATATCTAGAGATGTTGTGTACCTTTATATACCATGTCAAAATTCTGGTGGGCTCTGAAAAACATATTCCTAAAAGAAATGGGCAGAGGATAGCGTAGTCCCCTGTTCAGGACCGGTGCAGGGCTGTTTGGCGCCCTAGGCCAAATTATATTTAGCGCCCCCCCTCTCGTGCCGTGGGGGGGGCTCCGGAGCAAAGCAGCCCTGCTCTGCAACCCCCCCCCCCGCGCTGCCGGCGCCGGCGCCGCCACCACCACCTACCTTCCCCCCCCCCCGCTGCTGGCTGCTGCTGCTGCTGCCGCCTCCTCCTCCTCCTCCTCCGACACGACGGGACCCCCCGCTCTTTTTTTTTTTTGCCGGGGAAACCAGGGCAACAGGGCTTAAACAGCCAAAACTACGCCGTTCCTCCCGCCAAAACAACGCCGGCGGGGCTTCGGAAACGACGTGAAGGTAGGTAGGTGGCTGGCGGGTGGGCGGGCGCGGGCGGGCGCGCACGGGGGGGAGGTGCAGCGGCGGTGGTGGCGGCGGCAACGGCGGCAGTGGCGGGCGGGCGCGGCGGAGGCGGCAGGCGGGCAGGAGCACGCCGGTGGCGAGGAAGGAGCGCAGCATTTCTGCGCCCTCTTCTGCCACGTGCCCTAGGCAGCCGCCTGGGTCTGCCTAGCGGTAGCGCCGGCCCTGCCCCTGTTCAAAGTACTGTCAAACTGAAGTTTTAACACACATTCAAAGTATGAAGGATCTCAGTTTCTCACATTCAAATACAGTGTTCTCAAATGCATATTCAGATAAATAGATCCAAATTTTATGAAATACAGGCTTGAGGAATTATCCTCCTCCTCCTCCTCCTCCTCCTCATCATCATCATCATCATCATCATCATCATAGAATCATAGAAAAGTAGAGTTGGAAGGGGTCTACAAGGCCATCGAGTCCAACCCCCTGCTCAGTGCAGGAATCCAGGTCAAAGCATCTCTGACAGATGTCTGTCCAGCTGCACCTTGAATGCCTCCAGAGTGGGAGAGCCCACCACCTCCCTAGGTAGTTGATTCCATTGTCTTAATGCTCTGCTCTGACAGTCAGGAAATTTTTCCTGATGTTTAGGTGGAATCTAGGTTCCTGTAACTTGAGCCCATTATTCCGTGTCCTGCAAACTCGGATGATCGAGAAGAGATCCTGGCCCTCCTCTGTGTGACATCCCTTCATGTACTGGAAGAGTGCGATCATATCTCCCCTCAGTCTCCTCTTCTGAAGGCTAGACATGCCCAGTTCTTTCATCCTCTCCTGGCCTTGTTTCCAGTCCCTCCTTTATCATCCTTGTTGCCCTCCTCTGAACCCTCTCCAGTTTGTCTACGTCTTTCTTAAAGTGTGGTGCCCAGAACTGGACGCAGTACTCAAGATGAGGCCACCTAACCAGTGGTGAGTAAAGGGGAATTATCACTTCCCACGATTTGGAAGCTATACTTCTATTAATGCAGCCCAAAATAGCATTTGCCTTCTTTGCAGCCACATGCACATCACATTGCTGGCTCATATTCAGTTTGTGATCTACCACAATTCCAAGATCCTTCTCACTTGTAGTATTGTTGAGCCAAGTGTCCCCCATTCTGTAACTCTGCATTTGGTTTCTGTGGAGAAAGGGGGGGCTGGCTGACCCGCCACAACCCACCCTTTCGTACCCCAAAGGACCCAAGACCCCCAGAGATATCAAGCTACCAGATTGCCAGCCTCAGCTGTCTGCAATCCTACTTGAATCTCTGTTCAGGGACTTGCCTTTCTGACTGTAACCTGGATTTAGTTGCTGGAACCACAGAGCAATCCACAAACACCATGTGGGGTAAAAAACCAAAGAAGGTTTATTCTGGTAGCATTTTACAACAAGAATAGGGAAATGAGAGGAGCACACGAAATTAGAGAGAGACCCTTTGGTACACAGAGTAAAGCTACAAAATAACTTTATTTTATTAAAGTTAGGTGGGTTAGGTTTTTAATGAGAATTTTTTATATTGTTTTAATTATTATATTTTATTGTGTTGTTTTGTTGTATTTTAATTGTACATCACCCAGGGTGGCCGGGTGACCGGCCAGATGGGCGATTGATAAATATAATAAATAAATAAATAAATAAATAAATAAAACCTGATTCTTTATATCTCCCAGGCACACACTCTGTTACCTGGGGGTCAGTTCTCTTCCAGGGTTGGATCCAGCACAGCCTTGCCGCCCGGGGGGACTACTTCACCTACCCGAAGGTCCGAGATGGGTAGCCCTCCACAAGGCCTGCCTTGCCAAAGCCCTCATTCAGCTAATTTCACCAGGAGCTACCTGGGGTCGGATCCTGAGGCCATCCGATGGCTTGGGCCTCTGCTTGGCTTGCTGCCATTACTCCACAGCCAGCAACCACACGACGAACAAAGACAAAGAACAAAAACCCACACTTTGGAATATAGCTCTTTCCCCCTCCCCTCCTCCTTCCTGTAGCTTCCCGGCTTCTAGCCAATCAGGATGAATTTCACCTGGCCAGGCAGGGGAGGGGAACTCATGACTCATGACTTTTGCATTTGAAAGCCGGGCCTCCGGCTTTTCAGGACTTCCAGGTGCCACCAAGAGGAACTATGCACATTTCGCCTCCTCCCAGCCCCCAACCGGCCTTACTTGGTTTACACATGAGGAGGCGTGTGTGTGCGTGTGAGTGTGCGTGTGCAGGAACCCCTAGAGGCTCTTTTTCTCCACAGTTTCCTTTCCCTAGGTGCAGCACTTGGCATTTATCCCTATTAAATGTCATTCTGTTGTTTTCGGCCCAGCGCTCCAGCCTATGAGATCGCTTTGAATTTTGTTTCTGTTTTCCAGAGTATTAGCTGTTCCACCCAACTTTGTGTCATCTGCAAACTTGATAAGCATTCCCTGCACCTCCTCATCCAAGTCAAATGTTGAATAGCACTGGGCCCAGGACTAGGGATGTACCCGAGTAGCCCGGCAGACAGGAGCATGGCCCAAACTGGGCCTGCTCGTGTCTGCCGGGCTACTCGGCCAGCCGCGCAGGCTTACCTGCAGGCTCTCCTGCAGCCTGCCTCCCCGTCCGCTGGTCCCGAAGCGTCACTTCCGGCGCGGAGGAAGTGACGCGACAGGACCCTGCTCCGTTGCGCTGGACCCCCGCTCTCTGTTTTTGGCGCGGGAAACCAGTGCAACAGTGCTGTTTAAGCCCTGTTGCCCTGGTTCCTCCCGCCAAAACAGAGCGCAGGTGGGGGTCCAGCGCGCCGGAGCAGTGGCTCCGTCGGCGGCGGAGGCGGCGTGCAGGACCAGGTAGGTGGCAGGGGGGTCCTGGCGGATGCGGCGGGGGTGGGGGTGGCGGCAGCGGCGGCGGGGGGGGCGTGCGTGGGGGTTTCTCCGGCGGCGGCTCCGGCGGCACGGAGAATGCTCCGCACCGCTCTAAAGAGCGAGATCGGGCTGCCGCCGCTCGCGGGGCATAAACTCTCTTTTAGGAGAAGATCGAGCCGAAGTAGGAATTGAACACTTCTGCCTTTTCTTTGTCTTCTGTTATCAATTTGCCATCCTCATTGCGTAGTTGAACCACCATTTATTTCCTCTGTCTTTTACTATGCATGTATCTGAAGAAAGCTTTCTTGTTGTTTTTAGCATCCCTCGCTAACCTTAGCTCATTCTCAGCTTTAGCCTTCCTGACACTATTCCTGCAGTTCTGTGCTACCTGCCTGTACTCTTCCCTTGTAGCCTGTCCTTCCTTCCACTTCCTATACATGTCCTTTTTTGTTTTCAGGTCATCTTTGAGTTTATTGTGAAGCCACATTGGCTTCTTCTGTTGCCTTTTTTCCTTGTGGGAATTGTTTGCAATAGTGCCTTTAAAAATTTCCTTTTTTAAAAACTCCCACCCATCCTGGGCTCCTTTTCTCATTAGAGTTGCTTTCCGTGGGACCTTATTTATCATTGTTCTGAGTTTGTTAAAATTGGCTTTCTTAAAATCCGGGGTACGCGTTTGGCTACATTCTGCTTTTGCTTCCTTTAGAATCAAGAACTCAAGTATAACATGGTCACTTTCCCCCAGAGTTCCCGAAACTGCCACTTTATCCACTAACTCGTCTCTGTTGGTTAGAATCAGGTCAAGGATAGCCGATCCTCTAGTTCCTTCCTCCACTTTCTGTAGGAGGAAGTTATCAGCAGCACAGCTCAGGAATTTCTTGGAGGGGCCATGTTTGGCTGAATTTGTCTCCCATCCTCATCCTCATCCTCCTCATCATTTATTTCATTTCCATACCACCCAATAGCTGAAGCTCTCTGGGAGGTTTACAATTATACAATGACACAATAAAAAACGATTACCGGTATACAATAAAATAAAATATTACATTAAAAAATAGAAGCAATAAAACATTGAAAAAATTACACGAAACATTTTAAAAACAATTTTAAAAATTACTTAAATAGCTAAGATAAAATGTAAAAAATAGACTGGATAAAAAGGTGACATAACCACCACTCCGAGTACTATTAGGAGCTGTTAAATGCCTCAGCATAGAGGGCAGTCTTAACCAGGTGCCAAAAGGATAGTAAAGTTGGCGCCAGGCTGGCGTCAGTGAGGAGGCTGCTCCACAGTTGTGGGGCTACCACAGAAAAGGCCCTCCCCCTTGTAACCACCTTGCGAACTTCCCTCGGGGGCGGCAGTTGGAGGAAGGCCCCAGATGCTGAGTGTAGTGTCTGGGTAGATTGTGGTTGGGGTGACATTTGGGTTTTAAGTCATGAAATCCAGTTTGTTTATGTCCCCACAATCTGAAACTTGGATAGAACCAAAGGAGGCTGGATGCAGATTTCTGCTTCTTTTCCTGTGATATTATTATAGTAAGCAAAGAGCCAGTGGTCAATGCAACGATGGGGGGGCAGGGGGGGAACAGCCTCTGGTAACAAGCTTGGAGCAGGCTCATGTTTTAATGCTGGCTACAAAGCACACGTAAAAATAGCCAAAGGAGGTATGCCATGCACTTGTCCCATCTAACGGATGGGATGAGGTGATTTTTGGCATTCAAAGGGCAACCGATCTAAATGATGCATATGCAACGTTCATTTTCCTGAAGGGAAGTTATAAAACTTGCCATGAAGAGAGCTGCCAGTGGCAGAGCTGAGGATGTCAGAAGGGGGAGAGCGAGCGGCTGGCCAAGGAAGCAAAGGATGAAACTGCAAAAGGGGCTCGATTTGCAACAAGCGTGAGGACAGCCTAGTCATGGCCACATGGGAAACCCAGAGTTCAGGGCCAGCCTTTTCAGTGTTAGAACGGAAAAGACAAAACATTCTGTTTTACTGACACAGAGGCAGAGCTTGGAGGCACGGCAAGATACTGCTGCTGCCCAGAAGGGCAGCTTCACATTGTTCCATGGTGTTTTGGTTGTGGATTCTATGCCCAAGGAAGACAGAGGCCTTTAGTCACTACTAAAGCTTTATTGTGCGCATCTCCTGACCTGCTGAGCCTGCACAGGCTCCTCCCCTTTTGACCTCTCAACTAGAGGTTAGCATCCAGTTCCCTTGCAGGAATGAGCTGCTACCGATCACATCATCCCCAATATCGTACTTTTTGAAAGAACACGTAAATACCGTGAGGATAACTTGTCAAACAAAACATGTGTAACGATTAACTTGAAAGTGGTGCTGGTTCTGAATGATTGATAACTAAGTTGCTTATCAGTCATTTGTTTCAAAATCGGCATATCGTTTAGGGGGTTTGATGTGGCTGCGGGTACGTGTGCTTTTCACGCGGTCACTGTACACCGAAACATCGTGATCACGCATGCTGTGCCACTGTTCTGTGTTGATGATGCAGTTGCACGTGGCTCTTGGCTGCGTCGCTCAGGGTGGGGAAGATGGTGTGCACCCTACGAGTGCCTGGAATGACGGAATAGTCCAGTGCATCATCATCATCATCATCATCATCATCATCATCATCATCATCATCATCATCCACCACATCTGAGGGGTCCTCGAGTCCTCGAGTCCTCATTAGCCGAATGAACTTGCGTTTCCGTCCATTAACTTCAATAAGATAAGTGCGGGGATTTATTTGTCCCACGCAGGTTCCTTTTGTCCAGGGACGTGACTTGTCTTGAGGGAATAACAGGACACGCGCTGAATCTCTAATGCGCAATGGTGGTAAATCTTTTGTATGTCTGTCACAATAGGTTTTAGTTTTACTGCGTTTGTGTTGCAGTTGCTCCCTGACTTTTGTCGCCACTTTAGGTTTCAATAATGCAGGAGGTGTGGGTACCGAGGATCATGTGCGTCTGGACAGAAGTCTTTGCACTGGGCTGCTGGTCATGCCAGCAGTGGGAGTATTCCTCCACTCCAGAATAGCTTGCCAACTGTTTTCTCTATTTTTTGCCATTTTCTTTTGCAATTTTGACGGCTGATTCAGCTTTGCCATTAGATTGACTGTTGTATGGAGATGAGGTTATGTGGTGAAATTCCCAGTCTGTTGAGAATTTGGTAAAATCTTTGCAGGTGAACTGTGGTCCATCATCTGAGATCACGCAGTCCAGTATGCCTAGTCTGCTGAAATGGGTCATGATTCTCTCAATTACACTCGCTGATGTGGTGTCTGGCAGTTTGTCTATTTCCCAGCAATCTGAATAGTAGTCCACAAGAATGAAATAACTGCTGCCATTTTCAGTGAACAGGTCTATTCTCACCTTGCTCCATGGTCTGTTAGGAACGCTATGTATCACCAGTGGTTCCTTCTGCTGACTTGCCTGGAACGCATCACATGCATCACAGGTGCTTATGAGGTCTCTGATGTCATTAGTAATATTAGTATATCACGTTGTGGCATAACCCCACAATTCAGTTCCCTGGTGTATGCCTGCATTAGTATGTTTAGTGAGTATAGAATGTTGAATTGAGTGGGTGTGGTTTGTGATGTCTTGGAAAGGGTGGGGGGAGGAGTATATTAGGAGTGTTTGAGTGATGTCAGTAGTGTGTTGTTGTTGAGTGAGTTAGTGAGTTGGGTTAGTTGTCTTTTCCTTCTTACAGTTATTCGTGTCTTGTCCGTCAGGCAGGAGTTTTGAGAGAAATCAGTGGTTGTCTGAAGAGTGAAAGTATTTAGAGATATAGCGACTTAGGTTAATTACGAAGTGTTTGGTGTAGGGAGGTTTAAAGTTATTTTCTGGAACCAAGATTTTGAGAATTAATATAAACTTATTTTTATTTTGTTTGCTACCCAAATCCTGCGTGTCACCTTGGTGTTATTAACCTGCATTACTGTTAAATCTGCACACACACATACATCATAAATTTAAAATAGATCCTTAATAATAATACTCAACAATACTAGAAGTGAGAAGGATCTTGGAATTGTGGTACCGTAGATCACAAACTGAATATGAGCCAGCAATGCGATGTGGCTGCAAAGAAGGCAAATGCTATTTTGGGCTGCATTAATAGAAGTATAGCTTCCAGACCAAATCACGTGAGGTGATAATTCCCCTTTACTGGTTAGGCCTCATCTTGAGTACTGCGTCCAGTTCTGGGCACCACACTTTAAGAAGGACGTAGACAAACTGGAGAGGGTTCATAGGAGGGCAACTAGGATGATAAAGGGACTGGAAACAAGGCCCTATGAGGAGAGACTGAAAGAACTGGGCATGTTTAGCCTTTATTATTTATTTATTTATTTATTTATCGCCCATCTGGCCAGCAACCGGCCACCCTGGGTGATGTACACAGATAAAAACACATGATAAAAACAGAATAAAATACATTTAAACAATATAAAATTTTAAGATAATTAGCCCACCCCATATTCCCGCCTGAATAGCCAAGTTTTTAATGAGCGGCAGAAGCTCAGCAGAGAGGGGGCATGGCGGAGGTCACTCGGGAGAGAATTCCACAGTACGGGGGCCGCCACAGAAAAGGCCCTCTTCCTAGTCCCCAACAGTCTAGCTGCTCTGGCTGAAGGGACAAGGAGAAGGCCACCTGTGGCAGATCTTGTTGAAGAGGAGACTGAGGGGAGATATGATCACACTCTTCCAGTACTTAAAGGGTTGTCACACAGAGGAGGGCCAGGATCTCTTCTCGATCATCCCAGTTTGCAGGACACGGAATAATGGGCTCAAATTACAGGAACCCAGATTCCATCTAAACATCAGGAAAAATTTCCTGACTGTCAGAGCAATAAGACAATGGAATCAACTACCTAGGGAGGTGGTGGGCTCTCCCACTCTGGAGGCATTCAAGGTGCAGCTGGACAGCCATCTGTCAGGGATGCTTTGACCTGGACTCCTGCATTGAGCAGGGGGTTGGACTCGATGACCTTGTAGGCCCCTTCCAACTCTACTTTTCTATGATTCTATGATTCATGCTGTCAGCTTCCGAGGGGTGCATTTCTTGCATTTGCATCAGGGTTTGTTCACTAGCTTTGCAGATGCCTGTGGCTTCCTGCCGTGTCAAGGCAGGCTGTCTGAGCATTCTCACGTGTTCTCGCCTACTACTTGTTCTTAATGCCTATAACCAGTCTGTCCCTGATCAATTCTTCTTTCAAAATGGTGTATGCACATGAATCTGCCATTTTGCACTATTTAGCAACAAATTGATCTATAGTTTCATCAGGTTCCTGTGTACATTTATTAAAGAGTTAGCATTCATATATGACATTTCTAGTAGGCTCAAAATACTTTTGAAGTGCTTCTAGTAATTTGGAGGGATCCTGCCTGTCCGCTGGTGGAATATCAAGGTGTTGCTGGAGCAAATGACATTCTTTCCCCATTAGTGATAGCAGTGTTGCAACCCTAACTTTTTATCATTGCCATCCAGTCCTGTAGCAACTTCATAATTCTCCCACTGTGCTTTGAAAAACATCCAATTATTAAAAAGATCACCAGTCATGTCCATGGGCCCTGGAACTGGAATCATATTTGCTGCTGTTAGAAAAATCTGCCCCCCCCCCTGGCATAACTAACTTATGCTACCCTAACCAGAGACCTCTGAAAGTTGCTTTGTTCTTTGTAGTATTGCATGCCGGGCGCCAGCCCTCTCCCCCTCACCGAGATCTGCTGCCAGTCCAAGATGCAACAACTGGAATTTCTTTGAAGCCTAGCAAGGATTGATAGGGAGTTTCAAGGGTAGCAAACTCTTGGAATGCCCCATATCAATCCAGCAGGAGGGAGGGGTGATGAAGCACTTGGTTAGCATGATCAGACAAATGCATTTGATTTGCTAGGATGATCAGATGTATGTAGCGTGTACAATGAGATGATCAAACCGCCCCTTTGTTCAACTCTTGTTTGTGGCGTGAGCCCCTCAAGTTGTTCCTTCTGCGCAGAATAGAACTTTGAAAAGCCTCACTCTGGTGTAGCTGCTTCTCTTTTTCTGAGAAATTGGTCCCTCCGGGAAAGGACCTCTGAGCATATTTTTGCAACACTGCCATTGCCACAAAATCTTCTGCCACCAGCATGTGTGTTGTTTTTGTGCACGTGCTGCTTGAGCCCTCTTTGTCTTCAGAACAGGAGATTTCCTTCTGACACCATGTTTTGGTTGTGGATTCTGTTGGGGGTGAGCAGTCAAAACCTCAAGCCATATGTAATTGGGACCACAGAGTCTCTGTATCCTAGAGCAGACACTCTGTGAATATTACCCAGACCTCCCCTGGTGCAGGATGTGGGTGTAGCCAGTGCCTTCTCTTCCTGCCCCGGGAAAACAGTCTGAGCCATGAACTTGTAAGTGCAGCATGTTTGAAGATGAAGCTGGAGAAGCAGTTCTGAACTTCTCCCAAGTTCAGAACACATCAGCTACCAGATGATTCCTGCACAGCTGTAAATACTTTCTTAAGCCTGCCTGTATCCAGTCTGCAAGATCTGAGTGAGTAAACTCTGTTTTTAACCTCCAAAAGACTGTTTGTCTTATTGGCAGTATAAAGGGGGAAACCAGGTAAAAGTTCCAGTCTGTCCAAAGGGACAGCCTGTAATTGCCAAATGCTGTTACTGCTCTAACCAGCAGCTCCACACATCCACGTTTTTCCGCTGTAGTCGGGGTAAGCTCTGCTGTACTCGCAAACGTGAGAGGGGAGAGATAATAACTTTTAATATCCTCTCCCAGCTCTTTTAGCAATCCCCAACAGATTCTACGCCCAAGGAAGACAGAGTAGTGACTAAAGCGTTATTGTGCGCATCTCCTGACCTGCTGAGTCTGCACAGGCTCCTCCCCTTTTGACCTCTCAACTAGAGGTCAGCATCCAGTTTCTTTGCAGGAATGAGCTGCTACCTATCATAACACATGGTAAGGCTGGCCCTGCGTGAGTTCATCGAGGGATTGAACACAGGGCCAAACTGGACTCCTTAAAAGAGTAATCCAGCTCTGTCCATGGTCAGCTATAATTTAACCACCCTAGAGTAGCAGTGAAATAACCTTTTAAAAAATTATTTTTACATATATAGGATAACTTCCATGGTATGCACAAGTGCATGTGAGCATGTTGGGAGTCCATTACAACCAGTTCCCATCTTTCCCATCAGGGCTGAGTTGATAGTACTCACCATTTTTCATGAGCATTTTTGGAATTCCATGTAAAAAATTTTTTTGTACATCCTTGTTTAAATGGCCCCTGCCTGCATGCTCAGTTGAGCTCATCTGCCATCCTGAAACCAAGTGGATTGGCTGCACCAACCCATATGATTTTATTTGACTTCTGGTGACACTATCATGTCAGCGGTAGCATTGTAACTTCATTCTGTTCACTAAGTGATCCCTAATTGGACAGAATATCCCGTGTGACTAGTTCAGAGCAGAGGAAGCAGTAGTGGTCAGAATTTTTTTAATTTTTTTTTCAGGATTGAAAAAAGATGAATATTCACACAAAGTGTGTGTGGGGTGTGTGTGCTTTTAAAAAATATTTTATTGTAAACAGGAAAACAACAACAACAAAAAACCAAATACAACAAATACATATAGTAACAGACAAAACATAAATGGACTTCGGATTTTAACTTAAGCAAAATAGACTTTCCCTTGCACTATAATTACAAAGAAATCAGACTTTTTTTGTTCTTATAAACCAAGTGGAAACCTTTAATAGACTTCTTTCAGAGTTTAGAAAATGATGATTTGCTTATTTGTGGGTTTGATGAGTAAGAACAACATTTTGGATTAACGGAAAAAAAGTCTGATTTCTTTGTAATTATAGTGCAAGGGAAAGTCTATTTTGCTTAAGTTAAAATCCGAAGTCCATTTATGTTTTGTCTGTTACTATATGTATTTGTTGTATTTGGTTTCCACTCGGTTATAAACCTAAATGTTGACTTTTCTCTAATTGGAGAGGAGCAGGAGGATTATGTAAGCCACCTTGGGTTCCTTGCAGGAAAAAAGGCGGGGTATAAATATAATTAATTAATTAATTAATGATGTAAGTTTAGCCATTTCCGCCAACTCCAGCATCTTCACCATCCATTCTTGTACTTACGGTATAGTTGGACATTTCCATTTTTGCGCATAAATAGTCTTGCTGCCGTTATCATATATAAAAGTAAAGTTCCATGGGTTCTTTCCAGCTGGTTGTTCATTATTCCCAAGAGGAACAACTCTGATTTCAATTGTAAATCAGTCCGTAGGATTTTCTGAATTATTAAATGGATTTGTATCCAGAATTTGCTGGCTTTCCTACAAGTCCACTACATATGGTAAAAAGTTCCTTCTTGTTGTTGACATTTCCAACATGCGCTCAGAGTACCCCTATAGATTTAGACAATTTCTCTGGAGACATATACCAGCGATACATCATCTTATAAAAATTTCCTTGAGACTAGAGCATAATGTAAATTTAACCACATATTTTCCCACTGTTTCATATAGATATTATATCCAAAATTTTGAGCCCATTTTATCATACATTCTTTCACTTGTTCATCTTCTGTCTCCAACTTTAATACAAGTTTATACATTTTAGCTATAACATGTTCATCGTTTGTACATAGTTCCCTTTCAAATTCAGACTTGTCTTGTTCAAAGTCATGAAGTTCTTTATCTGCTTTAAACCTTTCTGTCATTTGTAAATAAGCAAACCATTGACATGTGTGGAGGAAGGGGGGGCTGGCTGACCCGCCACACCCCCACCGTTTCCTACCCAAAGGACCCAAGACACCCAGAGATCTCAAGGTACCAGATTGCCAGCTTCAGCTGTCTGCAATCCTACTTGAATCTCTGTTCAGGGACTTGCCTTTGTCTATAACCTGGATTTAGTTACTGAACCAAGCAGAGCGACTACAAAACCCATGTGGGGTAAAACCAAGAAAGGTTTATTCTGGTAGCATTTTACAACAAAAGGTGGGAAATGAGAGAAGCACACGAAATTAGA